>CM067167.1:248705627-248741142 GCA_034093135.1 Erigeron breviscapus | reverse complement strand
CACCACCACCACCTTCAATTACAGAACACACTCAATACTTCACTCCAGCAACCACTCAACCTTCACAATCTCAACCTCCACCTCGTGCGCCGGAGTCACCAGTTGCAACATCCGAAGCTGCAACTGAAGAGGACTGGGCACAAGTTCCTCTAATGACCAGATTACCTTCAACTTGAACCTCCCAGTGGTCTCTCCACTTCATCTTCTGCCGAGGTCCAAGGCCTTTTAAGTAAGGTGGCAGACCTGGAGAGATCACTCCAGACTTCAACTCAGGTTATTTCAGAATTCAAATCTTTATTATCAAATAACCTTGCTTCTGAGATGAATGTCTTTGCTGGGAATGAGAAGCTGGTTTATGAGAAGCTTGATGAACTGGTACTGGCCACAAACAAAAAACACTGAAAGTTTCAAAGTGGCAGTCCAGGTCTAGAGACAAGGTTGGTTAATTCTGTTCAGACTGCAGTCACTGGTGAACTGGCAGGTCTGAAAGAAGATGTTCAGAACTTGGTTTTCAGGGTCAGTTCTCTGGAGACTAGACCCACACTAGACCAGGATGCAGTTGTCAGCACAATAAGTGATGCATGTACAAGAAAGTTCAGAAACAATATGCTGAAAGAAATATGTGAAGAAGTTTCTGAGACTGTTCTTCGTAGCATTCATGATGGGGTGTTACCCCAAGTAGACAAGTTACTAGATGAGAAGTTGCCAAAACACTTGCCTAAAGCTGTTGCAAATGTTCAGAAGGAAGTGCAGGCACTTAAGAAAGTTGTGACTGAAACAACTCCAGTAGCAGGTACAACATTTGGTGCACTGGACAGACTTATGCTTGAAGAATTATGGAATGATCTCAAGTCAAGGACTGGTGATCATTCCAAGGGGAAAAGTCGTCTGGTGACCAAACACTGAAGCAATTGTCACAAAGAGCATATGGCACTGAAGCCGGGCTAACTGAAGGAGCTACTGGTACTGAAGCCAGTGAGCCTTGTCGCTTGGTTTGATGTTGATGCACTTTCGAAAAGAGACCCCTAAATCTATATAGCCATTTTCCCCGTCGAGATCCGCCACACACCACCACTGTTACAGACTTACAGGGCCTTGTCGCTACACCGACCTTACCTCTATCATCAAGACACACACATCCGCTACCAAGATCAGACCACCCATACCACCACCATCAAGGCCTGACCAAATATTTGAGGATGGACTTACAAATCTAGAAAAAAGACATATTTATAGATCTATTCATACATACTTCCATACATATATATAAGACATATTATATAGATCTATTCATACATACTTCCATACATATATATATATATATATATACTGATACTGATATACATATATAAATATATAGAGGGGGAGCGAGTGACGAAGAGTGGAGAACGAAGAGTGACAACAGCGGTGTGGTGGTGGCGTTTTCCGGCGGTCTCCGCCGGTGTAGCGGCGACAGTGGTAGTTGGTGATTTTCAAGACGTTTCATTTATCGAAGAAAAGGCCGAGATTATCCAATAAAATCAAACCATACTAAATCCCTAAATCGCGAAACCACTTGTCAAATCAGTAGTTAATTAAAGAGAAATACAGCAACTACATGAATCTTCAACAAATGGAACACATAAGCAGCGGATGAAAACAAACCCCCTTTTTCTTGATTAAAGAAATAAACCAGATCCAAGAAGTTGAGATGCAAGGAAAAAGATCTCAGAATTAGCAGTGGAAGATAACAATAAAATAGGTACATAGAAATAACACACACATGTATATATATGCATATGTATGTTTATTTAATATATGAAAATAGGTTTGAGAAGTATTCTTTTTGAAGGAGATCTGGAAATGAATTTTGGTATATATATATGGGTGGCAGGACGTAAATGACTAAACTACCCCGCATGTGAGACACACATGGGGCATTAACGGTTGAATTCTAACGGCACGTTACTATTGGACCAAAATTGCAACAGGTGTGATATCACAGGGATACGTTTCGCCACTTTTCACATGTTTGTATCAAAGTTGCAAATGGTGTGATAACACAGGGACCAAAAATGCAATTCGTTCTTTTTTTTTTATCTTATCCAATTTTTTCTATAATATAATATGAGAAATAAATGTAATTTTAATCGTGTTTGTAAGAAATAATAAAAAAGGACAGAAAATGTTACTACTAAAATGTTACTACTCAACTTGTCATAACACTCGTACGGTGTACGGATTGACTTATATATGTCGTATGATAGATTACAAACATTTTAGTTCAATAATATTGCTTCTTGCTTTGTAATATAATTATTAGAATCTATAATTCGATAATATTACTTTGTTATATCTCTTTATATAACTAAGAGAGGATATATTTTTTCCTAGGTGTTAATTTTAGTTTTTTGCCACAATAGATTTTTAATGAGTTGTCATTTTTTTCATTAAATTGTTATATTTATCTTGCCATATATGATCTTAATCATCAAATCAAATCATAATCATTAATATAATGAGTGCAAAGATGTTTATATACATTATACTATGTTTTTTTATTAATTCAATGATAATTATCTTTTTTCAAATGAGATTGTTTATTATATTATGTTTATTTTTTTGAAAAGTAAGTAAGTAACTCTCAATGCCGTCTTCCACGGGTTTTGGGTCCTAATAACGTCTTCGACGGTGTTTGGGGGAGGTTGATATGTAGACAGTTTTACCCCTACCAAAGGTAGAGAGACTGCTTCCAGGTTCTACCAAAGGTAGAAAGGAACCTCCAGCCTTGCTGGGCATGAGGATCGAATCTAATGACCTCTGTTTCCAGAGGCAAGGGGTCCAACCACTGATCCAACCCAGTTGGTTTTACTCAAATGTTTATATATTATATAATATATATCATAAAAGATTTTTATGATTTATAAATATTTATGTTTCATTAGTCATGTTTAACATATTTGACGTATATCATATATTCATAAACTATAATTTTATTGTTTGAATCAGTCGTAATCTGACAGTTTTTTATATTATCATAAATTATGAATAATAAAGTAACTATCAAATATTGTCTTTATTTATGTTCTTTAATACCCTAAACAACGTGCATGTTTAATCTAATTAAAAATATTGTTGAAATGGGCATCATGGGTTGAAGGGTATGATTACAAACATGTCGGAACATATATTATTTTAATAAATAAGCGACTGAAATTTATATTAAAATAAATTATTGATTTAATAAGATTTGTACAAAGTTTTAACTCATTAGTCGTAATTGAAACATAAAAATATTAAAGATATATTAAAATATGTAATTAGTATATATCCTAAAAACCGTGAATCGGTTTTCGTGCCAATTTCTTTAATTTCTTTTCTTCCTTCTACTATTTATGCCCCTAAGCTCTAATACTCTTACAATGAAGGTCCTCATCAGCTAACGATCGTTAATTTCTGTTCGAATGTTTAACGGAAGTTACGAAAATTGTTGCAAATCATGTTCTTTTTTCTAACAGGGGGCTACATCCTTTTTCTAACGGGTCTTAACGATCGTTAAATGCTATTTGGGTTTCTAAATTGACGGATTGACTTATGTTACACTTTTGTAACTAATATCAAACATTACTTCTAACTTAACAAAGTCTAATTACACTATGTCCAACTTCTTTCACTTTTCTGGTGGTGATTCGGTTAAATGGTTGAATAGACTTTTTGATTTTCCGCCAATTGCAACTCGGATCATCCGAGTCCATAACGGGTAATTTTGACTATTAAGTTTGAGATTTATTTGTGGATTGTCGGAAAGTTTTGGGTTTTGTGGCTGGTGATTGTTGTTTTGCAACAGATTTGCTAATTGAAGCATTAATTCGGAACCTGGTTCTGGGCTGCCGGCTTCGGCCATGGTAGCTCAGGCTTGATTAGGTGATATTTTGAAGATTATTGTGCATATGATGAGCCCCAAACGATTGGAGGCTCTGATATCATGTGAACAAGTATATGATAAATTGTATTGTATTTTTATTGATGATGTAAAACTGATTGAGAGAACCTCTTTGATACACAGTAAGTCCCAACTCAATAGATGGTACTACTGAAGACACCTCTATGTCGATGGTGGAGTTACGTTGCAATATATGCACTGAACTGGAGACGACCAGTTGCAGTGTGTATATACCAAGTTCTAGATAGATTACTTAATTAAAGACAATAAGTAAAGAACAATGCAATAATACAAAATACTTGTAAAATAAATTGATGAGACAATATGTAATTTTCAAGTGTAATTTATTTATTGATGTTAAATAAATTACAGGGTTGTTGCGGAACCAAGATAATACAAGAATGTAAATATCCTAACAACCTATGAACTACAATTGATCTACACTCGGAATTTCTCTAAACAATCGAAACACTTTAAAGTTGTGAAATGTTCCTTTTTACGATTGAGAGAATATTGCACAAGTTCATCAAGAATATTGCAGGTATGCAAAGTGTGAAGTATTCAACTTGTATTCTTGGTTGTGCAATGACTTGTATTTATAGGCAAAGTTAACATTGGGATGTTAACTTTGGCCGTACAAATGTGGTTGAGAGCATTTAAGGAATAGCATTTAATTCCTTAAAATGCAGTGTAAAGTTGCAGGATAAAGCAACTTTATTCAACAGCTTTATGTACCTTTTAGTAATTAAATAATAAGATAAGTCTTATTATCCGGGTAAAAGGACATAAAGCACAAAAGTTAATTCCTCGTAATCAGTGTAAAGCTTTGTAAGAGCTTTCCACTGATGGTCTCCAGTTTGTAACTGACTAGAATGTCAACTGGGCTTCGCTGCCATTGTCCATTCTCTATCTTCCATTTGTTGTCTTCGGCTTCAACTGGAATGATTCTTCAACTGGTCAGTTCTCAACTGGAGGAAGTCTTCAGTTGCGTTGACTGTACGGTGCAACTGGACTTCAATATATTTCGACAAATCATCTGGGTCTCCAGATGCAACTGGAGACTGGCCAGTTTACCAGGTGAACTGGTCCTAACAAATTCCCCCTATTTGTCTAGAAATATTGCCAAGTCTTTTTCTAGTTCTTGTATCTGTACAAGTGTGAACTAGAAGGACTTGTTTGATTTAAATCTATCTAAGTTTTCCAAGGCATTTTTATAGATCAATAAATGCCTTAGGTTTTTCTTTTAGGTTTGTTAGATTTTAATCTATTATCTCCCTTGTGGTTACAAACTGGTAACTTCATTTATACAAGGAAATGAAATTTATACAAGTTACAGAATGTAAAACAAAATACAAGTGATAACTGAAAAGAAAGAACTTAATGAGATGGCCCTTCGCCAGTTCTTCTTCTCTTGGTCACTGAAGAGATAGGTTGTGAGTCTTCAGGGTCAATATTCAGCTTTTGCTCCAGGTTTTCTTTATGTTGAATCTTGCCCCTTAAGAAGTTTACCCATGCTTTCTCAAACCTATTCTTTTGTGCCTTTGCATCCAACACATTCACCATTTCCACCCATTCACTGAACCCATACTGCATTGCACCAGGATTGTCAGTTTTAACTAATGGCCCTCTGGTATAACTAACTTCAACTTGAAAGACTTTGGTGCCTGGCTTGATTGTTACATTGACACCATTGATAGTACCACTATATCTTCTGGTTGACATGATCTGGGAGTAATAGCTTCTTGCTTCAGATTCATTTGTTATTTTTATACTCCCAGCACCAGCAGCCAGTACAGCGGACTTGATGTCTTCATTAGATACCTCGCCAGTTGGTTCAACAAATGTGCTAAGGTCAGCATCTCTTGTCAGTGGTCTTCTTGGTTGAGGGTTTCTCCTTGGAGGATTCAAAACCCTTTTTACAACCTTTTTAACATTTGCAATTCTTTTTAGAATCCCACTGGCCCTATTCTCCTTAGCCTTCTCCACTGATATGTTCAAACTTCTGGCATCGAATTCAGCTTCATCATCAGGATAGTGTCTGTCCAGTTCTACATCAAGCATTTCTTTCAACTGGTCAACTATCCTGGGATCATGCTTTAACTCTGGCATACTCCTCCTTAGTGATTCCCAAAAGATTGGCATCACTCATATCAAGTAGTTTGATCTGTGCAAGATGTGCTCTGGCTTCAACTTGGTTGGCTTGATTCATCTTCTTTCTTTCTTTAATTTGATTACCAAGTCTGGCCAGTTGTTTGCTTACACTATCAGAAACTGGAGGAAGTACATCAGCATTGCCAGTTTCTAACATAGGAATATCAGTGGCCGGCTGGGCAGATGCATCAACAGCTAAACCTTTTCCCTTATCCAACACATTCCCCCTAACAGCTTGCTCACCAGCTTCAGTACTGGCAGCTACAACTATTTCCATACCAGCTTGTCTTCCAGATGAAGTTCTTCCAGGTGCAACTGGTGGAAGGACTGCACTTCTTTCCCCCTTGGCAGCATCTAGACCTGCCCTAATAGAATCCCATTCAGAAGGGTGAGATGGCAACCGGTCAAGAGGCTGCCATGTTTGCATGTCCTTGCACTCCTTGAAAATCCCACACATCATCCTGAAAGACCTCCACAATGGTTGGTCTCCTTTGACTGGGTCAAAACATTTGCAGTAACCTGTTCTTGACCAGTTTTTAATTCATTTAAGATTTTGGAGTCTTCATCCAAACCAGATACAACCTTTTCCTTCACTTCCTCATCCTTCTTCTTCAAACTTTCCACTTCAGTTGTCAGTTTATCCAAAGACTGAGCATGAAGGGATACCTGGGTGTTCAAATTTTCAATGCTGCCTCTCAACTGGTTGATCTCACTGGTGAGTGGGGCCTGATCAACCTGAGGAGTGGCCAGCTTGGTGATCTCAGACATCACCCTTTCAATCAGTTGTGCTTCTCTTGCACCCAGCGTATCCTCTATCTTCTGACCAACTTAAGTCATCAACTGCTCTCCAAGTTCAGTCACATTTAGGCCAGGTTTTTCAACTAATTCCTTTACCTGCCTCAATTTCCCTCAAATCTACTTCATATGTTCTTACAGTGTTTCCAAGCAGATTGGAGATTGACGTTGTGACTTTGGACTGAGTAAGGTCAAAGGCTTCCTTCAAAGATGTTGCTAGAGTGTTACAGCCAGTGACCAACTCATTTAGCTTATTGAACACCAAGTCTTCATTTGATGAAAATTTGTTAATCCCCAGATCAACCACTTTAATGTTTGTCAAGTGATCCTTGTGGTATCTGGAGAAAGACTTGGTGTTTTTGTCAAGTGTCTTTTGAATCTCCTCCACCCTAGTAAGAAGGTTTTGGAGATCGGCTTGCAAAGAGACAACTTGACTGTCTAGTGACGAAGGAGAAGGTGTCACTGGACCAGCAGCAGTTACTACTGGAGCAACTGGAGGAGGCAAACTTAAAGAAGTCTCCCCAGTTGTCATACCAGCAGTTGAAGAAATATTAGGAGTGGTGGTAGAAGAAAGGACTGGAAAAACAATGTGTTGTTCATGCTGAGAATGCTCAGGTGTGAACAACGGCGGCGGTGGGGGTGGCATTTCTCGAAGTATATCAGTAGGCACATTTTGTAGGGATGGTGAAAGTGAAATTGATGCATCTGGAAGCGAGACTGGAGATGAAGGGTTTTGAGCTTGTACAGAAGCCTCAAAAATCTCCAAGTCTGTTTCAGTTCCTTCAGAATCCGAAGATTCTATCAGGATTTCCTCGTCATTAACATTCATGTCTAGATCCATGAATGTAACTGAGGGCTGACCAGAAGGGTCAGTCTCCAGATGACCTTCCCCAGTTTCCTGGATGGGTGCATCTGTTGGAGGATCAGATACCGAAGTATCTTCACCAGGGATAGATGTGATTGGAGTTGCTTCAGTTATGGTTGCTCTATCCTCAACCACAACATTAGACGAACTAGAGGGTCCCTCATTATTTTGAGGCCCGCCCAATTGTCTTTCTGACTCACCTTCAATAGGTGCATCAGTTTTAGCGAATGCCAGTTGCATTCGTTCTGGAATTTCGACCTCTCCATCTTCAGATACCAGAGAGTCTAAATTCCTCAACATATCTGGAGCAGTGTACGGTGAATCTGTACTTAAGTATGCTTCTCTGCCCAGAATATGTTTAAAACAGAGAGAGAGAAACCTTGAGAAGGGGATACAAACACCCCTTGTGCCCTTCAGCTTTTGTACTAGGCTTCTAAACAAGATGTCTGCAAAGTCTACTCTCAATCCATTCCACAAGCAGTAAGCCATCTCTGCTTGTGAGGAGTTGATCTGGTCAAGACCACCAGAACTCCCACCCATACTCTCCACCAGGTGGATGAAAAAGTACCTCCATGAAGGTGTAAGACCCTTCATGGTCATCGCACCCTTCGTCTTCAAAACCCCATTGTCCAAACACTCCTTATGACCCATTTCGAGGAGGACTTGACAAAAATTAATATTTGGGGGTAAGACAACTGGAGATTCACCCTCTCTCCAGTAATTGAGGTGTAAGGCATCCCTCAATACGTCAGCGGACAAGGTACACTGGATTGTTCCATCCTTTAATGTGAAACTGATGGAGGAACAATCGGAAGAAAGAGTGGCATTGTACCAAAACTCACACAAGTAGTTGTGAAACAACTTGCGTGGGTTTAGAGAGAATGAGGGTCCTATTGGAGAATCCTTCAAAAAATTTTGGATTCTACCAATAAGGATATTGGACCCTTAAGATCCTTGTAAGCTTGCCATCGGATTATTGGGATTGAGTTTGATGACCGAAGCATTACTAGGAGCACCAGGTGCCGGTTTGACATCTGGTGAAGGAGCATATGGAACAGTTAAGAGATTTACATCTCTTGTACGGGATGATCTAGGTCCATTGGAAAATGAAATTGAAATTTGGGAATTAGGGTTCTTGATTTGTGAAGTAGAGAGAGAAATGAAGCAATTTTGATGATTGGGAAGTAAATGAAAGAATGTAGAAGGAAGTAAATGAGTTTGGAGCAAATAAGGGTATTTATAAGGGATTCATGATCCCAATGAAATACAAAAATTATATTTTATTTAACCAAAACAACTTTGTAGATATTTTAACAAAAGAAGTTTGAATTTTGAAATAAAATCATAATTTGCCATGTCAACATTAAATGCTACCATGTCAGCATTAAATGCTACGACGGCTTATCTTACCCACGCGCCCACTCACTTTTTATTTTCCCAATACAAACAGTTGTCAAGTACTAAAATAGCTTAAACACGTCAGATCACGATACCAAGTGGTTTAAAACACTCGAGTACCATCACGTGTCACAAATATTGACCAAGTATTTCTAACGTTATAAAAATAAGACAAGACTGAATCTGGTCACTGGAGGATCTCCAGTTGCCATTTTCAAACAAAAACGAATTTTAGTCAGAAAATTATTTTTGAGTCTTTCCCCCTAAAATGATGATCCAGAAATCAATTAGTGCCAGGATAGTATCACAAAGGCGTTCGATAGCCTGGCGAGCAAAGATTATCTGGACCTCCTCAACTGGAGAACTTCATCAGTGTCACTGACGCGTTTAATAACAAAGAAATCTCCAGTTTCAAGGATTTAACATTCCCAGTTCGCTGATGATATGTTTAAAGGTTTTCTCATCGAGAGGTTTTGTAAAAACATCAGCTAACTGTTTGTCAGTGGGGATGAAATGTATTCAATGTCTCCTTTCATAACATGATCACGAATAAAATGATACCTAATGTCAATATGCTTTGTTTTGGAGTGCATCACTGGGTTGTGAGATATAGCAATTGCACTGGTGTTGTCACAAAGATTGGGGTCCTTGTATACTTTTGACCATAATCTAGTAACTGGTTCTTGATCCAGAGAATCTGGGCACAGCAACTGGCCGCAGAAATGTACTCTGCCTCAGCAGTGGACATAGAAACTGAAGTCTGCTTCTTGCTGGTCCAACTTACCAGTTTTCCTCCAAGGAAATGACAACCACCAGTTGTTGATTTTCTATCTATCTTACAACCTGCATGATCAGAATCTGAATAACCCATTAGATCTAATCCTGAGCCTTTGGGGTACCAAAGACCAAGATTAGGACACCCTTTCAGGTATCTAAAGATACGTTTTACAGCGTGCAAGTGTGATTCTTTTGGGTTAGCCTGAAACCTGGCACATAGACATGTTGCAAACATTATATCTGGTCGACTGCAGTTAAATACATCAGTGAACCAACCATACCACGATAGTCAGTTATGTTCACTGGTTTGCCAGTTGGGTCAGAGTCCAAATTTAATGGGGCTGCAATAGGTGTGTTTTTCGATGGGATTGAATCATATTTGTATTTTCTTAACAAATCTCTGACATATTTTCCTTGGTTTATGAAAATTCCATTTTCAGTTTGCGTAATCTGAAGACCTAAGAAAAATGTTAATTCACCCATTAAACTCATCTCATACTCAGATGACATGATTTTAGAAAACTTTTTACACATTGCATCATCTGTTGAACCAAATATAATGTCATCAACATAAATTTGTACCAATAAGATATTACCTCTTTCTTTCAAGATGAATAAGGTATTATCTATTGCACCTCTTGAAAGCCATTTTTAAGAAGATGTTTAGTTAGAGTATCATACCAGGCTCTTGGGGCTTGTCTTAGACCATACAATGCTTTGTTCAGTCTATAAACCCAATGAGGATGCTTCTCATCGATGAAACCTGGAGTCTGCTTAACATATACTTCTTCTTCCAATGTTCCATTAAGGAACACACTTTTGACATCCATCTGGAAGACCTTGAACTGCAGATGGGTTGCATAAGCCAGAAATATTCTGATGGCTTCAAGTCTTGCAACTGGAGCAAAAGTTTCATCAAAGTCAACGCCTTCTGCTTGACAATAACTCTGGGCAACTAATCTGGCCTTGTTTCTTACAACATGGCCATCTTCATCCATCTTGTTTCGGTAGACCCATCTGGTACCAATGGGTTCTTTCTTTAGCCCTGGTGGACAAGGAACAAGCTCCCAAACATTATTCCTTTCAAACTGGATGAGGTCTTCTTGCATAGCTTCCACCCAGCTTGGGTCTGCCATAGCCTCGTCAATCTTCTTTGGTTCAATTAAAGATAAGAAGGTGACATTTAAGCATTGCTCACTGGTGGCTCTTCTAGTCTGAACCCCACTATTTGGATCTCCCACAATCTGTTCAATTGGATGTGCTCGAGTCCATCTAGTGTATTGACTAGGCTGGTGTAAAACAATATCAGTGCAAGTCACCTGGCGATCTTCTTCAGTTGCATTAGCTTCTGGAGGAGGATCAGTCCAAACTACTTCTACATCCTCATCAGAGTCAATGAGGTCACGATTTGCATCATGAAATTCTTCATTCAAATGCATTGTTGATGCATGTTGATGTGACAACAGCAACTTAGATTTGATTAGTCTTTTAGATTAAGACATTATGTTACTTTATGTCTTGTTTATATATGTGTAATTGATAGATTATGGACTTCATGTTTTGGTAATGATCGATTACATGTTTTGGTGTTATATATATGTTTATGTATGATGTTTGTTATGTGTGTTATACAAGTACAAACATAATATATGTTAGGTTTCTTGTACATGAAGTACTTGAAAATAACTAGGCATAGATGTTGATGGTAATTAGTACTAACGAAGATGATCTTCGTTAGGAACAAACGAAGATAATCTTCGTTATATGGGTTGGACTGCTAAGTTCGTAAGAACAAAGCCCAGCAGGCCCAATATCGATCAGAAACATATATAAATGAATGGAAACCCTAAAATTAATAATGGGGTTCAACTCTCACACACCTACGGCGACTAAGTTCGTTTCTAGCATATAGAAAACGAAGATAGATCATATACGGCTGATTACATACTCATAATTAGCAATATATTCGATAACTAATCAAACTAGTTATCTCGTGAGGATTCCGAACTCACGACATAACAATAGACGATCTCGAGAGCGATCTGTAGCTATCGAGGGACTCACAAGTGGTATCAGAGCAGATTAGCATTTACATAAGCCTACTAGCGAGAAATAATTCTCTTATTATTAGTTATGAACAGTGATTCAAAAACGATTACCAATATGTTTGTCCTCTTAAACACTCGGTACTTCCAGTCTCCTTTTTGGTTTATGGCACTTTCGTATTACTTGAGCCAAGGACAGTCACCATGTAACCTAGTAAGTTACTCATGCCACAATTTTAGTTTGCGAACTTATGTGCCCCATATTCAGATACACTCTCACAATCGAAACAAGCACTAAGATTAAGACATTTGGTGAATAAAGTGAGAAAGTCTTTAAGAATCAAGTCAGCGGTGACAGGTCGGTGATTCCTCACACGTAAAGCGACTTAACTTGACTCACGTGCGGAAATATACTCAACATTGCATAATGCCAAGTACTTGCATATTTGTGACATTATTTTTTAAAGCACTGATGAAAACCCGTGACTTTCTATGAGACCCGTGTAGCGAACTTTCTGACAACCTATCCCAAGTTGGAAACTTTAGGTAGGCTAGGTATACAAAGATACCCCAAGGACTTACTTGTTCGAATCTCAAAGGCCACATTAGTTTCATATTTTCAACAGATTTATTTGATATTTGTATATCTTGTCACAAATATACATCCAAAAAAGCAATACATACACATATATGTACCCGAGACTTTCTTTATAAGGACCAAATATACATAATTATAATGCAAGATCTTTCATAAGATTTAAAGGACTTGTCTATTTTAAGAACAAGCATTCTCAGCCATATATCTGAATACGTTTCCCATAAAAACATTGTATACATTTAAGTTCAGATTAAAAGGAAACTTTGGTACTTTGTGCCTATCGATACATCATATAATGGTATCACTGAACTGAGCATTTTAAGTACAATTAAGTAGGCTTAAAAGCTAAAGTATCGTCACGTCTATTCATGTAGTGCAGTAACCTTACTTTATTTATAATATTTTTGGATTTTCTTTCAGATGTTTTATTATTTTATCTTTTTGTTTTTTTTTCTGACAAGACTAAGTTAAGTTATCGAATATACTGATTATCAGTATAAGTCAATATTGACATATACTGATTATATTGATATAATTAGCAATATATTTGATACGATCTAATCAAACTAGTTATCTCGTGAGATTCCGTACTCACGACATAACAATAGGATCTCGAGAGCGATCTGTAGCTATCGAGGGACTCACAAGTGGTATCAGAGCCATTCGATATCTTATCGAAGGTTCAAGATCGTTTGTTTGATTGTTATTCTCTCAAAAACCTCCCGAAAACCTTTTCTGTCGTTAAGTTCGTTCGCTTTACGAACTTAGCAAAACGAAGTTTGAAAACGAACTTAACTTAAATTCGTTCTAAGTTCCTCAAACGGATCTGTAGCTATCGAGGGATTCACAAGTGGTATCAGAGCCATTCGATATCTTATCGAAGGGTTCAGATCGTTTGTTTGGTTGTTATTCTCCCAAAAACCTCCCAAAACCCATTCTGTCGTTAAGTTCGTTTGCCTTACGAACTTAGCAAAACGAACTTAACTTAAATTCGTTCTAAAGTTCATCAAACGAAGATAGAAAACGAATTTATCTTCATTTTCGTTTAGAATCTTCATCAAACGAATTTAGCCTACGAACTTAAGCTATCTTTGTTCAGAACCCTAGCCTACGAACTTAAGCTATCTTCGTTCAGACCTTGTTCTTACGAATTTAACCTATTTTCGTTCTATTTCTTATCTTCGTTTGAACAATAATTTTCTCTTATGGCTTCCTCATCTTCAACTAACAATGTTGTTGCCCAATACCTCAATTCTCTGGTTTATCATGATCATCTTGTAGGACGTACTAATTCTCCACCAAAGTTAGTTTCATTAGCTGACTTCTAGGCGTGGAGAGGTCGATTTGAAGATTTTATTCAACGAGAAGACTTAAACATGTGGCTCATGATCACTGAAGGTTATGAGTGGCCACTCTTACTGTGAATGGAGTTACTTCTACATACAAGGTGGGAGAATTAACAGGTGAAGAAAAGGCTAACTATGCCATTGAAGTAAAGACTTTTTCCACTCTTCGTATGTGCATTCCTCAAGAGTTGGTACACCCTATGTTTCCTAAACAGGAATACAAAACTTCAAAGCAACTGTTCGATGCTATTGAAGCTCATTGTGAAGGTGATCCTCTATTGAAGCAAAATAGAATTAAAATGCTTAAGAAACAATTTGACTGCTTCAATGCTACAAAGAATGAACAAGTTGAGGATCTTATTCTGAGATATCAACATCTTCTTGCTGAATTAGCTTACTTTGATCTTAAATACACTCCTACTGAGATAGTGGATAAATTTCTAGATGGTTTGCCGAAAGCCTACAAAGAGTTTCATCATGGATTGCAAGAAAGAGCTGATTATGCATCTCTTCGAATAGATGGAGTAATATCCACTCTAAGAAACAGAGAAATGAAGGATAAGGCAAAGGATCTTCAAGATAACTTCACACAAGATCCATCTCTCTATCATGCCACTATGAAAAATCCAACAGCTGATGTTAATGTCTTCTTTTCTGGAGTTGGTAATATTGGTGAGACAGACAATAGTGGTCCACTGATGGATGGAGATGATACTTCCGGATTCATGGCTACTGATGCTGGTAACAAGGGTAAAAAGGCTAATGAAGGTGCAAAGACTGGAAATATGAAGTTTGGTAACATTGCATCTTCTTCTGCTGGTTACAAGTCCATGCCTATGAATATGAAATCAGCTGAGGGTAGGATGAATGTATTTGCTGCAATGTGTGCTGCACATGAAGCTTTTGTTGCGGGAAGAATCACAGATCCAACACTTATTGATGAAGATTACGACCAGATAGATCCAGATGATGTTGAAGAAATGGATCTGAAATGGCAATTGGCCATGATCACCAGGAGAGTGCAAAAATTTATGCAAAGAACAGGCAGACAGCTTACTGGTGGTACTCAGGGCTTTGACAAGTCAAAGGTGAAGTGCTATAACTGCGAAGGTTTTGGACATTTTGCCAGAGAGTGTCAACGGCCTAAGAGAGAGGCCAATGTTACTCCTACACGTCAAGATAGAGGTGGTAATCGTCCGTTCAATCAAAATTCAACTAGAGCTCTTTTGTTGACTGATGATCCTACTGCAAGTGTCAACGGCAATGACAAGGCAATTGTAGCTGTTCAACCAGATGGTTCTTATGTTTGGAATCTTCCACATGATGAGACCAACAACGCTTATTTGGCTGAAATCCTTGATGATATGGCTCAAATAGTTGATTCTCCTGATGACTTCTTGGACACCACAGTTTACCACAGTGAAGAGCAATTGTATGAGAATACTAAAAGTTCGAAATTGGAATTTGTTGCTGCTGGTGTATATGATACTGATTCCAAATCTGACAATGAGTTAGAAGATGTCAAGAACCTTGATGAAGTGAAAGCTACTGAAGAGGTGAAAGCTGCTGAGGTTAAAGATGATTCTGCTACAGAAAAGGGTAAAAAGACAATTGAAGAGCAGATGCAAGAGTTTGAGATTCCGGCTGGCATGACTGTGGATGACTTTGATGCTTACATGGCAGATTGCAAAGAGGCAGACCAACAGGTATCTTATTCTTTACATACTATTGTTCATGTTTGCAAAATTGTTAATCGAATGTTTGATGAACTTGAACAAAAGAATGATCAAATTAAGAAATTAGAATCTGTTGTCAATGTTGCTCATGATGAAAGAGATAAGTTAATTAAAAAGGGTCTAACTGTAAATGATAAAGAAAAATTCTTCAAGGAAAAGATTAGATCCTTAGAGTCTGACATTAGAGCCATGAAAGATAAAGTCAATCAGTCTGTGGCCATAGAAAGAGTAAGTAGTGAAGCTTATTCCTTGTTAGCTAGAAAGTGTGCTACCATTGAAAAGGAACTTGCTGATGCTAGGATAGAAATCTTGGAATTAAATGCTAAATCTAATTCTGCTAGACATGCTGAGCTTTTGATGCATATGACAAAGTTTGAGAATTCTTCCTCTAAGAGTCTTGACACTGCTAAGATCTCTTATAAAGATGTGCCTCCTCCTTTCAATAATAACTATACTTCTGTTGAACCTCATCTTCCTGAAATCCTACTTCAACCTAGTGTTGTAGATGGTAATCCAAAAGACTCAATTCCTGAGGCAAAGATGCATGAGGGAACAAAAGAGTCTAAAGGAGTTTCTTCTCAACCTAACAAGGAAGAGAAATTGAAAGGTGTTGTCTTAAATCAGTCTACTCCTTATGGTCAGAAAGATAGTATTGTACACTTTACACTTCACAAGAGTAATAGGGTCTATACTGAGTTAGAATTTCCATTAGAATCTATTGACCCTAAGAGGATTGATAAAGTTTGGGATGTAGCTATTGAGGATATGAAGAAATTAAGTAAGCAGCGTCTCACTCCATTACCTAAGCAGTCTAGGATTAGAAAATCTGAAGATAACTTAGCCGTTAATGAAGAAGCAACTAAGGCTTTAAAGCACATCTTAATGCCTGCCCTTAAGAAATCTTCAAGTATAGGTAAACATGAGAAAGATGGTGCTAGAAGATCTAGGATATCACAAACTAAACAAGACTCTGAAAAAGAAGATCAAAGAAAAACAAGTAAGTCAGTGGACACTAGTGCTAACAATGAATCTGTAGGTATCAATAAAAAGGTAGATACAAACAAAAAGTTCAAGGTCCTCTCCTGCTTTGCTTGTCATGAAAAGGGTCATGTTTATAGTGTATGTCCAAATAGACCTTGAAGATCAGGTTCTCCTTCAAAGGTTTCCACCTCGGAAGGAAAAAGGGGGTTGGGTAATGATAAACAGGTTGATGAGGCTAAAGTTCAATCTTCTCCAAAACTGTTTACTATACCTCAACGACGTGAATCTCCACTGAAAGGTTCATCAGGAAATGTTCATGTGAATTCAAGTCGTTTCCAAACACCTCCACGACCTGCTCGTTCTGCTCCTAGAAATCAAAATTCATATTATGAACGAATTCATTCAAGTGTTCGACCTTCTTATGGCCCTCATTCTCCTAGACCTTCTCCAACGAGAGGTCAGAAGTCTCCTCCAGTAAGAAGACGTGACGAGAATCATGTCCTACCCACGGTTTCGAGCAATGGATATTGGACTGAACTGATTCTCAGGGATGAGAAGGGTCGACCCAAACCTAAGAAGGTTTGGTCCCCAATGAAAACTAATTTTTCTCATTTTATGTGCAGGGAGTTCCTAGGAAACCAATTCATTTATGGTACCTTGACAGTGGATGCTCCAGGCACATAACAGGGGACAGGAAACTCTTGTCCAATTATACTGGTATAAATGGGTCGTATGTTAGTTTTGCTGGATCCAAGGGCGGCAACATCACCGGTCAAGGAGATGTCGTCAATGGACAACTTACTCTAGAAAGAGTAAATTATGTGGAACAACTTACTCATAATCTAATGAGTGTCTCACAGATCTGTGACAAGGGCAACAATGTTCATTTCACAGAAAAGGAGGCATTCATCTTGAAGCCGGGTTTCGTTATTCCAGCGGAATGGATAATGCTCAGAGCTCCTAGGAAGAGAGACATCTATGGCTTAGTTTTAGGTGTTGATAATCCAACGGAGCCCCTCTGTTTGTTGAGCAAAGCAAATGAGTCTGAATCTCTCCTCTGGCATCGTAGAATGGGACATATCAACTTTCGGAAGATGAATGAACTTGTTAGTCTTGGATTAATTGAAGGTGTTCCAGTTAAGAAGTTTGGGATGGAAGATAAATGTGTACCGTGTTTGAAAGGAAAGCAACATAAGAATCCTCACAAACCAAAGGTGCACAACACTATATCCAAACCATTCGAATTACTTCATATGGATCTCTTTGGTCCTGTGAACGTAAGAAGCATTGGGGGGATGTCCTACTGTTTGGTGATCACTGATGATTACTCAAGGTACTCATGGGTATTTTTCTTGAAAACAAAGGACGAGACCGCAAACCGATTTATGGATTTTGTTAGACAAGTTGAGAATGTCCATGAAGTTAAAGTTAAGAGAATCAGGAGTGACAATGGCACTGAGTTCAAGAATAATACTATTACTGTTTTCTGCTTGACCAAGGGTATTCAACATCAATTCAGTGCACCGCATGAGCCACAGCAGAATGGAGTAGCTGAAAGGAAAAACAGGACATTGATAGAAACAGCTAGGACGATGCTTGCTGATTCAGGGCTTCCTGTTACTTTCTGGGGGGAGGCAGTGAATACAGCTTGTCACATTTTAAATTGGGTTTTAACAGTTAAACGGTTTAAGAAAACTTGTTATGAACTTTTGCACAACACAAAGCCCAATTTGCAAAATGTTGAGCCATTTGGTGTTCCTTGTACTTTTCTTAAAGTTCTTCCTCAGGGAAAATTTGATTCTAAATCTGAGGGTTTCTTTTTAGGTTATATACCTAGTACACCAATTCGGCGTGTGTACAATCAGAAAACTGGCAAAGTTAATTTTGGTAAAAATGTTGTAATTGTCAGTCATAAACCTGCTGTACACATTGGTCCTGCTAATGACTTCGATTATGATGGTGTCTTCACCTCTTTTCGTGGTCCTGTTTCTTTTACAGGTGTTCCGACTGTGGAAGATGTAGTTACTCTTCATGATCCACTTGATGGTGGGCCGGTTCCTGTTTCTTCTCCGGTTTCCTCACCATTCATTGAGCCTGCTTCCAAATCTGGAGAATCAAGTGGGACCAAAGAAGCAGATTCTACTTTAGAGACTGCTCCTAAAGATCCTAATGATCCTTTACATATACCTCTACCTGACACTCCCTTCTATGATACTGACGACACGGAAGGTGAAAATCAGGAGGAGCCTAAAACTCCAGAGCAACATGTGCAGACTAACTTGGGAAATGATCTTACAGTCGACACGGTTCCTCAAACAAGAGTCAATAAGGATCATCCAGTAGAGCAAATCATTGGTGATGCTTCTGCCTCTGTTCGCACGAGAAATCAGAATAGGAAAAATTTGTCAAGTATGTTTGCTGAAATTAAGGATACTGGGGCAATTACTTGGTAACTTGTACTTTTGCTTCATCTCTCAGGTTGAGCCTAAAAATGTTGGAATGGCTCTTAAAGATCCGTCATGGGTTCAGGCGATGCAAGAAGAATTGGCTCAGTTTAGGAAGCTTGATGTATGGAAGTTAGTTGACTTACCTCAGGGTGAATCTCCTTTATCAACGCGATGGGTTTTTCGTTGTAAAAAGGATGACAAAGGTGTAGTCACTCGCAATAAGGCTCGGTTGGTGGTTAGAGGTTTTGAGCAACAAGAAGGCTTCGATTACGATGAGACATTTGCACCAGTAGCTAGACTTGAAGCTATTCGATTATTTCTGGCATATGCTAGTTATAAAGGTATTAAGGTGTATCAACTTGACGTAAAGAGTGCCTTTTTGTATGGGGAAATAAGAGAAGAAGTGTATGTAGATCAACCTCCCGGGTTTGAGGATCCAGACTTCCCTAATAGAGTATATCGTCTTGATAAGGCTCTATATGGTTTACATCAGGCTCCTCGATCATGGTATGAAAAATTGTCTACTCATCTGCATGAAAATGGTTTTACTAGAGGTTCTATTGACAGCACGTTGTTTATCAAATGGAAAGGGAAGGACTACTTACTTGTACAGGTTTACGTCGATGATATTATTTTTGGTTCATCTGATAAGAATATGTGCAAGGATTTTGAGCAGAGCATGAAGGCTAAGTTCGAAATGAGTGCTATGGGGGAATTAACTTTCTTCCTTGGACTACAGGTGGATCAACTGAAGGATGGGTTCTTTATTCATCAGACCAAGTATGTTCAAGATCTTCTTACTAGGTTTCGCATGACCGATGCTAAAGATGCTATTACTCCCATTCAGACTAATCATGGGTTGTGTCCTGATAAGACTAATGATCCAGACGTCGATGCAACTCAATATCAGGCTATCATTAGTTCCTTAATGTATCTGACGGCTTCACGTCCAGACATTACCTTTGCTGTTTGTATGTGTGCTAGATATCAGGCTAATCCGAAAGAGTCACATTTGAAAGCTGCGAAAAGGATTCTTCGTTATGTAAAGGCCAAGCCTCGTCTAGGGCTTTGGTATCCCATGCATGGTTCCTTCGAATTCAAAGCTTATACTGATTCGGATTATGGTGGCTGCAGTTCGGATAGGAAATCAACGTCAGGTGGATGTCAGCTTTTAGGGGGGAGAATTATATCGTGGCAATGCAAAAAGCAGACATCTGTTGCACAGTCTACCTGTGAAGCAGAGTACATAGCTGCTGGTCAATGCTGTTCTCAGGTACTTTGGATACAGTAACAATTGCGCGACTATGGTATGGATATCTCAGACTCTCCTATTTTTATCGATAATAAGTCTGCCATAGATATTACTAAGAATCCAAAAAACTTTAAAGTCACCAAGCACATAGATATAAAGCATCACTTTTTACGTGACTGTTTTGAGAAAAAACTTATTCATTTAGAAAAGGTTATTACTGATGATAACCTTGCTGATCTTATACTAAAGCTTTTGATAGACCTCGTCATGAGTTGTTATATCAACTCAATGGTATGAAGAATGCCGAGTAGTTTCTCTCAAGAACTTAAATTTTCTTTTCGAGTCTTAGTAGTTTAAGTCGTATATAGATAGTGTCATAAAAAATAAAAAAAATAAAATAAAATAATAAATTAAATAAAAATAATATATATAAATATATAGGTTACTGCACTACATGAATAGACGTGACGATACTTTAGCTTTTAAGCCTACTTAATTGTACTTAAAATGCTCAGTTCAGTGATACCATTATATGATGTATCGATAGGCACAAAGTACCAAAGTTTCCTTTTAATCTGAACTTAAATGTATACAATGTTCTTATGGGAAACGTATTCAGATATATGGCTGAGAATGCTTGTTCTTAAATAGACAAGTCCTTTAAATCTTATGAAAGATCTTGCATTATAATTATGTATATTTGGTCTTTATAAAGAAAGTCTCGGGTACATATATGTGTATGTATTGCTTTTTTGGATGTATATTTGTGACAAGATATACAAATATCAAATAAATCTGTTGAAAATATGAAACTAATGTGGCCTTTGAGATTCGAACAAGTAAGTCCTTGGGTGTCTTTGTATACCTAGCCTACCTAAAGTTTCCAACTTGGGATAGGTTGTCAGAAAGTTCGCTACACGGGTCTCATAGAAAGTCACGGGTTTTCATCAGTGCTTTAAAAAATAATGTCACAAATATGCAAGTACTTGGCATTATGCAATGTTGAGTATATTTCCGCACGTGAGTCAAGTTAAGTCGCTTTACGTGTGAGGAATCACCGACCTGTCACCGCTGACTTGATTCTTAAAGACTTTCTCACTTTATTCACCAAATGTCTTAATCTTAGTGCTTGTTTCGATTGTGAGAGTGTATCTGAATATGGGGCACATAAGTTCGCAAACTAAATTGTGGCATGAGTAACTTACTAGGTTACATGGTGACTGTCCTTGGCTCAAGTAATACGAAAGTGCCACAAACCAAAAAGGAGACGGGAAGTACCGAGTGTTTAAGAGGACAAACATATTGGTAATCGTTTTTGGATCACTGTTCATAACTAATAATAAGAGAATTATTTCTTGCTAGTAGGCTTATGTAAATGCTAATCTGATCTGATCAGTAGTAACCAAGTTATATGTGAATAATGAATAAATTAAGTTAACTAGTGTTTAGATTAGTTTATTGTTCTGTAATTTTTATTCTAATTTATTTTTCATTTTATTGAGTCAAAATAGTATTTTCATAAGTTCTTATCGCATGAGAGATCCTACTTAAATTCTGTTGAGTATATGTTTTGCTGAATTCATTCATTTGAATTCTTGATGAGGTTATGTGATTTGTACAAAAGAAGATTTTCTGATATGGACATTAATTTGTTTAAGTTTAGAAAATGATCTTTTAAGTATTATGTGAAAAGTCAAAGTTATTTGAAATCTCACAAGTTTAAGTTGTTACAAGTTACGAATTTAATTAATAACTTGGTGACCTTTTAGGGTTTGACAATGGAATGACCTTCTTTGATCTTTTGTTAGAATCTTTGTTATTTCGTATTTGTTAACCCTAATTTTGTGTGTTTTAGCTTGAATTTTCTGCATTATTATGCCTTTGCTTTTGATGCGTTAATGAATTTTTGGTAAGTGTGCAGTGTTCAGGTTAAGAAGATAAATTTGAAGTGCTGATTTTTGTTGCAATACAGTGTTATTCATACTGATGATATCATGGAGATAAGATTTTTTTTGGTGTGAAGTGACAATATTGTGATACAAATATGAGCACGTGAAGGAAGAATACATGAACTTGCTTTTGGAGTATTTATTTGCTTTACAATTCATGTATTTAGTGAAAATAATCAGATTTGATACTTGTTTCTTTTGATTTTCGTACCTTGACTTATGACATGATTTCGGAAACTTTACTAAGTTCTTCATTGGATTTTTGGGCTATTCATTGGTTGTTTGTTTTGTAGACGGCATCTAATATGGGACTTAAGTGTTTCAAGATGGTTTGCCGTCAAGCATCTCAATAATTAGAGAAATGCTCTCCGTATCATGGTCGTGGTTGGTAACGCTGTTAATATGTCAATTGATTATTTTCAGGTTTGTTGATGGTTGGTTTTAGACCTTGGGGTTTTTATTCAAGATTATAATGTTTGTCAAATACTTACATTATGATGATGATTTTGGATGATGGTACTTCTTGGTACAAGGCATGAACAAGTTGCTTTTAACGACTTTTTGCTATGTACAGGATTAGGTCAAGGGTCGCATCGTGGAAAGTTTCGTGATGAAGAATCTGGAAAAATTTTCTAAGTACAAATTTGTTCTTACGAAGATAATTTTTAACTTCGTTCAGAATTGCCCTTAAGAAAATTGGACTTATTTTCGTCACATCTAGTTTCGTTTTTCTTTGGTTTTTACGAAGATAACCTCTATCTTCGTTCCAGTTGATCTTACGAAGGTTAACTTCGTTCTAACATACTTTTGACCGATTTCCTAACCGACCAGTTTTGACCCGTTTTTAACCATCTATATAAATACAAACCTAATTCGTTTTATCTTTTAAAGAAAAACGAATTTAAGTCTCTTCTTCTGAATAAACTCCTATACTTTCATCAATCAAATCACTTGATTAAACTCGATTCTCTGCTTGTTGTTTCGATTAATATTGAAATCAGTGATTCAGGTATATTATCGAGCATCGTCATTCACAAATCCCCAATTCTACATTCTTATTTTGCCCAATTTTTGCATGAACTCAATCGGTTTTATACATAATTTAGGGTTCTAGGGTTTAATTTCGTTTTTCGATTTTAACCCATTGGATCTTTAATTCATATGTAAAATCGAAGTGGGTTATGCTTCATTTAAGTGATACAAATGTTTTGTAATTGATTTTGGGCAAATCAAGTGTTAATCAATTTTTTAAGAATCGAATGTTTGATTTTGGAAACAACATGCTGTTCAGAATGTCTACGAACTTATCTTTCGTTCATGGTCTACGAACTTAGGTTCTGAAACAGAGCTTACGAACTTAGTCTCTCTTTTCAACTAACGAATTTAGGAGTTCTTGTTAAACAAACGAACTTAGTTATGCTTCAATGCTATCTTCGTTTATTGTTACCTAACGAACTTAACGCCTATTTTCGTACAGTTTTCCCTTACGAACTTAAAGACTAATTTCGTACAGTTTAAACTTATGAAATTATTGATTAAGTTCATCTAAGCCTGCAACTCATTTCTTGTGCTAATCCTATAATTGTTTTTTAATTATGCTTTGTTTTGCAGAAATGGCTCTTGCCCCACGTCAGTTCATTAAGAAGCACAATCTTGCCTTAAATCTTGATCCAGATCAGCATAATTGTGAACGTTATCATGAGATGTTTGATTTTATTGCTCGCTCTAGGCTTTCTTTTGCATTTTGTGATTCACCTAGACTCATTAGGCAGTATATTGATGCCTTCTGGAGGACTGCTCATCAGGTCATGGTTAATGGTCGTAGTTTTGTTCGTGCTACTGTCGAAGGAATTACATTTGATTTCAATGCTGCGATGCTTCGTAATATTCTGCATTTGGGTGAAGAACCAGACGAAGCAGTGGAATTGGCTTATGACTTTGAACTTATTCGTAGATGTTTTCAAAGAATGGGATATGTTGGTGAAATAAAGCTTCCTTTTGACAAAAGTGGATTTCAAGGACGTTGGAGATATCTTGCTTACGCTTTGTTGGTATGTCTGAGCAATCGTAAGGCTGGATTTGATCAGCTTTCTGCTCAGATTTCTTCGCAGATGGTTGCCTTGGTCTACAATCGACCTTATCCTTTTTCGGCATACTTTTATCACGAGTTTATTGGTCAAATCAATGCCAAAGCGAAAAATCGGTTTCTCTTATATCCTCGCTTTGTTATGGCAATCGTTAGACATTTTTGTCCGAACTTGGTATTTGATCAAGGTCCTCGCTATGCACCACATGCTTGGCCTTTACGTCTATTTGCTGATCTAGACGCCAACACTCGAAATGTGGCTGGTCTTAATGATCCACCACTTTTTGGTCATTTGATTAATCCAAACTATCGATCGCGTTTTGAGGATGATATGTTAGTGGATGATGATGATGATTCTGATCATGAGGATGAAGAGAGTTCTGATGATGGTTCTGATGGTGATTCTGATTCTGATGACTCTGATCATGGGAATGATGGTGGTGATGATGTAGTTGAAACAGACACAGATGACTATGATAGTGTCGCTGCTGATTCTAGTAATGAGCATCGAACTAAGATGGCTCATGATGTCCCTGCTGCTTCAGGAAGTGATCATTCATATCACTTTTCTCGAGAAGGTGTACTTGGTGCTTTACGCCGAGAGCGTCGGAGTAAGGCATGTCATTCTTCTCCTGTTCTTTCTGATACGGATCAATCCGTTCATGATGAACATGATACTCAAGTTAATCAGGATGATGGTGCTGAACAAGAAGTTGTACTTCATTATCAAGAGGAAGTGGAACATAGAGATATGGCACCAAGTCCAATTCATGAAGGTACAAGTACTGTTGGACCTAAGAGGACACTGGATGCTCCTCTTACTTATCGCAGAGCTAAGCGTGCACGAATTTCTGAGGCTACTTCAGTATCTACAGCTGCTGCTGCTATTCCTGCTGTCTCTACAGCACCGGTTGCTTCTGTTGCCGGTAGTGTAACGTTGCGTCCACTGTTGCCTCCTGCCTTACCAATTTTGCCCAGATTGCCTACTTTTCCTCCTCTTCCTTCAGATTACTCACTAGTTAGGCGTATCGATGTTCTTCAGGTCGTGTTGATACATTAGAGTCTGATCTTATGAATGTTCGAGATACTTTGACCTTTTTAATAAACTGGGTCAAGAATCAAGGGGGAGATGTTCCTGAAGAAGTTTGCAGATTGTCAGTAGTTCAGCCATATTAACAAACATCCTTGGAATCTGATTCTGATTCTGATTCAACTTATGATTTTGATAAAGATTGATAAAGTGTATATTAGGTTGCATGTAATAAGTTTACGACATGTAAATGTAATCTATCTTATTTCAATGCAATTATATTTCATCTTTATTATTATTATCATGATTATTCATTGTATTTTGGTGTTTATTTTGTGTAATCTTAATAGATGATACAGATGATGCAGAATTATTCTTTGATGGTGATGAACTTGAGGAAGGTGAGTTTGTTCCTGAACCGGATCTAAATATATTCAAGAAACCTTATGGGTTTGATGATGTTTGGGACTCAATTCCTGAAGATCCATCTATAGAAGAAAGAAAAGTGTTAGAGTTCAAGAGAAAAGAAGTTAAGGAAAGAATGCTTCAAGATTCAATTAGTAGCACCGCTAAAGTTTTAAACTTTGTGGTATATGCTAAGGTTGATGATACATTGATTCCTTTCCACTGGGAAATTAACTTGACAAGACCTTTTGATCCAAATGATTATCCAGTTCCTCTTAGAGAAGATGATCCACTGCAAGAGATTGATCGACTTGTGCCTGGGCAAAGAATTAATGAATATATATGCACATGGGATACTATGAAACCCATTATGTATTGGACTCATATCTCAGATAAAGATGCTGCAAAATATAAGACAATAATCTGGAGTTGGTTCTATGACGAAGAATTGAAGTTGTTCGTTCTTAAAAGACCAGAAGGTTGTCAGTATTTAGCATGGCGTGAGAGACACTTCAGAAGTTTGTGTGAAGAAGATTTACATGAACTTGGAAATAATAGGATTATCAATCCAAGTGGTTATGGTCTTGCTGATGTTGTTGGTAAGAATCTTCATGAAGATTTCAAGTTGAGATCGAATATGAAAGACTCAGAGAAACCAAAGTTTCATATTGAACCAAGACGAAAGAAGAAGGTGGTTAAGCCAGACAAAAGTGTTGAGTATATTCAACATGATATCAAGTGTATGATCAAAGTCCCTGCCAAGAAGTGGGCACAAGATGTCTTGGATAAGATGGATAATTGGGAGATTGATCGGAATTCTGGTGAAGCCAAGATGTATGCAGATTCGAAGAAGAATATATTGTTGAGAAGGATGTATGATCCAATGCAGTTGGTTAACTTCTCAAGAAATGATCAGAGAAAATTATACGATACTGAATGTTCATTTTTACCATTTTGGAAGAATGAAGAAGATCGATATCGTAAGATTCTCCAAGTCTTCTTACACGAAAATATCCATGCAAATAGCAAGCGATTGTTATTTGATGGATGATAAAGATTCTTTTGAAGACTGAAGAAATCGAAGATGCTGCTGTCAAGGGGGAGTTTGTTGATGCATGTTGATGTGACAACAGCAACTTAGATTTGATTAGTCTTTTAGATTAAGACATTATGTTACTTTATGTCTTGTTTATATATGTGTAATTGATAGATTATGGACTTCATGTTTTGGTAATGATCGATTACATGTTTTGGTGTTATATATATGTTTATGTATGATGTTTGTTATGTGTGTTATACAAGTACAAACATAATATATGTTAGGTTTCTTGTACATGAAGTACTTTGAAAATAACTAGGCATAGATGTTGATGGTAATTAGTACTAACGAAGATGATCTTCGTTAGGAACAAACGAAGATAATCTTTGTTATATGGGCTGGACTGCTAAGTTCGTAAGAACAAAGCCTAGCAGGCCCAATATCGATCAGAAACATATATAAATGAATGGAAACCCTAAAATTAATAATGGGTTCAACTCTCACACACCTACGGCGACTAAGTTCGTTTCTAGCATATAGAAAACGAAGATAGATCATATACGGCTGATTACATACTCATAATTAGCAATATATTCGATAACTAATCAAACTAGTTATCTCGTGAGGATTCCGCACTCACGACATAACAATAGACGATCTCGAGAGCGATCTGTAGCTATCGAGGGACTCACGGGCATTTCTTGAAGAACTGGAAAAGTTGGAGTTTGAACTGGTGCTGATATTGTAGTGGCACGTACATCAGATCCAATCACCAATTCTTGTGGTAAGTTGAAATTGATGGAGGGATAGAATGATGTGTCACAGGTGTTGTTCTTCTTCTTAACTGGTTCCAATTTGTTGTAACTGGAAACATCTTTTGGTGAAACAACTGACCGATGAACTTGGTCAGTTTCACCAAAATTGATTGGAACGACTGGAGTAATATCAAGGCTTGGTCTCTTGTTGATTGCTTCAGTTGATTCATCGAATGTGACACGAATTGTCTCATGAACCTTTTGGAGTCTATAATTATAAACTCTAAAGGCCTTTCGAATATCTGAATAACCTAAAAATACACCTTCATCAGCTTTTGCATCAAACTTTCCAAGCTGACTGGAATCGTTTAAGATATAAACTGGACAACCAAATACATGAAAGTATCCAATATTTGGTTTACGATTCCTGAGTACTTCATAGGCAGTCTTCTTATGTCTTGATGTAGACTGACCGGTTTTGGGTGTGACAAGCAGTTGCAACTGCTTCTGCCCAAAAACTGGTGGGAAGACCTGATTCAGATAGCATACTTCTGGCTGCTTCTATCAGTGTGCGATTCTTTCTTTCCACAACTCCATTCTGCTTTGGAGAGTGTGCTGATGAGAAGTTTTGAGAGATGCCAGTGTCATTGCAAAATGTTTCAAGTACCTTATTTTAAAATTCAGTACCATTATCACTTCGCAACTGACAAACTTTTCGAGTATATTTGAGTTCAATTCTTTTGATGAGAGAGATGATTTCAGCAGGTGCATCACTTTTGGATCTGAGGAATACCACCCAGCAGTATCTGGTGAATTCATCAACCACAACTAGAGTGTACTTCTTTCCAGCTCTAGTTTGAACATTCACTGGACCAAAGAGATCCATATGTAGCAAGTGAAGAGGTTCAGTGATGCTAAAGTTTTGCCTAGTTTTGAAACTGGCTCTTTTCTGCTTTCCCATCTCACACCCTGGACATGGCTTTTCTTTATTGAAAGAAATTTGAGGTATCCCATCAACCAGTTGTTTGCGAGACAACTTGTTAATATTTTTAAAATTAAGATGGGATAATCTTTTATGCCATAGCCAGTTGGTGTCCTCATCAGCCTTGGTATAGAAACATTGCTCTTTTGGAGCTGGTTCCATATCCATGATGTACACATTTCCTTTTCTTGGTGCAACCATCACCACTTTTCAATCCTTGTTAAATATGGTGCCTTGAGCAATATCGAACAAAACTCTGAAGCCATCATCACAAAGTTGGCTGACACTGATCAGGTTGTATTTCAAACCATTCACAAATGCAACTCTTTTGAATTCGACTTGTCCATTATTGAGCACACCATATCCTTCAGTCTTTCCAGATTGATCATTACCAAACGTCACTGTCGGTCCATCTTGGACAGTGAACTCTTCAAGCAGGGGCTTACATCCGGTCATAGTCCGGCCAGCAGCGCTGTCCAGATACCAGATATTCTTCTTTCGATCGCCCTGCACACACAAAAAAATCATTAGTTATTTTTGTGAACCCATCTTTTCTTGATGGGTTCACTGGACTTCTCTACAGAAGTCACAGTAGATTGTTGTGGTGTTGAACCAGAGGCTGCATCTGGAGCTTTTTCACCAGCTCCAGGTGCAGGAGTAAAAATGATTGGTACTTGATACTTACTCCCCTGATTTTTACCAGATTTAGTTCCAGATGGAACATTCTTTTGATTAGGTTTTAAAGGGAGTGGTTTAATATTTTGTTTGAAAACTGGAGGTAATGAACCTCCTTCCAGATTTTTAATCCGGGCAGTACAACTCTGAACCTGTCGAGACAAAAGTTGGAGTTGACTTTCCAGATTAACCAAAATATTATTTTCATCAGGCAGCTGAACCTTGGACCTTGGTTCAGCTGGAGTTTTAGTCTGTCGGTCTTAGGCACCTTAGACTTTTGAGGTAAAGGCTTGTTACCAGTGGCCCTTTTAACTGGAGCATTAGCCTGTTTGGCTCCAGGTTTAACCTCAATGGGGGTGGTCTCAATGGGTTTAGTTTCAACAGCTTCAGGTTGATCATAAGGTGTTTCAACCCTGAGAGCTGGAGGCAATGCATGAAGATCTGGTATGAGAGCTGCCATCTCCAGATTTCCATGCATTCTTCTGGGCATCGATAGTTCTTGAAAATGCATCATAGTTTTTACCAGATGCTTTACCCATGACTTGATAATCTTTTGTTCTTTTTCAAGATCAGAAAATAGTTTTTGATTATCAAGTTCCAAAGCCTCAATCTTTAAAACTGACTCCTTGAGAGCCAACTTGACACTTTGTAAATCATTAAGTTGTGGCTTAACGTTGTTCAGTTCAATTAAGATAGTATCAATATATCTTTCACTATCAGCTCTTACAGTTTCCACAAAAGCTAAATCACCACTTAATGATTCAGCAGGTCCAGTTTCAGTTTAGGGTCAACTTGGTTGTCATAATCACATACCTTTTTCAAGATGATGTCCACCCATCTTCCAGTGATGACATCTTCTTTTGCCACGTGCTTGCTGTTGATCTTCCAAGGCCATGAAACACGTGTCCCTTTCCTCTTCTTCATCAGCTGATGAGTCATCAGAGTACTCCCATTTTCCCTCAGTTTGTGCCATTAAGCACTGATCCTTTTCCTTTTCCATGGACAGGAGGGCAATCTGGGCCTTAATCTTCTTGTATTTAGCTTTGTAGCTATCATCAGGCCGATTGAAATTAGGGACAGGGGGCCAGTTTGGTTGTTCAACTGACTAGATCTGCATTCCTTCATAAAGTGACCTTTCTTACCACACTTATAGCAGGTAAGATTGGTTTTATCCAGAGAGCTGGAGCTGGAAGCATTGTTTGGGCCATTAAATCTTTTAGATTTATGCTTAAACCTGTTAAAGGTTTTAGCAATCAAGGCGACCAGATCATCATCGTCAGTTTCATCACAACCATCACTAATTTCAGTGGTCAGGCCAGAGTTCAAGAAACTGTTTAACATCTCCTTCATTGAGTGTGCCTGGACACTCTCTGCAGACATTAAGGCAGCGCAAGGTCGCTCAGGTACACTAGCAACCTTGGAACTCTGGGCATGGTTCATGGCATCTTGCTCAGCCACCAGTCTTGCAGCATTATTATCTTCAGTGAATCTGAAGGCTCTATAGAGCGATGCAAGAGTATGGCTGTGCAAGGTTTTACCTTGTCTCAAGACAAGAACCATGTTTTCCCATTTGGAAGGAAGAATATCACAAAACTTCTCAAAAAGAATATCCTTATCCTTCTCTACACCCAAGCCTCTCAGCTGATTAATGAGGCTAGAAAATCTGGTGTATGTACCAGTTAGACTTTCATTGGGTAAGGCAAAGAAGGATTCATACTTCTTGTTCAAGGCAACTTTCCTGGTGACAATAGTGTCATCACCTCCTTCAAACTGAATAACTAATTCATCCCACATTGACTTTGCACTGGGGAACAACACAAGTGTTGGAATTAGATCTTCAGGGACAACTCCAAGGATCATGTTCTTGAGTCTGGTGTCCAGATCAACAAGTCTACGATCCTTATCAGACCAATGGTCTTCGAGCTTTTCTCTTGAACCTCTTCTTCCAGTAGGATCTAGAAGAGGACTTACCCCAAGAGACATGGGTATATATGGTCCATCCTTAAGGATTTTCAACATATACCTCTCTATCCCACCGAAATGCAAAAGCATTCTGGCCTTCCATGTACCAAATGTCTCACTGTTTCCATCAAATTTTGGAACATGAGTGTTGGAATAATGTACATGGACGTGATTTGGGGCAGTAGGAGGAGGAGGGTTTGTATTAACATTTTGAAAAGGTTGGGCATTAGTATTCAAGGGGGTTTCACCTGAACCAGAACCATCTCCACCTTCAGTAGTGTTCATCTTAGCAGATCTAGGCAAGTTTATTAGCCTTCTGCTCTGATGCCACTTGTAAGTCCCAACTCAATAGATGGTACTACTGAAGACACCTCTATGTCGATGGTGGAGTTACTTTGCAATATATGCACTGAACTGGAGACGACCAGTTGCAGTGTGTATATACCAAGTTCTAGATAGATTACTTATTTAAAAGACAATAAGTAAAGAACAATGCAATAATACAAAATACTTGTAAAATAAATTGATGAGACAATATGTAATTTTCAAGTGTAATTTATTTATTGATGTTAAATAAATTACAAGGTTGTTGCGGAACCAAGATAATACAAGAATGTAAATATCCTAACAACCTATGAACTACAATTGATCTACACTCGGAATTTCTCTAAACAATCGAAACACTTAAAGTTGTGAAATGTTCTTTTTTACGATTGAGAGAATATTGCACAAGTTCACCAAGAATATTGCAGGTATGCAAAGTGTGAAGTATTCAACTTGTTATTCTTGTTGTGCAATGACTTGTATTTATAGGCAAAGTTAACATTGGGATGTTAACTTTGGTCGTACAAATGTGGTTGAGAGCATTTAAGGAATAGCATTTAATTCCTTAAAATGCAGTGTAAAGTTGCAGGATAAAGCAACTTTATTCAACCAGCTTTATGTACCTTTTAGTAATTAAATAATAAGATAAGTCTTATTATCCGGGTAAAAGGACATAAAGCACAAAAGTCAATTCCTCGTAATCAGTGTAAAGCTTTGTAAGAGCTTTCCACTGATGGTCTCCAGTTTGTAACTGACTAGAATGTCAACTGGGCTTCGCTGCCATTGTCATTCTCTATCTTCCATTTATTGTCTTTGACTTCAACTGGAATGATTCTTCAACTGGTCAGTTCTCAACTGGAGGAAGTCTTCAGTTGCGTTGACTGTACGGTGCAACTGGACTTCAATATATTTCTCGACAAATCATCTGGGTCTCCAGTTTCACTGGGTCTCCAGATGCAACTGGAGACTGGCCAGTTTACCAGGTGAACTGGTCCTAACAATATCTGAAATATGGAAACTAAATCAATTCTGAAAAATATGTTTCTTGGTGACCAAGTCGAGATCCTCTCTATTCGGATGTGATGATTTGTTCTGATCCGAAAGTCCCTTAATATGGAAGTGATGATATAATTCTGATCCTGTTTTCTAACAGTTGAGCCAATAAGTTCTTAATTAGAGTCTATCTTGTGAGTCCCGTTTATAAGCTCAAGACGGTTAACCTAGAAAGTGTAAAATACAGCAAGTATAATAAGCACTAGAATTGGACTAGTATTACTTGTAAATAAATATGCAAGATATATAAACAAAGTAATACAAGACTTAAAGCAATAAACAAGTAAAGTGGAACATTATGTAGTTTTCTGGGTATTTCATTTATTGATGTTTAAACAAAATACAAGGTTGTTGCGGAATCAAGATAATACAATAAAGTATGTATCCTAACAACCTTTGAATTACAAATGATCTATATTTGTCAAATAGCTCTTTAGGATCGAGATACTTAAAGTTGTGAAGTATCCCTGTTTAAGATCGAGAGTATTTTAGACAAATTCACTTTCATGCAAAGTGTATGCTTAAAAGTATTTTTCTTAAGGAAATGACTTAGTATTTATAGGCAACAAAATTCACCAGTGAATTTTGTGACGTATAAATATGGTTGTATACATTTAATGATCCGACAAGAACATTAAATGTATTAGATAAGAATAAGGATATTGTCACATCAAGTGCAAGTGTATCCTTATATCCAACCACCTTAACACACGTATACTTTGTTAAGGAACAAGTGGGTTGTTCCTTGGAAAGTGTGTTAAAGGCTTAAGTCAAACCTCGTTATCAGTGTTCAGACTTGTAGTATCTAGAACACTGACCATCCTCCAGTGTGCAGATCTGGTAAGACTTTCCAGTGGACTCCGCCATTTGATAAGTCTTCTTCCTTCAGACTTCAGTCTTTGACTTCAGTCAGAATGTCTTCAGTAGAGTAGATCTGGACTGGGGTGAAGTCTTCAGTGAGCTAATCTGGAGAATGCTCCAGATTACCTATACAAGTATTGCTCACTAGTCTTCAATTATTTCTGAGCAAATCTTCAGAGGGACTCCAGATTCCAAGTCTGGAGTAGGTCCAGTCGAATATGTTTTCTGGTCAGATCTTCAGTGAGGCTCCAGAAGTCGGGTCTGGAGCATGTCCAGCAAAACATGTTTCTTGACTTATCTTTGATAAGGATCCAGTAGTCCAGTCTGGACCAGTCCATTAAATCTGGACTTATTCTGGACTAATTCTGGACCTAACATATCTTGGCTGGTGAAATCGGTTAGTCCATACGTATTTTTGGGTTGGCTCACAGGTCCTTATGGAGTTTTTTTCCAAAGTAGTGTAATGGGAAAACTTATTTACCAAACTAGTATGGTTTTAAAAATATTTACCATTTTAGTATAAAACTCAATTAAACATCATATTTAATTATTTATTATATATAAAAACAAACAAAAAACAGAATCAGTTAACAATTGCTATTCCACACTTATCGTACAATTCAAATTTCAAAGGCCATTTATATATGCGGACCATCAAATTCTTCAATACAACGTAGATCCACCACCGCTTGCTATACTGTAATCTTACCAAATACTTTTGTTTTAACTAATTCAACTATAAGACCCCCAACAAAAAAAAAGAAAAAATATAACAGATGCCTTTATTTCTAGAGGTTTTTACACAGTGATGACAGCCCAAATTAATGGAAAGTATGCTGCCAAATATCATTTACAAACCAAGACTGCATGTGTCTGCAGAAGATGATTTAAGCAAAGACAAACCATAATATGGGTCCTTATGTCTATTCAGGCTGGTAAACACAACTAATCTAGGCATTAAACATGTTTAGACAAAATTATAGTAAAAGAGTGATCTTTGACTCTTTGTGTTGTGTCAAAGGCCCCTCAATATATGTATATATATGTTTACAGAAGGAAAAATAGAAACACTTACTGCACTTTCTCACTTAATTAACGGACGGTACAAAAAACAAACTAAAACTACTACCTGCTATTTATAACAAAACGAACTTTACACATGTATAAAGTATATAAACCACATGCAAATAGAAACTCTGACGTATCCTATTATCTGGCTCCCAATATTCCCACGTTCAGCTTGCATAATCTCAACGTTGCTACAACTTCCATGCATAATACTCAGTCACAACCTAGACCAGTTCTTCACATGACCCACTTGCTAAATCATAACCTGACTTGACCCGTACTCGACCTGTAAACAAACCTGATTCACTCAACAGTTTGTGAATATAAATACCTCATCCGAAAATCTTCCTCCTTAGTCGAGCAAGAGTTACAATAATTGAGATCATCAGAAAAGCGTAAACGTTCTCCATCATCTCAAAGTAAGTTACTCTCCAAATCCTAATAAAGTACAAGCTACCAACAAGTCCCATGAAGCCCACAACTAAACCGGGGACCATACCAGCATAAAACCACGACCAACCTTGTGACCCTTCTTTACCATCATCCTTGCAGGCATGAGCATCCGATAAATTGTTTTTCTCGCAACTCCTTAATAGTGAGGGCCCACATAGCTCATTGTTCCCTTCATAAATAGTAGATGGATCACCTAAACTTTGAAGATGATTTCCAATTGGTATTGGGCCAGATAAGTTATTGAAGGATAGGTTCAAGTAGCTTAGAAAGTTCAAGCTAGCTAAACTTGAAGGAATTTGACCAGACAACTTATTTGCCGACAAATCTAAAGATTCCATTTGCTTTAGATTTCCAATCGTTGATGGAATTTGTCCGCTTAGTAAGTTTCTAGAAAGATTCAAATTCTTTAACGCCACAAGTTTCATCAAAACATCAGGAACTTCACCAATGATTTTGTTGCTTGAGAGGTCCAAAGATATAAGAAACCTAACGCTCTTGGTGTACTTCAACTGAATGCCTTTTATATAAGTCACAATATTTTCTTCATATCCAGAGTATTG
>CM067167.1:248688127-248698127 GCA_034093135.1 Erigeron breviscapus | reverse complement strand
CGTTTTTTTATATATAACGTTTTAATATATAATAACTTTATCATCGTTACGTCTTACGTTCATGTAACATTTAAAACATTAATATAGTTATTGTTTATGTTTTATATATCTTATTATTCTTTTACATTTTTTTATTGTTATTGCTACATGTTTAGTTTTCTTTTTAAAGTTTGGATTTGAATATTTGACATAAATTTGGGTCCAAAATGTGTATAAAAATATTCCGGCAACGCGCGGATACAATAATGAGTTATACCAATATTATCAAAATATCTGTGTTTGTGTTTGTGGTGATGTAGAAGTTATCTTCCGATAACGTTGAGTGACAACACTAGTTGCATTCTTGAGTTTTTTTAACAATAAGAAAAGAAAGGATAGGAAAAAAACTATTTTTCTCATTCTTAAGTTTTTTAAAACAAGAAAAGAAAAGGAATGATAAGAAAACTTTGGGGTTTTTTGTTCCAAGATTTTCCAGCCAAATATAGCCGGATTTGGATGGAAAAGTCTATGATAATATTAGTCTACCCCTTGAATGTATTATTGCTGCAACTAACGACATATTTTAAAGATGAAGAAGAAAAACTCGAAGCTCAAGCTAAACGACGTCGGTGGGGGAAAACGCAGGAGATGGTAAGGTTTTATATTTCAAAGATAAAGAAGGAAGAGATGGTGGTATTTTGGGGTATTGTTATTTTATTTTAATACTATTATATAATGAGTGGATGATATCAATGGATAGATACAAATGGTGGGTATATCCGATGCAAATAAATAAGTAAATTTTATTGTTTAAAATGAGTTTATTGATCAGTGATCTTTTTTTATTAGTTTTATTATTTGTTTTAGTGTGTATGATTTTTTTAATAAGTGTATATATAGTAGGGATATAATAGTAAAATTATATATCTTTATCTTTTCTTTTCTTATCTATCTTTTTTAGCTCAAGAATGCCTTTTATATGAATAATTTTTTTCCTTTTCCTATCTTATCAACTCTTTTTCTTTTCTTTATTTTAAACTCAAGAATGGATTATTGTAGATAAAATCTTATAAATCTTATATATAAATAAAAGAAGATTGTTATTAGGTAATCTTTTTTAAAGATTTTCCTATGTGGCATAACCATGACTCTCTATAATTGACACTTTCCATATAAAAATAATATTATGACATCATTTATTTTGCAAATTTTAATTTTTTTTTAATCTTAATGTGTCTTTATATTCTACTTCAAATCCAACTTTATAATCAATGTTTTTAAATCCAATTTAATTTTAAAAATGGTTCAGTCGGCTCTTATATTTTAATATTTATAAAAAAATTATGACTTAAAAGAAATGAAAATAAATCATGAGGGTAGATTGATTCGTTTGCTAAATAAATTATTAAATATTTATCTTTCTTCCTATAATATCTGTTTTTTCTTTGCAATTAATTAACGTTAGTAACGATTATTATATTTTCAAAAGCTTATAAAAAGTTATTATAATAATGTCAGGTATTACCCGGGTTTATAAGCCAGTTATGTATATCAAGACATAAAAATTAAAAACGAAAAATAACCCGCATGAACCCATTTTAAAAATCAACTTATTAAAAAATACTGTAAAAATGAAAGTACTTGTCATAAGCTCCAACCCAAACACCCCAGAATAAGAGACCTCATCGAAGACAAAAATAAAAAGTAAATAGTATCATATAATTGTATACCTGAAATTGGGTCCGGTGATCTGTTCCGTATTCGTGGCAGATTTCCACTGATCTCGTTGTGGGACAAATCCAAGTAATAAAGATGAGAGGAAATGGTCTCAAACCATTCTGGTATGTTATCTCTAATACTTGCATTTGAAAGATATAGATGTTGAAGATGTGTTGAGTTCCGAATCAAACTCGGGAATTGGGGTCCGATGTTGCAGGAGCTTGCACTAAAATACTTCAATTGGAAGGGAGGAATCCAATGAGAGCTTACATTCAACGTTATCAATGGATTTTGCGACAAGGACAATCCAGTTAGATTGTTGAGTTTGGTGAAGTGAATTTCAGAAACCACCCCACTCAATTGATTACCCCAAAGATAGAGCCCTTGGAGGTTTGAAAGCTGACCAAGACTAGTGGGAATGCTCCCACTCAAATTATTAAATGAAAGCCAGAGCACTTGTAGCCTCGTTAGTTGTCCAATGCTTTCAGGTATGCTCCCACTCAATTGATTATCATGAAGATAAAGGTTTAAGCTTTGATAATTGACCAATGCTTTCAGGTATGCTCCCACTCAATTGATTATCATCAAGAAAAAGGCCTTCAAGCATTGATAATTGACCAATGCTTTCAGGTATGCTCCCACTCAATTGATTTTCATAAAGAGAGAGCTTTCTTAGAGATGATAGGCCACCAAGTGAGGGAGGTATTGGACCTGACAATTGATTATATGAAAGGCTGAGGAAAGAAAGAGAGCTCAAGTTTCCAATAGAATCAGGTATTCGGCCATGGAAGTTGTTTTCTGTAAGTCTTAGATGCACGAGGCTGGTGAGGTTTGATAACCAAACAGGAATGGTCGAAGTTATGTTGTTTCCATAGAGATTGAGTGAATTAAGAGAAGTGAAATTGATGAATTTTATGGAGGGGATATTGATACCACACCTGGTCAAGTTTAGTGTAAGCAAAGAAGGTAACATGTTAACTGGATGGAACCAATCAATATGCTTACCGATTGTTATCCCTGACAAATCCAAGTGCTTTAACGACGACAACAAAGACACCCACCGCAGATCATCCTTGACCATCAACGAAACGTCATACTATGTTAAGATTAAGATATTGTAACCTTGACAGATTTCCTAGATGAGGAGGGACTACACCGCTAAAACCTGAGTAAGAGAGGTCAAGGTATTCCAAATACTTGAAAGACCCAAAGAATTCAGGAATATTTTGACCCGAGAAATTGTTCATGCTCAGGTCCAAGTAACGCAAATATTCCAAGTTGAGTAAGGAAGGACTTACCTTACCTTCGAGCAATTTGTTTGTGTACAAAGGATAGTCATCCCTTATAGGCAATGGAGATCGAAGATCAAGTTTGTCAACATGACCATGCCTCCTGTCACACCCAACTCCCTGCCACTCACAACATTCTAATCCGGTCCATGTTGACAGACGATTTGATTCGTCGGTCAGGCCTTGTCGGAATTCAAGAAGTGATTGTCGCTCCCTTTGGTTACAGGTAATGTTTGAGGAAGCTGTGATCATAGTGTTGCTACTGTTTGCGCCATATGTTTGAAAAAACAAGAATAATAATGTAAAAGTGAAAAGAAAAGTGGATTCCATTTTGGAGTAATGAAGATAGAGTGCACGTTGTATAATGCAAAAGCAGGGGAAAATGGGGCACATATATAACACGCATGCCTGAAAATCTATCTTTTATGAACGTATACTTAGGTCGATATTGACTTGAGTCCACAAGACATAATAGTAGACTTGGAGTCAAGGATCACACAAAGTCTTTCAAGTAATAGTAGCCACATACAGAAAAAGCTTGTTTGGGTCCATAACATATTAACGTGTTACTCCTATTATGTGAATACAAGTTGTTTGGGTCATATACAAATAGTTATGATATATTAATTATTCATAAAGTGAGTACAAGTTTGAGATGAAATGTAGTAACTGGTAACAAACTTAAGGTAATAAGGTTAAAATGCAGGTCAGGGCCTAGGGTTTCAGTTTGCTGAACTTTCGGGTTTTGACCCGTGATCATCCCTTAGTTATTTATCGGTTATTGTGGTTTCTTTTAGTAGTAAAGCTTTGCAAGTTGAAAGGTTATTACTATATAATATACCTTTTTAAATGTATGCAGCCTCCTTCAACCTCATTTGATGTGGTGTTCAAGTGCATGTTTGATTACATAGATCCTCATTTTGTAATGGTGTGACCACACAAACTCCTATACATGGCTATTTGCATGTTTTATTATTTAAAATCTCTTTTTATAACTAATACAGTATATCATGGCTAAGTTTATATCACCTGAAAAATACATATAGATGGTGTTGCTCCAAGGGCAAAAAGCAAACAGCATTCAAGACGTTTTCGAGCAGCCAAATATGCAGCGGATGCGGTATGCATTCAGATTTCAATTTTTGAACTTAGCTTCTTCTGAATTGGAGTCAATCTGGTGGATTATGCTTTCTAGTGTTGATGGTTAATTGACTAACCAAAGCAAGGTGACTGAGTGACTATTATTCTTTTTGTGTTTTCTTGTTATTTTGGATACTTAAGAATTTCTGTTTTTGCCACCTATTCTTGCCCACTTCTCAGCCAGATCTTATCAAAGTGGAACAGCTTATTCAGGCGGTAGGCTGGTATGAAGATAAAAATTTTCAGAAGAGAGCTCGATTGCATCAGGTTAGCGATTGTCTTTGTATATTTTACCTGTATATACTTTTTGAGCTCGATTGCATCACTTCGAAGGATTTATTATGTGCTGAATAGTAGTTGTAGTAAGTATGGATGTTTAATCATAGCATTAAAGTTGTTACAACTGATTATATTTTCTTTATTGATTTCATATCGTTATATTTGTCACTTCTCAGATCTTTGTTTTCTTTAGGTCTTATCTTTATTGGTTCGTAGGGTAACAATCTGTATAGTGTTGGAAGAGGAGCCCATTTAAGTTTAAAACGTGCTGAACGGGCTCGAATCACTGTTACCTGTTACCAAGTTTGAAGGTACATATTCTTTATTGGTTACCATATAGTCCATTATCAAGCTCTATTAATCTTTGGACAAACAAGCTACCACTTACAGCAATCGTTGATAATCTAATATGCAAAAAAATTGTTTGGGGGAATGGGGCACACATATAACACAGCATGCCTTAAAATCTTTTATGAACGTATACTTAGGTCTATATCGACTTGATTCCACAAGACAAAATAAGTAGACTTGGAGTCAAGGATCACACAAAGTCTTTCAAGTAATAGTGGCCACATACAGAAAAAGCTTGTTTGGGTCCATAACGTGTTACTCCTATTATTATCAACCAACGCTGCTTATTGACTGTAGTGTTTTGCAAAACTTGTTTGTATTCATAAATGACACAATTGTCGTGATCAAGATTTTAGCAGTAGACTTGGAATCTTGAATCATTCAAAGTCTTCCAAGAGCCGGTGCCCACATACGTATCAACTTGTTTGGATCACAAATACATGTTGTCGTGATCAAGATTTTAATGGTAGACTTGGAATCTTGAATCATTCAAAGTCTTTTAAGAGCTGATGGCCACATACATATTATCTTTTATGGTCATAAGTAAACGGTTGCTGGTTGCAGTGTTAAACACGTAAACTTTCCTCTCAAAGTAGGATGTGTCTTAGAACTTTAGGTGGTTTTCTGCCAGTTCTATCTTGGCTTTCAGAATGTACTTGTGTCTGTCCTTTGATTTTATTATGAGCACAGCAGATTTGATTGAGTTGCATGTCTAACACAAGCTTTTACTTGATGATTGTTTTTCATGAGAGTTACAATTTGATCAACTATAAAATTTTGCTAATGATTATTTTACTTAATATGTAGCATATATTAAAGCCATCAGGTTTATTTATCTAGGTGGTGACATTGTTGTATGTTGATTAATATTATTTGTCACAATGACACATAAATAGGACAAGGATCATTAAAACTCTAGGGAATAAAGGAGGTGTCTGATTGGGTTAGTGCAGTGTCTTTGAATATTGAGTCTGTCCATGGAAGGTTTTTAGTTGTGAATTGTGATATATAATAAAGAGGAAACTACATAATATGATAATACATATACTCAAATAGGCCATATATTTTGAGCCTTGTATCCTGTCCATGGGGTGTTATAAGGAGGTGTCCGATTGAGTCTGTCCATGGAAGGTTTTCAGTTGTGATAAATAATACAGAGGAAACTACTATTCACCTCCACATTACAAGAACAGAAGCTAGCATATACAAAGACAAGATGATATTTGAGTACATACAAGGTTCGATCTTGACATTAGAAAATACTGAATTTGATAGATGCGAACTACCCTTAGCGAATCAACAGATAGAAACCGCATTATTTTTTCAATTTGTCATTCCAAAAAATTACCTGTTCTGACCCATTACCCGCCCCGCCGGTTTTTGAACATCTAATTAGCAGGTAAATTGATGCAATCTTTATCACACAGAAAGGTCAGATGTGGAATAAGATGATGTACTGGTTAATGTTCAAATGTTCAGCTCTGAAGGGGAGACCCAGGCTCAGAACCATATACTGAAGAAAATGATATTCTTGGAGAGATTGAGATATAGGTATTCTATTTCTTTCATACTTTAAATTACTATTGTTTCTTCTCTTTTTCTATTTTAAGTAGAACTTGGGTGAAAATGAAGTTTGTAGAAGCCCAGACAATCGAGCTGAAGTGGAGTATAAGGGAAAACAATGGGATGTTATACTAGACCAAAAAACTGAACCAAAAACCAAAAAGACCATGAAAACCGAAAAATCCAAACCAAAAAAACCAATGGTTTTTGGTTTTGATTTTCTGAAAACCAAAAGTTATGGTTCGGTTTTGGTTTCATTTGAAAAACCGAACCATAAAAACCGAACCGGACCAAAAGTATATATTGTTTACTTTATTTTATATTTATATCATTTTATTACTCATTTTAGGTAGATATGTGAATATATTTGCATTTTTAAGCGTATAAAATAATATCATTTATATGTTTTAGGTAAAAATACATAACAAGATTGATTTGGTTTAATAGTTGCATAATTAAACAACGCGTAAAAGATATAAATAGTTATATATAAAATTTGTTTGAATAAGTATTTGAAGTTTGTATTTGTTCGGTGCAACTCATCTCCAACCCACGCGTGATGTTCGGTTTATCAATGGCATATTGACACACACGGCGTAAAAGAGCTCCTCGTTCTGTTTTGCCGTTTGTTGCCTCCGTCTCCTGCCGTATATGAAATTTGTACTCTGATGGATTTGTTATCATTGTTGTAGTGTTGTTGTTACTAATATTGTTTGAAAGAGTTGTTGAAATTATAGTGTAATCATAGGGTATAAACTTATAAACTTTTCTAGCTCAAGTTGTCCCAAACCTACAAGTGGTTAATAACCGAACCAAAATAGACCTAAACCGAAAAAACTGAAACCGAAAAAACCGAAACCCAATGGTTTTAGTTTTCAAAAACCGAATTATAACGGTTTGGTTTTCGGTTTTAGTCAAAAACCGACCCAAACCGAACCGTACTCACCCCTATTGACTTTTGACCATATGTACAATTTAACTAATTACTGAGTTGGCCAATATAGTTCAAGTGCAATTTGGAGTTCATTTAAGTACAATGTGTACATGTAGATCAATTTTATTGTCCAATTTGGGACTTATGTGCTAGTCGAAGTCATTAGTTGTGCTAATCGATGCTTACAATTTGAGAACATATAAATTAACTAGTAAACGAAAAATGGATCTTATCCATGGGTCTTACCCAACCCATGACCCATGTGGGTTCACCCAACCCTATCCAATCCCCTCCCATTCATTTCACCCAATCATTTCTCTATCTCTTTCTCCCTCTCTTTCGGGTCTCCTTCCTGGTTCTATCTCATTTCTCTCTATCTCTTTCTTCTCTCCTCCTTCTTCTCCCTCTCTTCTCTAAACTTTCTTCTCAATTCTGTGCTGCTCGCTCCCCACATCTCCTCCCATCCACCCAATCTTTCTCTACTCTCTCTATCTCTCTCCCTCTCTAGTTGATGCAAGCACACACACACTCTCATCCTCTCCCCCTCTAAGATCTTGATATAATTAATGTGGATTCAAGCAAATTAATAATAAAATCATCATTTATATCATCATTCTTACAACATATCAAAAATTTCAAAGTTTAAAGTGCAAGAAATTTCCATTTAAAGCTCAATTTGGGTCTTGGCATTGGAAGGAACTTTTGGTAAGCAAATTTCATCTCTCATGCACCATTACATGTTTATAAACTTGTCTCAGGTCAAAATTAATTGTTTTGAGGTCAAAATTTCGGCCAAAGGTCGAATTAGGGTTTTGGTGGATCAAATTAGGTTAAAAATGATTTTTGGTGGTTAATTGATGATTTGAAATGGATTTGTGAAGTGGGTTGTGTTTATTTATGTTCAAGTACACTTAATTATGTTTGAAAATGATTTACAACTAGCTTGGCCGAATTGGAAGTCAAAAGAGTGTTTAAGGATGTCAAAATCGGGTTCAAGTCGTGTTTGGCGAGACTCTTGGGCTTCCAGACCAGGCCCCCCCTTCCTGCTCGTCGCGCCGCGAGGAGGGTAACTCGCGCCGCGAGTTTTGTGTCCCTCGATCAAAACTTTCCTTGCGCCACACCTCGCGCCGCGAGGAGTTGTTCATCTCGCGCCGCGATTTTTGGGTCGTTTCATGTCAGATTTTCAAACGTGCATAACTTTTGATCCGTAAGTCCAATCAAGTCATATGACCTATTGTTGGAATCGTATAAGAGTCTAGTTTCTTGTGGTAACATTCGTTTGACATTAATATTCCTCCATTTCTAAAAATGTTGGTCAAAGTGTTCTAGTTCATGCTCAGGAGAGTCATTAAGGCGTTTGTGGGATTTTGGCGTGACTTAAACTAACTGGACCCTATTGCCTAAGGTATTAGTGTTGACTTTTGTTGTATCGTGATATACTGTTGATAGGTTGTGGACACGTGGCGGTTGTTGGACCTTTATAGCTCGATATTAACTTGTCGTTTTGCTTGGAAATCAAGGTGAGTTTCGTAGCTCCCTACTCAATTGAGATTCGGGCTGAAAAGTGTACAACCTTGTGTGCTTACTTGCTTGTGTGTGTGCATTATGTGTTTGCCTTGGATGATGACGTAGTTTAATTGTGCATACGGATGACATGTCTTATTGGAACGTTGATTGATTTATGGACTATTCGCTTGGTTGATTGTGCATTCGATTATGAATATATGTTGTGATTAGGATAGTTGTACATACATGGAAGACGATGATACATTTAATGAGTTGTAGATGTGGTGGAAGGCTGCGGGTGACCCTATATATAAGCATCTATGATTCCTTAAATGTAAAGTCGTATGAAATGTATGTGCATTGTGATTTGGTTGAGTTGAGGGACAAGATGAACATGATGGCAATATAAACGGGCACCTTAAGTGCAACATTTTGTGACAATAAACGGGTACTATACGTACTTGATGACAATTGGATGACATGAGAACAATTGAGGGACATTGATGGACATGTTTGACATTATAGAACTTGCATGATACTTATTGCTATCGTTATTACTTTTTCTTGTTTATTATGCTTATTCTAACTACCTTGAGTAACTCATCTTGTGAATACATGTGTGATGGACATTGTGGGACATTAATGGACATTTGTGAAATGTTGAGGAACATGATGGACATGATGACAATAAACGGGTACTATACGTACTTGATGACAATAAACGGGTACTATACGTACTTGATGACAATAAACGGGTACTATACGTACTTGATGACAATGGATGACATGTGAACAATTGAGGGACATTGATGAACATGTTTTACATTTTAGGACTTGATGGATACTTGTTGATGTCAATATTATGTGTTCTTGTGCATTATACGTGTTCTAGCTATTGTATAGTTTGTGCAATGGATACGTGTGGGACTAGGTTGCGCTACGAGCCAACTTAAATTGAGTACTAGTGCCTTTTAAGGACTTACTGTAAGTTTATTACTTGCTCATTATCCTTGTTCATATTGTGAATGGCATTGGCATTAGATCCTTGTCATTCTTTCCTACGAACTCACCAACCTAGTGTTGACCTTGTTTAGTACACTTTTCAGGTTATCAAGTGAATCCAAGATGTGATGGTTGATTGATGCTTGTGCTAGAACTTGGGCTTGACTTACATGGATCCAGGATTCATTTGCCCTTATTTTGGTTTATGCATTATGTACTTGTTTGTTGATGATGGATT
>CM067167.1:248648110-248677251 GCA_034093135.1 Erigeron breviscapus | reverse complement strand
GTATAATCTATAATCTATATAATATAATAAAAGAGAGGTTGTGGTACACTTGGCACCCTTAAAATCTTTTTTAGGTCTAATATTCTCTCTTAATTACTCTAGAATTTATATTAATATTTGTAGAAAAAGTCTCATTAATTTACACTTTTTTTGTTTTCCATCAATAATTTACACTTTTTAGCCCTGAATACTTAATTTATATTTATTTTTAGCCATCAACTTGAGAAGATTTTAATCATTTAATTAATTTAAAAAATTCAACATATAAAAATATTGTCTACAAAAAATTATTTCAAAAGATGAAATACAATATATGTATTCAATGTAATTTTGACTTTTTTGACTTTTTATCTTATAAATAAATATAGATTTACACATATAAGGTTGGGGGTACACTTGGCATGTATATTTGACATGTATTCTTAGACATTATTATTCATTCAGTTAATATTATTGTGTATGTGGTCTTATATTTTGGTTGCACAACCATCGGGTGCAACGGCAGAAACTATAGCCACCCGTCATCATGAAAGGTTTTTATGTAACTTTTCTTTGATATGAAGTTTGTTTATTTTGTAAATTAATTAGGGTTTAATTATGTTTTTAGTTTTCATTTATCTTTTTGCAGCAACTAATGTCTTATTGTTGTGTACATCACATGAGACCATCATTATCTACGGTAGAATTATTAGGTAATATCTTAAAAGGTTGTTTTATTTGGCTTATTGTAACACCATAAATTTCGCAGTACTATTATATTACTAAAAGTAATATATATCAAATGAATAGATGTCGAATTATCTAAAAAGCCGTATAAATCAAATGTCGGGCCTAGTGTTTTAAGTAACGTTTACTAAAAGGACTAAAAATGCAAGATAACTATAAAAGAGGGGGCTTAAGTGAAAGTTTTTTAATTAAATCTAGTATTTAAATATAATATATACCAGCTGGGTTGGATCAGTGGTTGGAGCCTTGCCTCTGGAGACAGAGGTCAAGGGTTCGATCCTCATGCCCAGCAAGGCTGGAGGGCCTTTTCTACCTATGGTAGAACATGGAACCAGCCTCTCTACCTTTGGTAGGGGTAAGGCTGTCTACATCTCAACCTCCCCATACACCGTCGAAGACGGTATTGGGACCCAAAACCCGTGGAAGACGGCATTGGGAGTTACTTACTATTTTTAATATATGATCTATGTTGATCATATCATAAAAACCATTTCAATCAAATAGTAAAGTCGGCGACGAGAGGGCAAGTCGGCCAGAAAGAAAGAAGAAGAAGAAGAGAAGGAAAAACGGGTTTCTGGCCAAACCAAATATGCCAAATCATTCCTAATCGATTATAGGCTTTGATTATCATCTTTTTAAGGTATCATTTCTTAGTTTTCTAGTCCAATTAATAGTTATATAAAAATATCCTAGGTCAAGAAAAGGTGGCTGTTTGGGTCCATATTAATTTCTTAGTATCTGGCTCAGCTATGAAGCATATATTAAATTTTGGTAAGATTTGGAGATAGTTTTTGTGTCATGTTATGTGACATAAAAAGTTTAAGAAAAATTATTATTTTATAAGGTAATGATGAAATAATGATAAGGAAGTGAAAATAATTGGCTTGGGAAGTATTGGGCAAAGAAAAATTAGAAAAGACGATATGTATAGATTTGATGGGTTATATGAATTTGGTTAATAGGTAACCAAGGATTTTGAGGAATACAAGTGTATGTTGTAGCAGGACCACAGGTGAGTATATAGGATTTAAACTGGCAGGTTGATCATATGAGGGCAGATTACATGTGCGTAAGAGATCTCATATGATCATATAGTTATATAATGCCGTATTTGTTTAGTTGTTTTAATTGTTGAAAATATGTGTTGAAATTGCTGTTATTAATTAAATTATGAATGATTGAGCCGTAACATTGAATTATATGGAACTCGGTTATATATGTGTGATTGATTCCATGTAATGGTGCAGTTGGTACTAATATAGTAGTATTTGATATGCAGTCTTGTTTAGTTATGTGATATGGTTTTTGTTAAAATTATGAAGATAAATAAGTCGTAGCAATGAGATTTTTGTTTTGATAAGATTATGGTAATTAGCATGATAATAGAGAAGTTAGTGGTAAAATTTGTTGTTATCAATAATATTATGCTGATAATGTAATGAGCAGAAGCCTTATTGTAGTTGTAAGTTTTGGGTAATAATTAAGCAGCTAGAAGATTAATAGCGAGTATTTGCAGTTAACCATTGTTATTGGCCTTGGATAACGACCATGCCAAAGGTAGAATCTAGGCCATTGATGTTGTATATTGAAGAATGATTATAACGCTGAATCGACTTATTTGTGAGCTAGAACGCTAAGTAGGTTAGAAATGTGATAGCCATGTTGTTCTTTGGATTAACAATGTGTTACCTAGATGTTTGGTTGTGTAAGTGTGTATGTTATTGAACCACACGTGCTTTAATTGTCATGTGACCGTAGAATTGTGTTAGTCATGCTGTTATGTGTATCTAGATATTTTGTTGTGTAAGTGTGTATGTTATGTAATCACACATGCTTTAATTGTTATGTGTTACGCCCGTTTTTTTTTTATATAAAGAAAACTTCATTTAACTTTCTATAGATAAATATGTATTCAGTAAATACATATTTATTCGACAATGCCGAATACTAATTTATTTCAAACGACAATGGAAAAATTAGAAATTTCGGCATGACCTCATCGTAATATCAACAATCCATACCTGCTAATTTTTAATCCAAACAACCTGTTTATAAAGAACCAAAATACTTGACATGACTCAGTTTAACGACCACATTACCAATTTAAAGTAATTAAGTTCATAGGGTAGAATCGTTGATAATCTAATATGCAAAAAAATTGTTTGGGGGAATGGGGCACACATATAACACAGCATGCCTTAAAATCTTTTATGAACGTATACTTAGGTCTATATCGACTTGATTCCACAAGACAAAATAAGTAGACTTGGAGTCAAGGATCACACAAAGTCTTTCAAGTAATAGTGGCCACATACAGAAAAAGCTTGTTTGGGTCCATAACGTGTTAGCTCCTATGATTGTCAGCCAAAGATGCTTGTTGACTGTAGTGTTTTGCAAAACTTGTTTGTATTCATAAATGACACAATTGTCGTGATCAAGATTTTAGCAGTAGACTTGGAATCTTGAATCATTCAAAGTCTTCCAAGAGCCGGTGCCCACATACGTATCAACTTGTTTGGATCACAAATACATGTTGTCGTGATCAAGATTTTAATGGTAGACTTGGAATCATGAATCATTGAGAGCCGATGGCCACATACATATTATCTTGTTTGGGTCATAATAACATGGTACCGTTAGTAAACGTGTTGCTGGTTGCAGTGTTAAACACGTAAACTTTCCTATCAAAGTAGGATGTGTCTTAGAACTTTAGGTGGTTTTCTGCATCTATCTTGGCTTTCTGAATGACATTGTGTCTGTCCTTTGATTGTATAATGAGCACGGCAGATTTGATTGAGTTGCAGGTCTAACGTCTGCTTTTACTTAATGATTGTTTTTCACGAGAGTTACAATTTGATCAACTCTAAAAATTACTTAATTGTCATATTATGTAGCATGTATTAAAGCCATCAGGTTTATTTATCTAGGTAGTGACATTGTTGTATTTCGATTAATTTTATTTGTCACAATGAAGCTTTATAGGACAAAGTATCATTAAATCTAGGGGCCAACAGCCTGATAAGCTTGAGTACATGCTACATAATATGATAATACATATACAGGTGTCCATTGGGTTAGTGTCCGATTGAGTCTGTCCATGGAAGGTTTTCAGTTGTGATAAATAATACAGAGGAAACTACTATTCACCTCCACATTACAAGAACAGAAGCTAGCATATACAAAGACAAGATGATATTTGAGTACATACAAGGTTCGATCTTGATCTATTCAAACTACCCTTAGCAATCAACAGATAGGAACTGCATATTTTTTTCAATTATAGAATGAGTATATTTGCTCGTGCTGCCTTTTAAGAATAGGTCAAGTTTATAACATGGAAATACGATCATACCTAGACCTTACCCAAATAAGTATGTCAGTTACATAGTGTTACCCGAGAATATGAGACCTGAATGTACAGAATGTACTTCATGATTTAACTGCAATGCTGGTGCTGTAACCGGCATTCTGGTACATGCATGGCCTCTGCCACCAATCTGACTACCCCTAGGCGCCCTTAGAAATCACCATAATGGCTGGAAATACCACTTGAGGTGTTTGGATCATATAGAAATCACTATAACGATGTACCACGGTTGTTGGTATCCATTCAGGCGCCCATCCCAGACATGTGAGCCTGGTTCTATATGGTCTATATTTGATTAAAAAAAGTTATGATGAATCCAATTTGCTTTTATTTTTAAAGACTCGGGGAATCGAATAGGAATAGAATGAGAAGAAAAGATAAGGGATGTCACTGACATAGTGTTACCCAAGAATATGAGACCTTTATACAGAATGTACTTTTACATGCTTAGCTAAAAGGTGTTCGTCTAATTCTAATCAATTTAAAGAATATTTAAAAGATCAGTTTGTCATTCCAAAAAATTACCTGTTCTGACCCATTACCCGCCCCGCCGGTTTTTGAACATCTAATTAGCAGGTAAATTGATGCAATCTTTATCACACAGAAACAGTCAAATGTGGAATAAGAAAATGTACTGGTTAATGTTCAAATATCTAGCTCTGAAGGGGAGACCCAGGCTCAGAACCATATACAGAAGAAAATGATATTCTTTTGACAGATCGTTAGAGAATATTGCTGATGTCATCAGATCCACGGGTGGATTCCCCCGTTACTCCACAATGTTTAGTGGGGAGTTTGAGTTTTTCGAGGTTTGCTGTTATTGACCTCATTACAGAACAGGATTTTTGTTCATATATTTACGGTTGTATTAAAAGTAATGAGTTATACAACATTATTACATTATTGAATATATCCATCCAATTTCGTAGTATTTATTATACCGCTCTCGATCTGTTATTGTGGTGCCTAACATCATGTGGTTTGGTATTGAGTCATTTGATTAGGCACTTCATTTCATTAAGTTGAAGTAAGCATTTAAGCTAAAATATCATTGATTCATTGAAAATTTGATTATTGATTGAAAAAGGATAATTTCCGAACATTGTATGAGTACTCCTTTTTGACCCAATACATTTTACGCAAACTTATTTTAGAATCCGTTGCCAAGCCTTGCATACTAACACTTCTCTCGATGGCCCCAACAATGTATTTTCGTAGATTCGTCACTGCTTCTACCCGACAATCAAAAATAATGGAAAAAAGCATATGAGGGGAGGAGATATTCCTCAATTATTCCCAACTTGAGTCAAGTTAGAAAATCTTGACTTTGAATGAAAAATTAAGGGCTAAGATTCAAAGATATCTTTGAATCTTGACCTTTGAATCTCATCTAAAGGTCAAGATTACCCTAACTAGCATATAACTGCCCTTCAAAAGAGGCTCCTATGACAACTGATCATAAGTAAACATCTACCATAACTAAGCAATGCTACCTATGTATGCTTCAAGTTGCACCACATCCTTCAATATCAAATTAGTAAAACATTATAAAAAGCTAGAGCATGTATCATTCACTCAACAGAACACAATGTAAATCCTATCTTCGTCGTCTATTCCTAACTCGATCACATTAAAGATTTAAAATTGAAAGTCGTGGACAAGTAAGAAAACCAAGTTCAAGCCGCCACCTCTTCAACTATTTAAATGATGCCATTTTCACACCAAAGAGCATCAGAGGAATATAGTACGGAGTATATCTTTAGGCAATAGTTGCAATTAATGCAAGTTCCATTTGCGCATGTTCTAACATATGATGCTAAAAGAAACTGAAAAAACATGAGTTTGAGCCATTAAAATTTACTTTAACTAACTTAACTCGAATCTAATCTTTTCTGTGATTCTGTCAAATAAAAATATTATTAAAAAGAGAATTGAAAGAAAAAAGTACAGAATCATGATACACTACAGAGATTTTGGTTTTTGCGACAACATTGTCGTCGCAAAAAAGCCACTAAACGAAAAAAAAAGGATTTTGACTATGGGAGTCAAATAGTGATTCCGTTAAAATCATTGTTAGTTAGTATTTATATATAATTTGGAATTTGGAATCATACAAAATGAAAGATTACCTACATTAAATGTGTCATATTTTGAATTTTCAAAGTCTTCTTTTATAAACTTTGACCTTAAATATTTTGATTTGTGTTATATAATATTTGATGAAAATTATACCAATAAAAAATACATTTAAAACTCAATCAATTCATATAACTTTCATCAAATATTATATAACACAAATCAAAATATTTAAGGTCAAAGTTTATAAAAGAAGACTTTGAAAATTCAAAATAGGACACATTTAATGGGACGGAGGGAGTATTTCAATCTTTAGCAAAAAAATAAGAAACCAGGGAGCCATATAACGAGCAACCTTTCTAGAACAAACCTTTAATCAGAATGTATTAAGTTATTTCCAACACATTTAGGTGGCGAACATTTTCCAAATCCAATTTAATCAGGCAGCATGCTAAATATTCAGTTAAAAAAGAGGTCCATGTGAACAAGTATATGATAAATTGTATTGTATTTTATTGATGATATAAAACTGATTGAGAGAACCTCAATTTATACAAGACGGGATAACTGAAATATGGAAACTAAATCAATTCTGAAAAATATGTTTCTTGGTGACCAAGTCGAGATCCTCTCTATTCGGATGTGATGATTTGTTCTGATCCGAAAGTCCCTTAATATGGAAGTGATGATATAATTCTGATCCTGTTTTCTAACACTCCCCCTCAAGTTGATTATTGGGATTACCAAAATTCAATTTTCTTAGACACTTACGAAAGATAACTGTTCCCACAGCTTTAGTTAGGATATCTGCAATCTGATCTTCTGACTTTACAAATGGTAATTTAATAATCCCATCTTCAAGTTTTTCCTTGATGAAATGACGATCAACTTCCACATGCTTGGTTCTGTCATGTTGTACCGGATTTTCTGAGATTTGGATAGTAGCTTCATTGTCACTCATAATTTTGATACTTTCTTTGGGAGCAAATCCTATTTCAGACATAAGTTTCTTCAGCCACAATGCCTCTGCCAAGCCCTTGGCTATACCTCTAAACTCAGCCTCAACACTTGATAAGGAAACAACTTTTAGTTTTTTACTTTTCCATGTAACAAGATTCCCTCCTACTATTGAAAAATATCCAGAAGTTGACCTTCGATTTCCTTTGTCTCCTGCCAGTCAGCATCTGTATATACTTGAATTTGAATGTGACCATTTGACTTAAATAACACTCCATGACCTGTAGTCCCTTTCAGATATCTGACAATCCGCAGAACTGCCTCCATATGATCTGCTTGAGGTTGGCGCATAAACTGACTCACTACTCCAACAGCATATGCAATATCTGGACGAGTATGAGCTAAATAAATGAGTTTACCCACCAGCCGTTGGTACCTGTTTTTGTCAGCAAGTTCAGCTTCTCCCTTCATAAATAACTTCTGATTGTTGATCATGGGGTATCTGCTGGCTTACAGTCGATCATCCCGGTTTCAGCTAGAAGATCCAATATATATTTTTTCTGACAAATAAAAATCCCATGCTTTGACCTCATAACTTCAATTCCAAGGAAATACTTAAGATTTCCCAAGTCTTTCATCTCAAACTCTGCAAATAACGCTTCTTTCAGCTTCTTAATCTCTCCCTTATCATTTCCAATGATAATCATGTCATCAACATAAATTATTAAACATGTCACCAGATTTCCTCTATGACGGAGAAATAAGGTATGGTCTGAATTACTCTATTTGTATCCATATTTTTTCATTGCTAGCGTGAACCTTCCAAACCAGGCTCTAGGTGACTGCTTCAATCCATACAAGGACTTCTTTAACTTACAGACTTCTCCCTGTTTGAAACCATGAGAAAAAACTGGAGGAGCTTCCATATAAACCTCTTCTTTCAATTCTCCGTGTAAAAAGGCATTCTTTACATCAAACTGATGAAGGGACCAACCTTGATTTGCTGCTACTGAAAACAGAACCCTTATTGTATCTAACTTTGCAACTGGAGAGAAAGTTTCAGAATAGTCAATCCCATATGTTTGAGTGTATCCTTTTGCAACCAACCGAGCTTTGTATCTTTCTATGGTTCCGTCTGGTTTATACTTGACTGTATAAATCCACCTACACCCTACTGGCTTCTTTCCCTGTGGAAGAACACATATGTCCCATGTATCATTCTTAATGAGTGCATCCATTTCAGTATCCATGGAATCTTTCCATTCCTTCAATTTCAAAGCTTCTTCTACTCCGGACGGAATTGATTCTAAATATAATTTTGCTGTGAAAGCTTTTGCTTCTCCAAATACATTTCTGTCTGCAATGTTGGCCATAGGATACTTAGAGTTTCGAGGAATTCTTTCTGGAGAGAATCGTTTTGCAGGTATCCCTCTAGTTGACCTGGGAGGAAGTACATATTTTTCTGGGACTGTTACAACTTCTTCTACATCTGCGTGTACCTCATTATCTGTAGGACCTTTCACATTATCTGGGACATTATCACTGATGACATTATTCAAAGAATGACTAGGTGTAGAATCACTTACCTCGGATATCAGGTTCGGGATTGTATGTTCGTTGACACTTTGAGAAGAGGACTGTTCTTCATTCACCGGATTAACTGAAGTGTTTTGTTTTTCTCTTGAATTTTCAACTGAAGTATATCCTAGCCAACTCAGTGTGTCACTCTGTTCCTCCCCCTGACCACTGTGTTGCGGGGAGTAAAAGTACTTGGTTTCAAGAAAATCACAATTCATTGTAGTGAACATACGACGAGTCTTTGGATCATAACACCTATACCCCTTTTGAGTAACCCCATAACCAACAAACACACATTTTTCAGCACAAGGATCAAGTTTATCACGATACGTTTTTGGAATATGAACAAAAACTGTACAACCAAAAACTTTGGGTGGAAGGGTAAGAACTGGCGGAAGTGTATGATATTCGGAGAGTATTTTTAATGGGGTTTTCATTTTTAGGATTTTTGTTGGAAGTCGGTTAATCAAGTAGGTGGCGGTTGCTAGAGCTTCAGGCCAAAAACTTTTAGGAACAGAGGACTCAATTATCAATGCCCTAGTCATTTCTAATAGAAGCCTATTCTTTCTTTCAGCAACACCATTCTGTTCAGGGGTATGAGGACATGTTGTTTGATGAACTATTCATTTGGATTGAAAAAATAGGTTCATTTGAGAGTTCATATATTCACCACCATTATCCGTTCTAACAATTTTGATAGATTTTTGAAACTGAGTTTGAACCATAGAATAAAAGATGGTAAACCTATCAAAAACTTCAGCTTTATTTTTCAAAAAATAAATCCAAGTCATTCGAGTGCAATCATCAACAAAAATCACATAATATTTGAAATTATGACCCCCAATAACTGGAGCAGGACCCCACACATCCGAATGAACCAATGAAAAAGGATCTTGAACTATAGTATTAGAGGGTTTAAAGGTTTGCCTGTGACTTTTGGCTAAAATGCATGTCTCACAAGAAATTGGTTTATTTAAAGGAAAAAGTTTCGGAAACAAAGTATGCAAATAACTAACTGAAGGATGTCCCAATCTCCTATGCCACAACCAGGCTTCTCTGTCACCAGTTGCATGAGCTAGCATTGCATTTCCGCTTTCAGTAACTTCATCAACATAATACAGTCCTTCTCTCTCAGTGCCACGCCCAATAATCCGTCCCGTCCTGATATCCTGTAAAAGACAAAAATGTGGATGCATAAGAACTGAGCAATTAAGTTCCTTTGTCACATGACTTATTGACAAAAGTTTATGTGACAAGGAAGGAACATAAAGACAATTGGTTAAGTTGATGTTTGAAGAAATTTTAACAGTTCCACCATTTTTCACATCCATTTTTTCTTTATTAGCAACTTGGATATGAGTTCTTTTTGGTTTTGAAAAAACTAAAAAATCGGATGAGTCATATGTCATAGTGTCGGTAGCACCACAATCAAAAATCCAAGACCCATTTGGTTTTTTGTAACTAGATTTAACCATATGGGCTTCCCCTTGTTTTTCCAGTGGACTTAAATGCAGCCCATATATATTCGACCTAACTAACTGGGCTCCCCCTTGTTCCTTTGATGGGCTTAAGTGAACCGACCCATGTATCTCACAAGAATTCGGTCCTTGTGACTTACAAACAATTCCAGCCGACCTATTATTACATATACATTTACATATATATTGATCTTTATATGGAAAGAGATATTGAGAGAAATTAGGGTCGAATTTTCCAAACCCTACTTTCTCTTTACCTGGCACCACCGAAAACTCTCCCTCTTTTTCACCAACCCCGGTCGCCGCTACTCCGCCAAACCCTGCCTCCGATCTCCGGCTGTCGTTTTCTTTGGTGGTGATAGTCTTGGCGGTAGGGGTGACGGTGCTAGCTTTGGTGGTATAATTATTCTTGGTACCTTTCTTGCTCTCCGTTTTGTGACCATCGGTCCACCAGTCGGGATATCCAATGATCTCGAAGCACTGATCTTTGGTGTGTCGATACATGCCGCATTCATCACACTTTAGGTGTGATTTATCATCTTTAATCGATTTCTTCTTCCCGTCTATGCGGTTGTATCCTTTTGATGCAAAGCTTGATCCTTCATTCTCTGTGGCTATCAAACCGGCGGCGATGCCTTGCGATTCTCCGGTGGTTGCTCCCAGAATATTCTGGTGAGCGGCCTCTTTCCGAACTGTAGCATAAGCGGCTTCAGCCGACGGTAGCGGATCGATACGAAGAATCTCTCTTTTAATAGATTCGAATCTTCGATCTAATCCATTTAGAAATTGAAACAATTTCTGATCGGATCTGATCTTTGCATATGTATTAATATCTTATCTAATCCATTTAGAAATTGAAACAATTTCTGATCGGATCTGATCTTTGCATATGTATTAATATCTTCCGCACACTTCATGGCGTTTGGATCGATGCGATCGATTTCACCCAACACACCTTGTAACGAGATCCAAAAATCTTCTAATGATTTTTCAGATTGCTTGATTTCATTGGCTTTGACATGGAGGTTGAAAGCTTGTAATTTATCTTTGCCACTGCTGTACGTGGTGACCAAAGCGTCCCATAGTTCTTTGGAGGTGGAATATTCGGTCATATTTCCGACAATGGTTGGTTCAATGTTTTGGATGAGCCAAGAGAAAACAATAAGGTCTTCTTGTTCCCATATTTCATATTTTTCGGATGTTGCCTTTTCTGGTGGTGATTCGGTTAAATGGTTTAAAAGATTTTTTGATTTTCCGCCAATGGCAACTCGGATCATCCGAGTCCATAACGGGTAATTTTGACTATTAAGTTTGAGATTTATTTGTGGATTGTCGGAAAGTTTTGGGTTTTGTGGCTGGTGATTGTTGTTTTGCAACAGATTTGCTAATTGAAGCATTAATTCGGAACCTGGTTCTGAGCTGCCGGCTTCGGCCATGGTGGCTCAGGCTTGATTAGGTGATATTTTGAAGATTATTGTGCATATGATGAGCCCCAAACGATTGGAGGCTCTGATATCATGTGAACAAGTATATGATAAATTGTATTGTATTTTTATTGATGATGTAAAACTGATTGAGAGTCTCTTGATCTGTAAGTCCCAACTCAATAGATGGTACTACTGAAGACACCTCTATGTCGATGGTGGAGTTACTTTGCAATATATGCACTGAACTGGAGACGACCAGTTGCAGTGTGTATATACCAAGTTCTAGATAGATTACTTATTTAAAAGACAATAAGTAAAGAACAATGCAATAATACAAAATACTTGTAAAATAAATTGATGAGACAATATGTAATTTTCAAGTGTAATTTATTTATTGATGTTAAATAAATTACAAGGTTGTTGCGGAACCAAGATAATACAAGAATGTAAATATCCTAACAACCTATGAACTACAATTGATCTACACTCGGAATTTCTCTAAACAATCGAAACACTTAAAGTTGTGAAATGTTCCTTTTTACGATTGAGAGAATATTGCACAAGTTCACCAAGAATATTGCAGGTATGCAAAGTGTGAAGTATTCAACTTGTATTCTTGGTTGTGCAATGACTTGTATTTATAGGCAAAGTTAACATTGAGATGTTAACTTTGGCCGTACAAATGTGGTTGAGAGCATTTAAGGAATAGCATTTAATTCCTTAAAATGCAGTGTAAAGTTGCAGGATAAAGCAACTTTATTCAACCAGCTTTATGTACCTTTTAGTAATTAAATAATAAGATAAGTCTTATTATCCGGGTAAAAGGACATAAAGTACAAAAGTCAATTCCTCGTAATCAGTGTAAAGCTTTGTAAGAGCTTTCCACTGATAGTCTCCAGTTTGTAACTGACTAGAATGTCAACTGGGCTTCGCTGCCATTGTCATTCTCTATCTTCCATTTGTTGTCTTCGACTTCAACTAGAATGATTCTTCAACTGAGGAAGTCTTCAGTTGCGTTGACTGTACGGTGCAACTGGACTTCAATATATTTCTCGACAAATCATCTGGGTCTCCAGTTTCACTGGGTCTCCAGATGCAACTGGAGACTGGCCAGTTTACCAGGTGAACTGGTCCTAACAAATTCCCCCTATTTGTCTAGAAATATTGCCAAGTCTTTTTCTAGTTCTTGTATCTGTACAAGTGTGAACTGGAAGGACTTGTTTGATTTAAATCTATCTAAGTTTTCCAAGGCATTTTTATAGATCAATAAATGCCTTAGGTTTTTCTTTTAGGTTTGTTAGATTTTAATCTATTATCTACCTTGTGGTTACAAACTGGTAACTTCATTTATACAAGGAAATGAAATTTATACAAGTTACAGAATGTAAAACAAAATACAAGTGGATAACTGAAAAGAAAGAACTTAATGAGATGGCCCTTCGCCAGTTCTTCTTCTCTTGGTCACTGAAGAGATAGGTTGTGAGTCTTCAGGGTCAATATTCAGTTTTTGCTCCAGGTTTTCTTTATGTTGAATCTTGCCCCTTAAGAAGTTCACCCATGCTTTCTCAAACCTATTCTTTTGTGCCTTTGCATCCAACACCTTCACCATTTCCACCCATTCACTGAACCCATACTGCATTGCACCAGGATTGTCAGTTTTAACCAGTGGCCCTCTGGTATAACTAACTTCAACTTGAAAGACTTTGGTGCCTGGCTTGATTGTTACATTGACACCATTGATAGTACCACTATGTCTTCTGGTTGACATGATCTGGGAGTAATAGCTTCTTGCTTCAGATTCATTTGTTATTTTTATACTCCCAGCACCAGCAGCCAGTACAACGGACTTGATGTCTTCATTAGATACCTCGCCAGTTGGTTCAACAAATGTGCTAAGGTCAGCATCTCTTGTCAGTGGTCTTCTTGGTTGAGGGTTTCTCCTTGGAGGATTCAAAACCCTTTTTACAACCTTCTTAACATTTGCAATTCTTTTTAGAATCCCACTGGCCCTATTCTCCTTAGCCTTCTCCACTGATATGTTCAAACTTCTGGCATCGAATTCAGATTCATCATCAGGATAGTGTCTGTCCAGTTCTACATCAAGCATTTCTTTCAACTGGTCAACTATCCTGGGATCATGCTTAACTCTGGCATACTCCTCCTTAGTGATTCCCAAAAGATTGGCATCACTCATATCAAGCAGTTTGATCTGTGCAAGATGTGCTCTGGCTTCAACTTGGTTGGCTTGATTCATCTTCTTTCTTTCTTTAATTTGATTACCAAGTCTGGCCAGTTGTTTGCTTACACTATCAGAAACTGGAGGAAGTACATCAGCATTGCCAGCTTCTAACATAGGAATATCAGTGGCCGGCTGGGCAGATGCATCAACAGCTAAACCTTTTCCCTTATCCAACACATTCCCCCTAACAGCTTGCTCACCAGCTTCAGTACTGGCAGCTACAACTATTTCCATACCAGCTTGTCTTCCAGATGAAGTTCTTCCAGGTGCAACTGGTGCAAGAACTGCACTTCTTTCCCCCTTGGCAGCATCTAGACCTGCCCTAATAGAATCCCATTCAGAAGGGTGAGATGGCAACCGGTCAAGAGGCTGCCATGTTTGCATGTCCTTGCACTCCTTGAAAATCCCACACATCATCCTGAAAGACCTCCACAAATGGTTGGTCTCCTTTGACTGGGTCAAAACATTTGCAGTAACCTGTTCTTGACCAGTTTTTAATTCATTTAAGATTTTGGAGTCTTCATCCAAACCAGATACAACCTTTTCCTTCACTTCCTCATCCTTCTTCTTCAAACTTTCCACTTCAGTTGTCAGTTTATCCAAAGACTGAGCATGAAGGGATACCTGGGTGTTCAAATTTTCAATGCTGCCTCTCAACTGGTTGATCTCACTAGTGAGTGGGGCCAGATCAACCTGAGGAGTGGCCAGCTTGGTGATCTCAGACATCACCCTTTCAATCAGTTGTTGTTCTCTTGCACCCAGCGTATCCTCTATCTTCTGACCAACTGAAGTCATCAACTGCTCTCCAAGTTCAGTCACATTTAGGCCAGGTTTTTCAACTAATTCCTTTACCTGCCTCTCAATTTCCCTCAAATCTACTTCAGATGTTCTTACAGTGTTGCCAAGCAGATTGGAGATTGACATTGTGACCTTGGACTGAGTAAGGTCAAAGGCTTCCTTCAAAGATGTTGCTAGAGTGTTACAGCCAGTGACCAACTCATTTAGCTTATTGAACACCAAGTCTTCATTTGATGAAAACTTGTTAATCCCCAGATCAACCACTTTAATGTTTGTCAAGTGATCCTTGTGGTATCTGGAGAAAGACTTGGTGTTTTTGTCAAGTGATCCTTTGTATCTGGAGAAAGACTTGGTGTTTTTGTCAAGTGTCTTTTGAATCTCCTCCACCCTAGTAAGAAGGTTTTGGAGATCGGCTTGCAAAGAGACAACTTGACTGTCTAGTGACGAAGGAGAAGGTGTCACTGGACCAGCAGCAGTTACTACTGGAGCAACTGGAGGAGGCAAACTTAAAGAAGTCTCCCCAGTTGTCATACCAGCAGTTGAAGAAATATTAGGAGTGGTGGTAGAAGAAAGGACTGGAAAAACAATGTGTTGTTCATGCTGAGAATGCTCAGGTGTGAACAACGGCGGCGGTGGGGGTGGCATTTCTCGAAGTATATCAGTAGGCACATTTTGTAGGGATGGTGAAAGTGAAATTGATGCATCTGGAAGCGAGACTGGAGATGAAGGGTTTTGAGCTTGTACAGAAGCCTCAAAAATCTCCAAGTCTGTTTCAGTTCCTTCAGAATCCGAAGACTCTATCAGGATTTCCTCATCATTAACATTCATGTCCAGATCCATGAATGTAACTGAGGGCTGACCAGAAGGGTCAGTCTCCAGATGACCTTCCCCAGTTTCCTGGATGGGTGCATCTGTTGGAGGATCAGATACCGAAGTATCTTCACCAGGGATAGATGTGATTGGAGTTGCTTCAGTTATGGTTGCTCTATCCTCAACCACAACATTAGACGAACTGGAGGGTCCCTCATTATTTTGAGGCCCACCCAATTGTCTTTCTGACTCACCTTCAATAGGTGCATCAGTTTTAGCGAATGCCAGTTGCATTCGTTCTGGAATTTCGACCTCTCCATCTTCAGATACCAGAGAGTCTAAATTCCTCAACATATCTGGAGCAGTGTACGGTGAATCTGTACTTAAGTATGCTTCTCTGCCCAGAATTTGTTTAAAACAGAGAGAGAGAAACCTTGAGAAGGGGATACAAACACCCCTAGTGCCCTTCAGCTTTTGTACTAGGCTTCTAAACAAGATGTCTGCAAAGTCTACTCTCAATCCATTCCACAAGCAGTAAGCCATCTCTGCTTGTGAGGAGTTGATCTGGTCAAGACCACTAGAACTCCCACCCATACTCTCCACCAGGTGGATGAAAAAGTACCTCCATGAAGGTGTAAGACCCTTCATGGTCATCGCACCCTTCGTCTTCAAAACCCCATTGTCCAAACACTCCTTATGACCCATTTCGAGGAGGACTTGACGAAAATTAATATTTGGGGGTAAGACAACTGGAGATTCACCCTCTCTCCAGTAATTGAGGTGTAAGGCATCCCTCAATACGTCAGCGGACAAGGTACACTGGATTGTTCCATCCTTTAATGTGAAACTGATGGAGGAACAATCGGAAGAAAGAGTGGCAGTGTACCAAAACTCACACAAGTAGTTGTGAAACAACTTACGTGGGTTTAGAGAGAATGAGGGTCCTATTGGAGAATCCTTCAAAAAATTTTGGATTCTACCAATAAGGATATTGGACCCTTGAGATCCTTGTAAGCTTGCCATCGGATTATTGGGATTGAGTTTGATGACCGAAGCATTACTAGGAGCACCAGGTGCCGGTTTGACATCTGGTGAAGGAGCATATGGAACAGTCAAGAGATTTACATCTCTTATACGGGATGATCTAGGTGCCATTGGAAAATGAAATTAAAATTTGGGAATTAGGGTTCTTGATTTGTGAAGCAGAGAGAGAAATGAAGCAATTTTGATGATTGGGAAGTAAATGAAAGAATGTAGAAGGAAGTAAATGAGTTCGGAGTAAATAAGCTTTGTTTTGGAGTGCATCACTGGGTTGTGAGATATAGCAATTGCACTGGTGTTGTCACAAAAGATTGGGGTCCTTGTATACTTTTGACCATAATCTAGTAACTGGTTCTTGATCCAGAGAATCTGGGCACAGCAACTGGCCGCAGAAATGTACTCTGCCTCAGCAGTGGACATAGAGACTGAAGTCTGCTTCTTGCTGGTCCAACTTACCAGTTTTCCTCCAAGGAAATGACAACCACCAGTTGTTGATTTTCTATCTATCTTACAACCTGCATGATCAGAATCTGAATAACCCATTAGATCTAATCCTGAGCCTTTGGGGTACCAAAGACCAAGATTAGGACACCCTTTCAGGTATCTAAAGATACGCTTTACAGCGTGCAAGTGTGATTCTTTTGGGTTAGCCTGAAACCTGGCACATAGACATGTTGCAAACATTATATCTGGTCGACTGGCAGTTAAATAGATCAGTGAACCAACCATACCACGATAGTCAGTTATGGTCACTGGTTTGCCAGTTGGGTCAGAGTCCAAATTTAATGGTGCTGCAATAGGTGTGTTTTTCGATGGGATTGAATCATATTTGTATTTTCTTAACAAATCTCTGACATATTTTCTTTTATAAAACAACTTTGTAGATATTTTAACAAAAGAAGTTTGAATTTTGAAATAAAATCATAATTTGCCATGTCAACATTAAATGCTACGACGGCTTATCTTACCCACGCGCCCACTCACTTTTTATTTTCCCAATACAAACAGTTGTCAAGTACTAAAATAGCTTTAAACACGTCAGATCACGATACCAAGTGGTTTAAAACACTCGAGTACCATCACGTGTCACAAATATTGACCAAGTATTTCTAACGTTATAAAAATAAGACAAGACTGAATCTGGTCACTGGAGGATCAGTCCAGTTGCCATTTTCAAACAAAAACGAATTTTAGTCAGAAAATTATTTTGAGTCTTTCCCCCTAAAATGATGATCCAGAAATCAATTAGTGCCAGGATAGTATCACAAAGGCGTTCGATAGCCTGGCGAGCAAAGATTATCTGGATCTCCTCAACTGGAGAACTTCATCAGTGTCACTGACGCGTTCAATAACAAAGAAATCTCCAGTTTCAAGGATTTAACATTCCCAGTTCGCTGATGAGATGTTTAAAGGTTTTCTCATCGAGAGGTTTTGTAAAAACATCAGCTAACTGTTTGTCAGTGGGGATGAAATGTAATTCAATGTCTCCTTTCATAACATGATCACGAATAAAATGATACCTGATGTCAATATGCTTTGTTTTGGAGTGCATCACTGGGTTGTGAGATATAGCAATTGCACTGGTGTTGTCACAAAAGATTGGGGTCCTTGTATACTTTTGACCATAATCTAGTAACTGGTTCTTGATCCAGAGAATCTGGGCACAGCAACTGGCCGCAGAAATGTACTCTGCCTCAGCAGTGGACATAGAGACTGAAGTCTGCTTCTTGCTGGTCCAACTCACCAGTTTACCCCCCCCCCCCCCCCCCCCCCCCCCCCCCCCCCCCCCCCCCCCCCCCCCCCCCCCCCCCCCCCCCCCCCCCCCCCCCCCCCCCCCCCCCCCCCCCCCCCCCCCCCCCCCCCCCCCCCCCCCCCCCCCCCCCCCCCCCCCCCCCCCCCCCCCCCCCCCCCCCCCCCCCCCCCCCCCCCCCCCCCCCCCCCCCCCCCCCCCCCCCCCCCCCCCCCCCCCCCCCCCCCCCCCCCCCCCCCCCCCCCCCCCCCCCCCCCCCCCCCCCCCCCCCCCCCCCCCCCCCCCCCCCCCCCCCCCCCCCCCCCCCCCCCCCCCCCCCCCCCCCCCCCCCCCCCCCCCCCCCCCCCCCCCCCCCCCCCCCCCCCCCCCCCCCCCCCCCCCCCCCCCCCCCCCCCCCCCCCCCCCCCCCCCCCCCCCCCCCCCCCCCCCCCCCCCCCCCCCCCCCCCCCCCCCCCCCCCCCCCCCCCCCCCCCCCCCCCCCCCCCCCCCCCCCCCCCCCCCCCCCCCCCCCCCCCCCCCCCCCCCCCCCCCCCCCCCCCCCCCCCCCCCCCCCCCCCCCCCCCCCCCCCCCCCCCCCCCCCCCCCCCCCCCCCCCCCCCCCCCCCCCCCCCCCCCCCCCCCCCCCCCCCCCCCCCCCCCCCCCCCCCCCCCCCCCCCCCCCCCCCCCCCCCCCCCCCCCCCCCCCCCCCCCCCCCCCCCCCCCCCCCCCCCCCCCCCCCCCCCCCCCCCCCCCCCCCCCCCCCCCCCCCCCCCCCCCCCCCCCCCCCCCCCCCCCCCCCCCCCCCCCCCCCCCCCCCCCCCCCCCCCCCCCCCCCCCCCCCCCCCCCCCCCCCCCCCCCCCCCCCCCCCCCCCCCCCCCCCCCCCCCCCCCCCCCCCCCCCCCCCCCCCCCCCCCCCCCCCCCCCCCCCCCCCCCCCCCCCCCCCCCCCCCCCCCCCCCCCCCCCCCCCCCCCCCCCCCCCCCCCCCCCCCCCCCCCCCCCCCCCCCCCCCCCCCCCCCCCCCCCCCCCCCCCCCCGGCCCAACTTACCAGTTTTCCTCCAAGGAAATGACAACCACCAGTTGTTGATTTTCTATCTATCTTACAACCTGCATGATCAGAATCTGAATAACCCATTAGATCTAATCCTGAGCCTTTGGGGTACCAAAGACCAAGATTAGGACACCCTTTCAGGTATCTAAAGATACGCTTTACAGCGTGCAAGTGTGATTCTTTTGGGTTAGCCTGAAACCTGGCACATAGACATGTTGCAAACATTATATCTGGTCGACTGGCAGTTAAATACATCAGTGAACCAACCATACCACGATAGTCAGTTATGTTCACTGGTTTGCCAGTTGGGTCAGAGTCCAAATTTAATGGTGCTGCAATAGGTGTGTTTTTCGATGGGATTGAATCATATTTGTATTTTCTTAACAAATCTCTGACATATTTTCCTTGGTTTATGAAAATTCCATTTTCAGTTTGCGTAATCTGAAGACCTAAGAAAAATGTTAATTCACCCATTAAACTCATCTCATACTCAGATGACATGATTTTAGAAAACTTTTTACATATTGCATCATCAGTTGAACCAAATATAATGTCATCAACATAAATTTGTACCAATAAGATATTACCTCTTTCTTTCAAGATGAATAAGGTATTATCTATTGCACCTCTTTGAAAGCCATTTTTAAGAAGATGTTTAGTTAAAGTATCATACCAGGCTCTTGGGGCTTGTCTTAGACCATACAATGCTTTGTTCAGTCTATAAACCCAATGAGGATGCTTCTCATCGATGAAACCTGGAGTTTGCTTAACATATACTTCTTCTTCCAATGTTCCATTAAGGAACGCACTTTTGACATCCATCTGGAAGACCTTGAACTGCAGATGGGCTGCATAAGCCAGAAATATTCTGATGGCTTCAAGTCTTGCAACTGGAGCAAAAGTTTCATCAAAGTCAACGCCTTCTGCTTGACAATAACCCTGGGCAACTAATCTGGCCTTGTTTCTTACAACATGGCCATCTTCATCCATCTTGTTTCGGTAGACCCATCTGGTACCAATGGGTTCTTTCTTTAACCCTGGTGGACAAGGAACAAGCTCCCAACATTGTTCCTTTCAAACTGGAGAGCTCTTCTTGCATAGCTTCCACCCAGCTTGGGTCTGCCATAGCCTCGTCAATCTTCTTCGGTTCAATTAAAGATAAGAAGGTGACGTTTAAGCATTGCTCACTGGTGGCTCTTCTAGTCTGAACCCCACTATTTGGATCTCCCACAATCTGTTCAATTGGATGTGCTCGAGTCCATTTAGTGTATTGACTAGGCTGGTGTAAAACAATATCAGTGCAAGTCACCTGGCGATCTTCTTCAGTTGCAGTAGCTTTTGGAGGAGGATCAGTCCAAACTACTTCTACATCCTCATCAGAGTCAATGAGGTCACGATTTGCATCATGAAATTCTTCATTCAAAGGCATTTCTTGAAGAACTGGAGAAGTTGGAGTTTGAACTGGTGCTGATATTGTAGTGGCACGTACATCAGATCCAATAACCAATTCTTGTGGTAAGTTGAAATTGATGGAGGGATAGAATGATGTGTCACGGTGATGTTCTTCTTCTTAACTGGTTCCAATTTGTTGTAACTGGAAACATCTTTTGGTGAAACAACTGACCGATGAACTTGGTCAGTTTCACCAAAATTGATTGGAACGACTGGAGTAATATCAAGGCTTGGTCTCTTGTTGATTGCTTCAGTTGATTCGTCGAATGTGACATGAATTGTTTCATGAACCTTTTGGAGTCTATAATTATAAACTCTAAAGGCCTTTCGAATATTTGAATAACCTAAAAATACACCTTCATCAGCTTTTGCATCAAACTTTCCAAGCTGACTGGAATCGTTTAAGATATAAACTGGACAACCAAATACATGAAAGTATCCAATATTTGGTTTACGATTCCTGAGTACTTCATAGGCAGTCTTCTTATGTCTCTTGATGTAGACTGACCGGTTTTGGGTGTGACAAGCAGTTGCAACTGCTTCTGCCCAAAAACTGGTGGGAAGACCTGATTCAGATAGCATACTTCTGGCTGCTTTTATCAGTGTGCGATTCTTTCTTTCCACAACTCCATTCTGCTCTGGAGAGTGTGCTGATGAGAAGTTTTGAGAGATGCCAGTGTCATTGCAAAATGTTTCAAGTACCTTATTTTGAAATTCAGTACCATTATCACTTCGCAACTGACAAACTTTTCGAGTATATTTGAGTTCAATTCTTTTGATGAGAGAGATGATTTCAGCAGGTGCATCACTTTTGGATCTGAGGAATACCACCCAGCAGTATCTGGTGAATTCATCAACCACAACTAGAGTGTACTTCTTTCCAGCTCTAGTTTGAACATTCACTGGACCAAAGAGATCCATATGTAGCAAGTGAAGAGGTTCAGTGATGCTAAAGTTTTGCCTAGTTTTGAAACTGGCTCTTTTCTGCTTGCCCATCTCACACCCTGGACATGGCTTTTCTTTATTGAAAGAAATTTGAGGTATCCCATCAACCAGTTGTTTGCGAGACAACTTGTTAATATTTTTAAAATTAAGATGGGATAATCTTTTATGCCATAGCCAGTTGGTGTCCTCATCAGCCTTGGTATAGAAACATTGCTCTTTTGGAGCTGGTTCCATATCCATGATGTACACATTTCCTTTTCTTGGTGCAACCATCACCACTTTCCAATCCTTGTTAAATATGGTGCCTTGAGCAATATCGAACAAAACTCTGAAGCCATCATCACAAAGTTGGCTGACACTGATCAGGTTGTATTTCAAACCATTCACAAATGCAACTCTTTTGAATTCGACTTGTCCTATATTGAGCACACCATATCCTTCAGTCTTTCCAGATTGATCATTACCAAACGTCACTGTCGGTCCATCTTGGACAGTGAACTCTTCAAGCAGGGGCTTACATCCGGTCATAGTCCGGCCAGCAGCGCTGTCCAGATACCAGATATTCTTCTTTCGATCGCCCTGCACACACACAAAAATCATTAGTTATTTTTGTGAACCCATCTTTTCTTGATGGGTTCACTGGACTTCTCTACAGAAGTCACAGTAGATTGTTGTGGTGTTGAACCAGAGGCTGCATCTGGAGCTTTTTCACCAGCTCCAGGTGCAGGAGTAAAAACGATTGGTACTTGATACTTACTCCCCTGATTTTTACCAGATTTAGTTCCAGATGGAACATTCTTTTGATTAGGTTTTGAAGGGAGTGGTTTAATATTTTGTTTGAAAACTGGAGGTAATGAACCTCCTTCCAGATTTTTAATCCGGGCAGTACAACTCTGAACCTGTCGAGACAAAAGTTGGAGTTGACTTTCCAGATTAACCAAAATATTATTTTCATCAGGCAGCTGAACCTTGGACCTTGGTTCAGCTGGAGTTTTAGTCTGTCGGGTCTTGGGCACCTTAGACTTTTGAGGTAAAGGCTTGTTACCAGTGGCCCTTTTAACTGGAGCATTAGCCTGTTTGGCTCCAGGTTTAACCTCAATGGGGGTGGTCTCAATGGGTTCAGTTTCAACAGCTTCAGGTTGATCATAAGGTGTTTCAACCCTGAGAGCTGGAGGCAATGCATGAAGATCTGGTATGAGAGCTGCCATCTCCAGATCTCCAGATTTCCATGCATTCTTCTGGGCATCGATAGTTCTTGAAAATGCATCATAGTTTTTACCAGATGCTTTTACCCATGACTTGATAATCTTTTGTTCTTTTTCAAGATCAGAAAATAGTTTTTGATTATCAAGTTCCAAAGCCTCAATCTTTAAAACTGACTCCTTGAGAGCCAACTGGACACTTTGTAAATCATTAAGTTGTGGCTTAACGTTGTTCAGTTCAATTAAGATAGTGTCAAGATATCTTTCACTATCAGCTCTTACAGTTTCCACAAAAGCTAAATCACCACTTAATGATTCAGCCAGGTCCAGTTTCAGTTCAGGGTCAACTTGGTTGTCATAATCACATACCTTTTTCAAGATGATGTCCACCCATCTTCCAGTGATGACATCTTCTTTTGCCACGTGCTGCTGCTGTTGATCTTCCAAGGCCATGAAACACATGTCCCTTTCCTCTTCTTCATCAGCTGATGAGTCATCAGAGTACTCCCATTTTCCCTCAGTTTGTGCCATTAAGCACTGATCCTTTTCCTTTTCCATGGACAGGAGGGCAATCTGGGCCTTAAGCTTCTTGTATTTAGCTTTGTAGCTATCATCAGGCCGATTGAAATTAGGGACAGGGGGGCCAGTTTGGTTGTTCAACTGACTAGATCTGCATTCCTTCATAAAGTGACCTTTCTTACCACACTTATAGCAGGTAAGATTGGTTTTATCCAGAGAGCTGGAGCTGGAAGCATTGTTTGGGCCATTAAATCTTTTAGATTTATGCTTAAACCTGTTAAAGGTTTTAGCAATCATGGCGACCAGATCATCATCGTCAGTTTCATCACAACCATCACTGATTTCAGTGGTCAGGCCAGAGTTCAAGAAACTGTTTAACATCTCCTTCATTGAGTGTGCCTGGACACTCTCTGCAGACATTAAGGCAGCACAAGGTCGCTCAGGTACACTAGCAACCTTGGAACTCTGGGCATGGTTCATGGCATCTTGCTCAGCCACCAGTCTTGCAGCATTATTATCTTCAGTGAATCTGAAGGCTCCATAGAGCGATGCAAGAGTATGGCTGTGCAAGGTTTTACCTTGTCTCAAGACAAGAACCATGTTTTCCCATTTGGAAGGAAGAATATCACAAAACTTCTCAAGAAGAATATCCTTATCCTTCTCTACACCCAAGCCTCTCAGCTGATTAATGAGGCTAGAAAATCTGGTGTATGTACCAGTTAGACTTTCATTGGGTAAGGCAAAGAAGGATTCATACTTCTTGTTCAAGGCAACTTTCCTGGTGACAATAGTGTCATCACCTCCTTCAAACTGAATAACTAATTCATCCCACATTGACTTTGCACTGGGGAACAACACAAGTGTTGGAATTAGATCTTCAGGGACAGCTCCAAGGATCATGTTCTTGAGTCTGGTGTCCAGATCAACAAGTCTACGATCCTTATCAGACCAATGGTCTTCGAGCTTTTCTCTTGAACCTCTTCTTCCAGTTGGATCTAGAAGAGGACTTACCCCAAGAGACATGGGTATATATGGTCCATCCTTAAGGATTTTCAACATATACCTCTCTATCCCACCGAAATGCAAAAGCATTCTGGCCTTCCATGTACCAAATGTCTCACTGTTTCCATCAAATTTTGGAACAGGAGTGTTGGAATAATGTACATGGACGTGATTTGGGGCAGTAGGAGGAGGAGGGTTTGTATTAACATTTTGAAAAGGTTGGGCATTAGTATTCAAGGGGTTTCACCTGAACCAGAACCATCTCCACCTTCAGTAGTGTTCATCTTAGCAGATCTAGGCAAGTTTATTAGCCTTCTGCTCTGATACCACTTGTAAGTCCCAACTCAATAGATGGTACTACTGAAGACACCTCTATGTCGATGGTGGAGTTACTTTGCAATATATGCACTGAACTGGAGACGACCAGTTGCAGTGTGTATATACCAAGTTCTAGATAGATTACTTATTTAAAAGACAATAAGTAAAGAACAATGCAATAATACAAAATACTTGTAAAATAAATTGATGAGACAATATGTAATTTTCAAGTGTAATTTATTTATTGATGTTAAATAAATTACAAGGTTGTTGCGGAACCAAGATAATACAAGAATGTAAATATCCTAACAACCTATGAACTACAATTGATCTACACTCGGAATTTCTCTAAACAATCGAAACACTTAAAGTTGTGAAATGTTCCTTTTTACGATTGAGAGAATATTGCACAAGTTCACCAAGAATATTGCAGGTATGCAAAGTGTGAAGTATTCAACTTGTATTCTTGGTTGTGCAATGACTTGTATTTATAGGCAAAGTTAACATTGGGATGTTAACTTTGGTCGTACAAATGTGGTTGAGAGCATTTAAGGAATAACATTTAATTCCTTAAAATGCAGTGTAAAGTTGCAGGATAAAGCAACTTTATTCAACCAGCTTTATGTACCTTTAGTAATTAAATAATAAGATAAGTCTTATTATCCGGGTAAAAGGACATAAAGCACAAAAGTCAATTCCTCGTAATCAGTGTAAAGCTTTGTAAGAGCTTTCCACTGATGGTCTCCAGTTTACAACTGACTAGAATGTCAACTGGGCTTCGCTGCCATTGCCATTCTCCTATCTTCCACTGTTGTCTCCATTTCACTGGGTTCCAGTTTCACTGGGTCTCCAGTTTCACTGGGTCTCCAGTTTCACTGGGTCTCCAGTTTCACTGGGTCTCCAGTTTCACTGGGTCTCCAGTTTCACTGGGTCTCCAGTTTCACTGGGTCTCCAGTTTCACTGGGTCTCCAGTTTCACTGGGTCTCCAGTTTCACTGGGTCTCCAGTTTCACTGGGTCTCCAGTTTCACTGGGTCTCCAGTTTCACTGGGTCTCCAGTTTCACTGGGTCTCCAGTTTCACTGGGTCTCCAGTTTCACTGGGTCTCCAGTTTCACTGGGTCTCCAGTTTCACTGGGTCTCCAGTTTCACTGGGTCTCCAGTTTCACTGGGTCTCCAGTTTCACTGGGTCTCCAGTTTCACTGGGTCTCCAGTTTCAACTGGGTCTCCAGTTTACCAGTAAACTGGTCAACTGGACTTCAATATATTTCTCGACAAATCATCTGGGTCTCCAGTTTCACTGGGTCTCCAGATGCAACTGGAGACTGGCCAGTTTACCAGGTGAACTGGTCCTAACAATATCTGAAATATGGAAACTAAATCAATTCTGAAAAATATGTTTCTTGGTGACCAAGTCGAGATCCTCTCTATTCGGATGTGATGATTTGTTCTGATCCGAAAGTCCCTTAATATGGAAGTGATGATATAATTCTGATCCTGTTTTCTAACAGTTGAGCCAATAAGTTTAATTGGACCTAACATATCTTGGCTGGTGAAATCGGTTAGTCCATACGTATTTTTGGGTTGGCTCACAGGTCCTTATGGAGTTTTTTTCCAAAGTAGTGTAATGGGAAAACTTATTTACCAAACTAGTATGGTTTTAAAAATATTTACCATTTTAGTATAAAACTCAATTAAACATCATATTTAATTATTTATTATATATAAAACAAACAAAAAACAGAATCAGTTAACAATTGCTATTCCACACTTATCGTACAATTCAAATTTCAAAGGCCATTTATATATGCGGACCATCAAATTCTTCAATACAACGTAGATCCACCACCGCTTGCTATACTGTAATCTTACCAAATACTTTTGTTTTAACTAATTCAACTATAAGACCCCCAACAAAAAAAAAGAAAAAATATAACAGATGCCTTTATTTCTAGAGGTTTTTACACAGTGATGACAGCCCAAATTAATGGAAAGTATGCTGCCAAATATCATTTACAAACCAAGACTGCATGTGTCTGCAGAAGATGATTTAAGCAAAGACAAACCATAATATGGGTCCTTATGTCTATTCAGGCTGGTAAACACAACTAATCTAGGCATTAAACATGTTTAGACAAAATTATAGTAAAAGAGTGATCTTTGACTCTTTGTGTTGTGTCAAAGGCCCCTCAATATATGTATATATATGTTTACAGAAGGAAAAATAGAAACACTTACTGCACTTTCTCACTTAATTAACGGACGGTACAAAAAACAAACTAAAACTACTACCTGCTATTTATAACAAAACGAACTTTACACATGTATAAAGTATATAAACCACATGCAAATAGAAACTCTGACGTATCCTATTATCTGGCTCCCAATATTCCCACGTTCAGCTTGCATAATCTCAACGTTGCTACAACTTCCATGCATAATACTCAGTCACAACCTAGACCAGTTCTTCACATGACCCACTTGCTAAATCATAACCTGACTTGACCCGTACTCGACCTGTAAACAAACCCGATTCACCCAACAGTTTGTGAATATAAATACCTCATTCGAAAATCTTCCTCCTTAGTCGAGCAAGAGTTACAGTATAATTGAGATCATCAGAAAAGCGTAAACGTTCTCCATCATCTCAAAGTAAGTTACTCTCCAAATCCTAATAAAGTACAAGCTACCAACAAGTCCCATGAAGCCCACAACTAAACCGGGGACCATACCAGCATAAAACCACGACCAACCTTGTGACCCTTCTTTACCATCATCCTTGCAGGCATGAGCATCCGATAAATTGTTTTTCTCGCAACTCCTTAATAGTGAGGGCCCACATAGCTCATTGTTCCCTTCATAAATAGTAGATGGATCACCTAAACTTTGAAGATGATTTCCAATTGGTATTGGGCCAGATAAGTTATTGAAGGATAGGTTCAAGTAGCTTAGAAAGTTCAAGCTAGCTAAACTTGAAGGAATTTGACCAGACAACTTATTGCCGACAAATCTAAAGATTCCATTTGCTTTAGATTTCCAATCGTTGTTGGAATTTGTCCGCTTAGTAAGTTTCTAGAAAGGTTCAAATTCTTTAACGCCACAAGTTTCATCAAAACATCAGGAACTTCACCAATGATTTTGTTGCTTGAGAGGTCCAAAGATATAAGAAACCTAACGCTCTTGGTGTACTTCAACTGAATGCCTTTTATATAAGTCACAATATTTTCTTCATATCCAGAGCTATTGTATAAATGATCAACCGTCACGATCGTACCAGTTCCATAGTTTACAAAGTTATCACTAGTCATGATCATACCGGCTAAATTACAAAAGCAATGAGGGACAGTTCCAGTTATGTTATTATTTGCCAAGTTTAAATGTTGAAGAACGTTGATTTCACATAGTTCTAGTGGAATTTTACCCATGAACTTATTTGATTGGAGATTCAAGATTTTAAGCTTCGATAATTTTTTTCCAATCCAATAAGGGATCTTTCCGGTCAACAAATTGTTCCCTAAATCAAAGGTGACTAAGCTTGTCAAGTTCTGTAAGGCCACTGGGAGATTGCCCTCAAATTTATTATAGCTCAAGTGCAATGATTGGAGAAATGATAGAGAACCTAATGTATTCGGGACATTACCTGTTATAGTGTTATTTGTAAGATCCATCACCCGTAGATGAATCAAGCTCCCTAAGCAATTGGGAAGAACTCCAGAGAAGTTATTATTAGATAAAACCAATATCTTCATACTAAGCAACTCGCATAAGTGTGTTGGAATCCTTCCAGTGAAACGATTTTTCTCAAGAATAACATAATGGACACCTGTTGGATTGGACAATCATTAGCTAGTCTAGTTGAGATATATAAGACGAGTTGGTTTGAGTTAGGTTGGACTAGTCGTTAACTTAAAGTTTCAGAAAACGCTAAATAATTAATTATTTCTAATGCAAAATATTTATAAAAAAAAAAACAAAGTGTTAACAATTTTTTTATATTTAAACTGAAAATTACTATTTTATTCAAAAACATTACACACAATAAATTACACAACCCCAAAATAAGTATGTCATATCTCTTTTTATTATTTATTTAAAACTAAAATTTATTGTATAACTTTGTTCAAATCATTATTTGTATTTGATCAAATCCTAACAAGTTATTATTTTATTTAGTGATTTTTTTCCTTTTAGAATACCATATGTTTATTTATTTATTTACTTCAAATATCGATCTTTTTTACCTTTTTATCCTTTTCTATTTTTTTATATTATAATGGGAGAAATAAAAAAAAATTTAATCATGTCTATAAAAAATATTAGGAAAAAAAGATAGAATGTTACCACTAAAACCAAAACTTAAATATGTTAATTATATAATATTATTATATATATATATAGGGGACCCTTATTTTGAGAACTCATTTTTTTG
>CM067167.1:248618110-248643110 GCA_034093135.1 Erigeron breviscapus | reverse complement strand
AAATACCTGTTAATAATACTAATTGTTAACTTATCTAATTCTAATCTATGATATATAAAAGTAATAATATTATCAGGATAAGCCCACTATGAAGCTAACATTGGAGAGCTGATGAAGCATGTCAAATTTTATCTCAGAAATAAAAATAATAATATACAATATATATACTAATCCGTACATCGTACGAGTATTAAGACTAGTATATATATATATATATATATATATTATATATAATATTATTTATATATAGTATATATTAATATATGATATATATGTATGTAGGGGTTGGTATTGTAAAACAAGTATTAAAGTAAAACAAATAGGACAAGATCTTGACCCTTAGATCATGGTTAAATTGATGCACGAAAATTCACGAAGCAATTGATGCACAATGATTTTCATGATGCATGAGTCAGTGAAAGAGAAATCTATTGTTTTATTTGTTTTACTTTAATACTTCTTTTATTTTACCTAAAACCTATATAAATAAATAAGAAAAATATGACATTATAAAAGCTATCGACAATAAATCTTTAGGTTGGGTCAGCTTGGTCAGCTTGGGGTTGGGTTGGGTCAGCTTGGGTTGGGTCAGCTTGGGGTTGGGTTGGGTCAGCTTGGGTTGGGTTGGGTCAGCTTGGGGTTGGGTTGGGTCAGCTTGGGGTTGGGTTGGGTCAGCTTGGGGTGGGTTGGGTCAGCTTGGGTTTGAAGTCAAAATATTTACAGATTTGCCACCGTGTTTTTTTTTAAAAGCCACATGTCAACTTCTGGTTGGTTAGAAAAACTTTCTCTCCCTTCTCTCCTTAACCCACCTTCTCATTTGATCTCTCTCCTATATATATATATATATATTAATTCATGAGTTAAGATATCTTTATATAATATTCTTTTACTTAAAGAGACAAGAATACGAGTCTACTTTTCACCTTTTACCTAAGCTAATTCTCAATTGTTTTTTTTCCGCTTTTGTTTCATATATTTTATATACTAGTTTTACTGTCATAGTTATCTTTTTATTTTATTATCTTAAAAAAAAAAAGGTAATGGGGGAACCCTAGCCCCGGTATCACAATTGGATACCCATCGACCCACCCCGTATGAGCCATATGATGCCGGTAAAATACCTCCATCCTAATCCCCACATGATCTGGGCACCCCGAAGGATCGAACCTGCGTATTTAAACTTCACATATGGGTCTAGGCTTCATTGGTAACGGGTACCTTAAAGAAATTATTTTTGGTGCCCAGCGGGGATCGAACCTGAGACCTTAAGGTCATCAAGTGTTTGTCTTACCACTAGGCTAATTCCTTGTTGGTGCTTCACGTTATGTTCTTAATACAATATTATCATTTTCAAAGTGCCGTTGTTAATTAATAATATCTCGTTGTAATATTTATTTAGATTTAGATATCGGTACTACATATAATGTTCCTAATATATTATTATGTTTATGAGATTGTCATTATCAGTATTAACAATTAGTTTCTATATGTTTCGCTATTTATATTAAAACAATTATTGTTTAGGTATAGTTATTATCATATCGTTGTTATATGTTATGTTGGAATATAACGTACCGTAAAACATTATACATTATATATTTTTATACAAATAGTCTATACAAATTTACAAGTCCTTTTTGCTTGAAATATACAAGTTCTTATAGCATATAATAATTTTTACCAATTTTCATTTTTAACCCCTAAAGTTTCTATCTTTTAACTTTTGCCCTCATCAAAGTTTTCGTTTTTAATTCTTGACACTAAATTTTGTTTTGTTTTCATCAAAAACTTTTAAACATTTGGTTTTGATTATTTTCATCCGTTTTTTTATAATAACGTTTTCTAATATATATAACTTTAATTCATCATCGTCTTACGTTCATATAACATTTAAAGCATTAATATAGTTATTGTTTATGTTTTTATATATCTTATTACTCTTTTACATTTTTTTAATTGTTATTGCTACATGTTTAATTGTATTTTTTAAATTTGAGTTTGAATATTTGACATAAATTTGGGTCCAAAACTTTGTCGTATAAAAATCGTACTCCATGACAACACGCGAATACAATAATGAGTTATACCAATATTATCAAAATATCTGTGTTTGTGTTTGTGGTGATGTAGAAGTTATCTTCCGATAACGTTGAGTGACAACACTAGTTCATTCTTGAGTTTTTTTAAGGAATAAGAAAAGAAAGGATAAGAAAAAAACTATTTATTTCATTCTTGAGTTTTTTTAAACAAGAAAAGAAAATGAATGATAAGAAAACTTAGGGGTTTTTTGTTCCAAGATTTTCCAGCCAAATATAGCCGGATTTGGATGGAAAAGTCTATGATAATATTAGTCTACCCCTTGAATGTATTATTGCTGCAACTAACGACATATTTTAAAGATGAAGAAGAAAAACTCGAAGCTCAAGCTAAACGACGTCGGTGGGGGAAAACGCAGGAGATGGTAAGGTTTTATATTTCAAAGATAAAGAAGGAAGAGATGGTGGTATTTTGGGGTATTGTTATTTTATTTTAATACTATTATATAATGAGTGGATGATATCAATGGATAGATACAAATGGTGGGTATATCCGATGCAAATAAATAAGTAAATTTTATTGTTTAAAATGAGTTTATTGATCAGTGATCTTTTTTTATTAGTTTTATTATTTGTTTTAAGTGTATATGATTTTTTAATAAGTGTATATATAATAGTAAAATTATATATCTTTATCCTTTCTTTTCTTATCTATTTTTTTTAACTTAAGAATGTCTTTTATGATATTAATTTTTTTCCTTTTCTTCTCTTATCAACTCTTTTCTTTTCCTTTCTTGTATTTTAAACTCGAGAATGTATTATTGTAGATATATAAAATCTTATCTTATATATAAATAAAAGAAGATTGTTATTAGGTAATCTTTTTTAAAGATTTTCCTATGTGGCATAACCATGACTCTCTATAATTGACACTTTCCATATAAAAATAATATTATGACATCATTTATTTTGCAAAATTTTTAATCTTAATGTGTCTTTATATTCTACTTCAAATCCAACTTTATAATCAATGTTTTTAAATCCAATTTAATTTTAAAAATGGTTCAGTCGGCTCTTATATTTTAATATTTATAAAAAAATTGTGACTTAAAAGAAATGAAAATAAATCATGAGGGTAGATTGATTCGTTTGCTAAATAAAATATTAAATATTTATCTTTCTTCCTATAATATCTGTTTTTTTTTGCAATTAATTAACGTTAGTAACGATTATATATTTAAAAGCTTATAAAAAGTTATCATAATAATGTCCGGGTATTACCCGAGTTTATAAGCTAGTATAATAATAAATTAGAGTAAATTACAAATTTGGTCCCTGTCGTGGGTCAAAAATTACCGTTTTCGTCCCTACCTTTCATATATTACCGTTTTGGTCCAAAAAACTTTGGTCCGTCAACGCTTTTGGTCCAATTTTCTAAACGGACGTTAAACACCCATCACGTGATCTGCACGTGATGGGTATTTTAGTCTTTTCATTATTAGCACAGGGACGAAAACGGTAATTTTTGACCCACGACAGGGACCAAATTTGTAATTTACTCTAAAATATTAAATAATAATAGTCATAAACCATTAGTGGTTTTGTGAACCGTGTGTGCTTTTGAGTCTTTGGACAGCTCATGAGGCCACCTACAATTTCATTTGCCACCTGCAACTCCATTTGCTATTTTGATAACCTCTTTTTCTCATTTCAATTTCTTTCTACCTTTTATCCTTTTCAAAATATAAACTACAGATGATGAGTGTTTTGCCATGTATATCAGAGTCATAAGAAAATATTATTTCTTTTGAGTTTTCCCACAAGGCCATAACAGTGACGTTGATGAATTGAGGAAGGACGGCGGCGGCGGTGATGGGAGGATGGCCGACGGAGAGATCTACAGATTTAGATTGCTTTTGACCATTGATTGACTGGAAAAGATGAAAGACGACATTTACGGTGACGGGAACGGGAAAGGCGACATCATCACAGCAGGTATGATGTTGTTGGGTTTTATCTTGTTGCTTTGTATTAGAAGGTTGTTGTCACTTTAATTAAACAAAATCATTTGGTGAACATTTATTTTGTTAGGTTTGGTTAAGAGTCTTCCGCCACTCAGCCGTTTTTTTACATCACCTATCTTCCGGCCGAAACGACGTATATCCGGTTGAAGTGTTCAACCGCTGGTAATGACGATGATAGTTATCATCTTAATGTTGTTGTATTTAAAGATTAATGTTGTTGTATTTAAAGATGAGTTGAAAATTAAAGTTAGACATTATGTTTGTACATTTGTATGGAGACTTTGTGTGTATTTGAAAAAGCTGTACTACATCTATGCATCAGAAGTTGTAATCCATGCATTAGAAGTTGTATGAGTAAATTACAAATTTTGGTCCCTGTCGTGGGTCAAAAATTACCGTTTTCGTCCCTGTGCTAATAATGAAAAGACTAAAATACCCATCACGTGCAGATCACGTGATGGGTGTTTAACGTCCGTTTAGAAAATTGGACCAAAAGCGTTGACGGACCAAAGTTTTTTGGACCAAAACGGTAATATATGAAAGGTAGGGACGAAAACGGTAATTTTTGACCCACGACAGGGACCAAATTTGTAATTTACTCTAAAAAAAAAAATGAAAAATAACCGATGAACCATTTTAAAAATCAACTTATTAAAAAATACTGTAAAAATGAAAGTACTTGTCATAAGCTCCAACCCAAACACCCCAGAATAAGAGACCTCATCGAAGACAAAAATAAAAAGTAAATAGTATCATATAATTGTATACCTGAAATTGGGTCCGGTGATCTGTTCCGTATTCGTGGCAGATTTCCACTGATCTCGTTGTGGGACAAATCCAAGTAATAAAGATGAGAGGAAATGGTCTCAAACCATTCTGGTATGTTATCTCTAATACTTGCATTTGAAAGATATAGATGTTGAAGATGTGTTGAGTTCCGAATCAAACTCGGGAATCGGGGTCCGATGTTGCAGGAGCTTGCAAAAAAATACTTCAATTGGAAGGGAGGAATCCAATGAGAGCTTACATTCAACGTTAATGGATTATCCGACAAGGACAATCCAGTTAGATTGTTGAGTTTGGTGAAGTGAATTTCAGAAACCACCCCACTCAATTGATTACCCCAAAGATATGAAGCTCTTGGAGGTTTGAAAGCTGACCAAGACTAGTGGGAATGCTCCCATTCAATTGATTATATGAAAGCCAGAGCACTTGTAGCCTCGTTAGTTGTCCAATGCTTTCAGGTATGCTCCCACTCAATTGATTATCATGAAGATAAAGCTCTTGGAGGTTTGAAAGTTGACCTAAACTAGCGGGAATGTTCCCACTCAAATTATTAAATGAAAGCCAGAGCACTTGTAGCCTCGTTAGTTGTCCAATGCTTTCAGGTATGCTCCCACTCAATTGATTATCATGAAGATAAAGCTCTTGGAGGTTTGAAAGTTGACCTAAACTAGTGGGAATGTTCCCACTCAAATTATTAAATGAAAGCCTGAGCACTTGTAGCCTCGTTAGTTGTCCAATGCTTTCAGGTATGCTCCCACTCAATTGATTATCATGAAGATAAAGCTCTTGGAGGTTTGAAAGTTGACCTAAACTAGCGGGAATGTTCCCACTCAAATTATTAAATGAAAGCCAGAGCACTTGTAGCCTCGTTAGTTGTCCAATGCTTTCAGGTATGCTCCCACTCAATTGATTTTCATGAAGATAAAGCTCTTGGAGGTTTGAAAGTTGACCTAAACTAGTGGGAATGTTCCCACTCAAATTATTAAATGAAAGCCTGAGCACTTGTAGCCTCGTTAGTTGTCCAATGCTTTCAGGTATGCTCCCACTCAATTGATTTTCATCAAGATAAAGCTCTTGGAGGTTTGAAAGTTGACCTAAACTAGTGGGAATGTTCCCACTCAAATTATTAAATGAAAGCCTGAGCACTTGTAGCCTCGTTAGTTGTCCAATGCTTTCAGGTATGCTCCCACTCAATTGATTTTCATCAAGATAAAGCTCTTGGAGGTTTGAAAGTTGACCTAAACTAGTGGGAATGTTCCCACTCAAATTATTAAATGAAAGCCTGAGCACTTGTAGCCTCGTTAGTTGTCCAATGCTTTCAGGTATGCTCCCACTCAATTGATTTTCATCAAGATAAAGCTCTTGGAGGTTTGAAAGTTGACCTAAACTAGTGGGAATGTTCCCACTCAAATTATTAAATGAAAGCCTGAGCACTTGTAGCCTCGTTAGTTGTCCAATGCTTTCAGGTATGCTCCCACTCAATTGATTTTCATAAAGATAGAGTTCTCTTAGAGATGATAGGCCACCAAGTGAGGGTGGTATTGGACCTGACAATTGATTACGTGAAAGGCTGAGGAAAGAAAGAGAGCTCAAGTTTCTAATAGAATCAGGTATTCGGCCATGGAAGTTGTTTTTTTAAGTCTTAGATACACGAGGCTAGTAAGGTTTGATAACCAAACAGGAATGGTCGAAGTTATGTTGTTTCCATAGAGATCGAGTGAATTAAGAGAAGTGAAATTCAAGGATTTTATGGAGGGGATATTGATACCACACCTGGTCAAGTTTAGTGTAAGCAAAGAAGGTAACATGTTAACTGGATGGAACCAATCAATATGCTTACCGATTGTTATCCCTGACAAATCCAAGTGCTTTAACGACGACAACAAAGACACCCACCGCAGATCATCCTTGACCATCAACAAAATGTCATACCTATCTCCGACGTTAAGATTAAGATATTGTAACCTTGAGAGATTTCCTAGATGAGGAGGGACTATACCACTAAAACCTGAGTAAGAGAGGTCAAGGTATTCCAAATACTTGAAAGACCCAAAGAATTCAGGAATATTTTGACCCGAGAAATTGTTCATGCCCAGGTCCAAGTAACGCAAATACTCCAAGTTGAGTAAGAAAGGACTTACCTTACCTTCGAGCAATTTGCTTGTGTATAAAGGATGGTCGTCCCAGATAGACAATGGAGATCGAAGATCAAGTTTGACAACATGACCTTTCTCCTGTCACACCCAACTCCCTGCCACTCACAACATTCTACTCCGGTCCATGTTGACAGACGATTTGATTCATCCGTGAGGCCTTGTCTAAATACAAGCAGTGATTGCCGCTCCCTTTGGATACATGTAATGTTTGAGGAAGCCATGATCTTCGTGTTGCTGCTGCTTGCACCAAATGTTTGAAAGAACAGGTATATGAATGTAAAAATGACAAGAAAAGTGTTTTCCATTTTAGAGTAATTAAGATAGAGTACAGGTATAATTCAGAAGCAGGGGAATGGGGCACATATATAACACAGCATGCCTTAAAATCTTTTATGAACGTATACTTAGGTCGATATTGACTTGAGTCCACAAGACAGTAATAGTAGACTTGGAGTCAAGGATCACACAAAGTCTTTCAAGTAATAGTAGCCACATACAGAAAAAGCTTGTTTGGGTCCATAACTGTTGACTCTGGTGGATTATGCTTTCTAGTGTTGATGGTTAATTGACTAATCAAAGCAAGGTGACTGAGTGACTATTATTCTTTTTTGTTCCCCTGTTATTTTGTATACTTAAGAATTTCTGTTTTTGCCACCTATTCTTGCCCACTTCTCAGCCAGATCTTATCAAAGTGGAACAGCTTATTCAGGCGGTAGGCTGGTATGAAGATAAAAATTTTCAGAAGAGAGCTCGATTGCATCAGGTTAGCGATTGTCTTTGTATATTTTACCTGTATATACTTTTTGAGCTCGATTGCAGTCAGAAGATAACATATCGTAGTGATTTATTTTGAGCTCGATTGCATCACTTCGAATGATTTATTAAGTCTCAAAGTAGTGTTGTTGAGTCAAGGATTCGCTGACCAGACTTGGTCGCTGACGTGAGTCGTCAGCAAGTCATCAGCGAGTCAATGACTCTCGTCAGCGGGTGGTTTACTTTCCAAGTTGTGTGTCAAGGCGGGAAGTTTTCAAACCACAAGAAGACAAGTAGTCACATGGTGGTTCTTCCAACTGGATATTACCTTATATGGCAAAGGTACAGTTGGGACCAAAACAAGGGTTTTCTCTTTCATACCCGTTTTGGTAAAGAAGACAAAGGCTTCTGGATCCAAGTACAACGAGCCTATGAGAAGTCGACAACCACCATTCTATCACGATCATTGTAAGGCTGTGTTGCCCTAATTCCTCCCCTATATAAAGCAACACAGCCGCATCATTTATACTTTGTGTTTGTCACCACAAAGTGTGTCACTTTATTTTCTCTCTTGTAATTGCTTAAGTTTATAGTGTGTCTAGACTTAGCAATTATTTAGTTCATTTGTATTCTTGTAAGACAAGTTGTAATATCGACCATGTATTCATCGTTTAATCAATGATACATATGATTATACTTGCTTAGATATTTGCATTTGAACTTATTCTTGTTCATGTTCTTTACTTTCTGTTCTTACATTCTTGTCTAGATTAATTATATTATAAGTGTGCAAATCCTGGACTGTCAGTGTATATTTGATGGTTGTTTAATCATATCATTAAAGTTGTTACAATTGATTATATTTTCTTTATTGATTGCAGATCATTAAAGTTGTCACTTCTCTGCCAGATCTTTATTTTCTTTATGTCTTATCTTTATTGGTTCGTAGGGTAACAATCTGTATAGTGTTGGAAGAGGAGCCCATTTAAGTTTAAAACGTGCTGAACGGGCTCGAATCACTGTTACCTGTTACCAAGTTTGAAGGTACATATTCTTTATTGGTTACCATATAGTCCATTATCAAGCTCTATTAATCTTTGGACAAACAAGCTACCACTTACAGCAATCGTTGATAATCTAATATGCAAAAAAATTGTTTGGGGGAATGGGGCACACATATAACACAGCATGCCTTAAAATCTTTTATGAACGTATACTTAGGTCTATATCGACTTGATTCCACAAGACAAAATAAGTAGACTTGGAGTCAAGGATCACACAAAGTCTTTCAAGTAATAGTGGCCACATACAGAAAAAGCTTGTTTGGGTCCATAACGTGTTACTCCTATTATTATCAACCAACGCTGCTTATTGACTGAGTGTTTTGCAAAACTTGTTTGTATTCATAAATGACACAATTGTCGTGATCAAGATTTTAGCAGTAGACTTGGAATCTTGAATCATTCAAAGTCTTCCAAGAGCCGGTGCCCACATACGTATCAACTTGTTTGGATCACAAATACATGTTGTCGTGATCAAGATTTTAATGGTAGACTTGGAATCATGAATCATTGAGAGCCGATGGCCACATACATATTATCTTGTTTGGGTCATAATAACATGGTACCGTTAGTAAACGTGTTGCTGGTTGCAGTGTTAAACACGTAAACTTTCCTATCAAAGTAGGATGTGTCTTAGAACTTTAGGTGGTTTTCTGCAGTTCTATCTTGGCTTTCTGAATGACATTGTGTCTGTCCTTTGATTGTATAATGAGCACGGCAGATTTGATTGAGTTGCAGGTCTAACGTCTGCTTTTACTTAATGATTGTTTTTCACGAGAGTTACAATTTGATCAACTCTAAAAATACTTAATGGTCATATTATGTAGCATGTATTAGAGCCATCAGGTTTATTTATCTAGGTAGTGACATTGTTGTATTTCGATTAATTTTATTTGTCACAATGAAGCTTTAAATAGACAATCATTAAATTAGGGCCAACAGCCTGAAAGCTTGAGTACATGCTACATAATATGATAATACATATACTCTAATAGGCCATATATTGTGAGCCTTGTATCATGTCCATGGGGTGTTTATAAGGAGGTGTCCGATTGGGTTAGTCTCTTGGGATTTTGAGTCTGTCCATGGCAGGTTTTTTGTGATAAATAATACAGAGGAAACTACTATTCACCTCCACATTACAAGAACAGAAGCTAGCATATACAAAGACAAGATGATATTTGAGTACATACAAGGTTCGATCTTGATTGATTCAAACTACCCTTAGCGAATCAACAGATAGGAACACTTTTTTCAATTGTAGAATGAGCATATTTGCTCGTGCTGCCCTTTTTAAAAATAGGTCAAATTTATTACATGGAAAGACGAACATACCTAGACCTTACCCAAATAAGTATGTCAGTTACATAGTGTTACCCGAGAATATGAGACCTGAATGTACAGAATGTACTTCATGATTTAACTGCAATAAAGTCGATATTGTTCGGTACTTTTTCCAGAATGCTGGTGTTGTAACCAGTGTTGAGGTACATGGCCTTTACCACCAATCTCATTCCCCCTAGGCGCCCATCCCAGACATGTGAGCCTGGTTCTGTATGATGATTGGTCTATATTTGATTAAATTATGACCATCATAATGACTGGCAATAGCAATTTGAGGTGTTTGGATCACATAAAAATCACAATAACGGTGTACCAACTGTTGTATCTACCACCACCTTGACTAATACCCCTCACTAAACCATCTGAGGATTCCTAATTTTCTATTGTGCTGGTTTCTTGAAGAAGCATATGGTTGGCCATACTTCAGGTTATAGTTGTAATGTGGACTGCAAGGTGTGTGATCTCTTAAAATGTTATGTGGAATATAATTTGGTCCAGGATGCAGAACTTTACTCCAGTTATAATTACAGGGTCCATGAAGGTGAGGGTCATATACTTTGTGATAATTGATTAATTACCATTTCTACCAGTTTTTACTTGTGAGCTATTGGCCACAATAGCTATCGACTCGAAACGAATCCATTTGGATCGTGATGTCTGTTATGCTCATTCCTACATCATTACAAGATGCTTAGAAAAATTTCAAAAGAAGACGCCATTATAACTGTGTCATTTTTGACAAGTCGACTGCTCGATACATTTTTTCTTGGAATCTTGAGAGTGAAAAGACATGTGAGCCTGGTTCTATATGGTCTATATTTGATTAAAAAAAGTTATGATGAATCCAATTTGCTTTTATTTTTAAAGACTCGGGGAATCGAATAGGAATAGAATGAAAGCATAAAATGATAGATCACTGCCATAGCGCAGTGGTTTCATGGAAGTCCCTCTATGAGGCAGGTCTCGAGTTCGAGTCCTGCTGAGGGGGCAGGGTTTACCCTAATTAATGTCGTGCCTTTGGGCGGTTAATTAGGGGTTTATCCCCCCATGTGGTGTATTGGAGGTATCGGAGTGGGTAGCATTCTGGCCTGGAAAACTCCTAGCTAAGGGCAACTCAACGATCGTTCAAAAAAAAAAGTTTTATTAGCAAGTGTAAATAATTAGCAAAAATAGGTAAGCACAGTGAAAGAATACCAACATAGAGTTTATGAATTATAAACCATACAACATGAGACAATGGTTATAGTACTTTCACATACTCGGCTAAAAGGTTCGTCTTATTAAAATTTTTAAAAAATTACCTGTTCTGACCCATTACCCGCCCCGCCGGTTTTTGAACATCTAATTAGCAGGTAAATTGATGCAATCTTTATCACACAGAAAGGTCAGATGTGGAATAAGATGATGTACTGGTTAATGTTCAAACCTACAAAAGGATATGGAGTCGAAGCAAGTTTGGCACAACATCCAAGTGTGATTATATTACCAATAACATTTCTGAAGTTTTTAACTCTTGGATTGGTGCAGTGCGCTACAAACCAGTGCTTCAGCTCCTTGATTCCATTAGAGGGAAACTTATGAAGCGATTTGGGAAAAAACAGAAAAGTTTGTGAATTATAAACCATACAACATGAGACAATGGTTATAGTACTTTCACATACTCGGCTAAAAGGTTCGTCTTATTAAAATTAATTTAAAAAATTACCTGTTCTGACCCATTACCCGCCCCGCCGGTTTTTGAACATCTAATTAGCAGGTAAATTGATGCAATCTTTATCACACAGAAAGGTCAGATGTGGAATAAGATGATGTACTGGTTAATGTTCAAACATATACAAAAGGATATGGAGTCGAAGCAAGTTTGGCACAACATCCAAGTGTGATTATATTACCAATAACATTTCTGAAGTTTTTAACTCTTGGATTGGTGCAGTGCGCTACAAACCAGTGCTTCAGCTCCTTGATTCCATTATGTCTGTTATGCTCATTCCTACATCATTACAAGATGCTTAGAAAAATTTCAAAAGAAGACGCCATTATAACTGTGTCATTTTTGACAAGTCGACTGCTCGATACATTTTTTCTTGGAATCTTGAGAGTGAAAAGACATGTGAGCCTGGTTCTATATGGTCTATATTTGATTAAAAAAAGTTATGATGAATCCAATTTGCTTTTATTTTTAAAGACTCGGGGAATCGAATAGGAATAGAATGAGAAGCATAAAATTAGAGATCACTGCCATAGCGCAGTGGTTTCATGGAAGTCCCTCTATGAGGCAGGTCTCGAGTTCGAGTCCTGCTGAGGGGGCAGGGTTTACCCTAATTAATGTCGTGCCTTTGGGCGGTTAATTAGGGGTTTATCCCCCCATGTGGTGTATTGGAGGTATCGGAGTGGGTAGCATTCTGGCCTGGAAAACTCCTAGCTAAGGGCAACTCAACGATCGTTCAAAAAAAAAAATTTATATCCATAGCAAGTGTAACGAAAAAATAAAAAATAAAAAAAAAAAAAAAAAAAAAAAAAAAAAAAAAAAAAAAAAAAAAAAAAAAAAAAAAAAAAAAAAAAAAAAAAAAAAAAAAAAAAAAAAAAAAAAAAAAAAAAAAAAAAAAGTTTGTTTCGAGCCAAAAATAACTAATTAAGCAAACAATAGGTAAGCACAGGTGAAAGGAAACAAACATTAGAGATTGTGAATTATATACCATACAACATGAGCGAATGGTTATAGTACTTTCACATACTCGGCTAAAAGGTTCGTCTTATTATCAAATTTTTAAAAAATTACCTGTTCTGACCCATTACCCGCCCCGCCGGTTTTTGAACATCTAATTAGCAGGTAAATTGATGCAATCTTTATCACACAGAAAGGTCAGATGTGGAATAAGATGATGTACTGGTTAATGTTCAAACCATATACTGAAGAAAGGATATGGAGTCGAAGCAAGTTTGGCACAACATCCAAGTGTGATTATATTACCAATAACATTTCTGAAGTTTTTAACTCTTGGATTGGTGCAGTGCGCTACAAACCAGTGCTTCAGCTCCTTGATTCCATTAGAGGGAAACTTATGAAGCGATTTGGGAAAAAACAGAAAATTGTGAAAAAATGGAATGGTACCGTAGTTCCTATGGCTAAGAATTATCTCAACAATTATGTTAAGGTAAGTACTATTTCTTCCATATTTGAATTACTTATGTATTTTAGATTACTATTGTTTCTTCCTTTTTACTATTGGGTGAAAATGAAGTTTGAATGAAAATCGAGCTGAAGTGGAGTATAAGGGAAAACAATGGGATGTTATGCTAGATCAGAGAACATGTAGTTGTCGGGTTTGGCAAGTTAAAGGTCTTCCATGTGTGCATGCGGCGGCTTTCATTGCTTTTATAAGGGATACTAATTGGGGAAAATACGTCGATCCTTATTTCACAGTTGATAATTTCAAAAAAGCATACGCATTAGAGATTTCTCAAGTGTCTGTTTAATGTATTTTCCAAACTTGCAAGTAAACGCATTTTTCAAAATATATGCTATATAAATTAAATTGCATAATATACTTCATTTTAATCTAATCAGGCAAATGATTAGCCTTGATAGATTCATTTTACCTTTACCATAAGTCCTTTCCCTTGACTGACTTTCACAACAGCAGATGATGTGTAAAAGAAACTACATTTCAACATGTCAAATGATAAACACACCATCATTATCAGCTCATGATACAACAAATCTGAACCCCAAAAGAAAGCTCAAAAAGATGCAAAAGTAAAAATTTGATAAGCTAATCAACATTACAGTACACAGTGAACAATTTAACCCCAAAGACAGCAACAATTTATACATGCCAACCATACTATGTTTTGACAACTATATGAGCAGTTCATGATTACCTCCAAGAAGAACCACATAGCCGAATGACCTCTTCAGCATAGCAGGAGCCCTACCGTCTGTGGCACCACCATTATCAGTAGTCAAGTCGCCATACATGTCTTTAAGCTTGCTTAGAATGCTAGAAGCAGACTCTAGGTTGCTCAAGTCTTCTGGCTGATCAAATCAGTTAGTCCATTCAGGTAAACACAACTAGCCCAAGCATCAAACATATGTTTAGACAAAATTATAAAAGAGTGATGTTTGTGAATCTAAATACCTCATTAGAAAATCTTCCTCCTTAGTCGCGCAAAAGTTTGTATGATTGAAATCGTTAGAAAAGTGTAAACGTTCTCTATCATCTCAAAGTAAGTTACCCTCCAAATTCTAATAAAGTGCAAGCTACCAACAAGTCCCATGAAGCCCGTAACAAAACCCGAGACTATACCAGCATAAAACCACGAACAACCTTGTGACCCATCTTTACCTTCATCCTTGATGGCATGAGCATCCGATAAATTGTTTTCTTCGCAACTCCTTGATAGTAAGGGCCCACATAGCTCAATGTTCCCTTCATAAATAGTAGATGGATCACCTAAAGTTTGAAGCTGATTTCCAACTGGTACTGGGCCAGATAAGTTATTGAAGGATAGGTTCAAGTAGCTTAGAAAGTTCAAGCTAGCTAAACTTGAAGGAATTTGACCAGACAACTTATTCGCCGACAAATCTAAAGATTCCATTTGCTTTAGATTTCCAATCGTTGTTGGAATTTGTCCGCTTAGTAAGTTTCTAGAAAGGTTCAAATTCTTTAACGCCACAAGTTTCATCAAAACATCAGGAATTTCACCAATGATTTTGTTGCTCGAGAGGTCCAAGGATATAAGAAACCTAACACTCTTGGTGTACTTCAATTGAATGCCTTTTGAATAAGTCACAATATATTCTTCATATCCACTGCTATTATAAGAAATGTAATCACTACTCACGGTACTAGTGCCACTGTAACTAAAATTGATCATACCAATGCCATAGTTTACAAAGTTATCATTAGTCATGATCATACCGGCTAAATTACAAAAGCAATGAGGGATAGTTCCAGTTATGTTATTATTTGCCAAGTTTAAATGTTGAAGAGCATTGATTTCACATAGTTCCAGTGGAATTTCACCCATGAACATATTTGATTGGAGATTCAAGATTTTAAGCTTCGATAACTTTTTTCCAATCCAATAAGGGATCTTACCAGTCAACAAATTGTTCCCTAAATCAAAGGTGACTAAGCTTGTCAAGTTCTGTAAGGCCACTGGGAGATTGCCCTCAAATTTGTTATTGCTCAAGTGCAATGATCGGAGATATGATAGAGAACCTAATGAATTCGGAACATCACCTGTTATAGTGTTATTTGTAAGATCCAACACCCGTAAATTAATCAAGCTCCCTAAGCAGTTGGGAAGAACTCCAGAGAAATTATTATTAGATAAATCCAAATTTTCATACTACGCAACTCGCATAAGTGTATTGGAATCCTTCCAGTGAAGCGATTTTTCCCAAGAATAACATAAGTGACACCTGGGTTGGATTGGACAATCATTAGCTAGTCTAGTTGAGATATATAAGACGAGTTGGTTTGAGTTAGGTTGGACCAATCGTTAAGTTGAAATTTCTGAAAACGCAAAATAATTAATTTTTTCTAATGCAAATATCACACAAAAAAACAAAGTGTTAACAATTTTTTTATATTTAAACTGAAAATTACTATTTTATTCAAAAACATTACACACAATAAATTACACAACCCCAAAATAAGTATGTCATATCTCTTTTTATTATTTATTTAAAACTAAAATTTATTGTATAACTTTGTTCAAATCATTATTTGTATTTGATCAAATCCTAACAAGTTATTATTTTATTTAGTGATTTTTTTCCTTTTAGAATACCATATGTTTATTTATTTATTTACTTCAAATATCGATCTTTTTTATCTTTTTATTCTTTTCTATAATATAATATGAGAAATAAAAATATTTTTAATCGTGTATGTAAAAAATAATAATAAAAAAAGACATAAATTGTTACTACTAAAACCAAAACTTAAATATGTTAATAATTATGTTTATTTATTTACTCAATATCAATATCCTTTTACTTCTTTCTTTCTTCATTTGTATTATAATATAAAAAATCAAATCTGTGTAGTATTCACTTTTTTAATTATTTTAATTCATTCTCTTTATATATTTTGTTATCCATTTTTTTTATTATTGCTACACGTTATATTCGTAACACATTGTAAGTTGTACAAGTGTCGTTATTATATTAATAATATATCATTGTACTATTTTTTTAATACTAATATTACATGTTTCGTTCAAACAAATACTAGTTTTAATAAAAGTGTCATTATGCGTGTTAATATAGTAATTGTAATACATGTAGTGTTATTTATGTTGATACAATTGTTTTTTAGCTTTTACAAGTGACTTGATTAATATGAAATTATTCTTATAACTTAAATAATAAAAATATTTTTAAACTATTAACCAGTTATTTCGGGAACAAAGTCGAAATAACCTCAATTGTTATATATATATAACTAGTTTTCAAACCCGTTCGATGGACGGATAGTCTCAAAATATATATCAAAAGTAAATATCAAAATAATAAATAACAAAACAGGTAAAAAAATAACAAAACATGAACAAAACAAATTTAAAATAATAAACCCTTTTGTAGTAGAAGAAGAAGCCATAATCAAACTATAATTGACAACAAACTAAATTAAAAGAACGAACAAAATACCAAAAATAAAATTAAAGTGATATAAAAAAACCGTATGTTTCTTTTGTTGAGAAATTTACTTAACTTGATTTGTTTATTAAAGATAGGAAGGAGAAGAATAATATGAATGAGGATAATTAATAAAAATTTAGCTTGTATATATAATAATTTATTGGGAGAGCTTTAAGAATATTATATATCTTTAAAATCTAAAAAGATTTGTTTTGATAGAAAAAGATTTATGATAGAGTTTTAAATATAATTATCTATTTAATTAGCAAATAAAAAATAAAAAAAATCTAGAAAAAAGGAGAGCTCTAGAGTAATTAGGAAAGATCTTTAAGCTTAAAAAGAGCTTTAAGAGGTGTCAAGTGTACCCCAACCTTCTTTTTAGTTATAGTATATATTTACAATGTGATATTATTATGAAAGATAATTAAGAATTAAAATATAAACATACTTGTTATCTTGTACTTGACATTCAAGTATATGTCCTATGATAAATAGATAACAAATAGGATTGTTTTCATATTCTTTGATAACAATTAAAACTCTTGATTTGAGTGACAATTGTAACTTTAAACATTAATACGCAAAACTAATCTTATATAAAAAGGGAGAAAAATTTATACCTTTTTGATTGAGAGATATAATGAATCTTGAATGGAGTTCATATTGATTTGGATTTAGTATTCAAGTAACCCTCTGTTGTAAATCGTGTTTTGTTTAGTGATCGTCATGTTCTGTGAAACCTATTGTGTTTAGGATAAGGATGTTGTATATCGTCATCTGTTATTGTGTTTGGGATAGTATCTAGAGTTCATATTGTGTTTATATAAATATTAAGATTTATAATATTATATATCTTTAAAATCTAAAAAGATTTGTTTTGATAGAAAAAGATTTATGATAGAGTTTTAAATATAATTATCTATTTAATTAGCAAATAAAAAATAAAAAAATCTAAAAAGATTTGTTTTGATAGAAAAAGATTTATGATAGAAGTTTTAAATATAATTATCTATTTAATAAACAAAACAGGTAAAAAAATAACAAAACATGAACAAAACAAATTTAAATAATAAACCCTTTTGTAGTAGAAGAAGAAGCCATAATCAAACTATAATTGACAACAAACTAAATTAAAAGAACGAACAAAATACCAAAAATAAAATTAAAGTGATATAAAAAAACCGTATGTTTCTTTTGTTGAGAAATTTACTTAACTTGATTTGTTTATTAAAGATAGGAAGGAGAAGAATAATATGAATGAGGATAATTAATAAAAATTTAGCTTGTATATATAATAATTTATTGGGAGAGCTTTAAGAATATTATATATCTTTAAAATCTAAAAAGATTTGTTTTGATAGAAAAAGATTTATGATAGAGTTTTAAATATAATTATCTATTTAATTAGCAAATAAAAAATAAAAAAAATCTAGAAAAAAGGAGAGCTCTAGAGTAATTAGGAAAGATCTTTAAGCTTAAAAAGAGCTTTAAGAGGTGTCAAGTGTACCCCAACCTCCTTTTTAGTTATAGTATATATTTACAATGTGATATTATTATGAAAGATAATTAAGAATTAAAATATAAACATACTTGTTATCTTGTACTTGACATTCAAGTATATGTCCTATGATAAATAGATAACAAATAGGATTGTTTTCATATTCTTTGATAACAATTAAAACTCTTGATTTGAGTGACAATTGTAACTTTAAACATTAATACGCAAAACTAATCTTATATAAAAAGGGCAAAAAATTTATACCTTTTTGATTGAGAGATATAATGAATCTTGAATGGAGTTCATATTGATTTGGATTTAGTATTCAAGTAACCCTCTGTTGTAAATCGTGTTTTGTTTAGTGATCGTCATGTTCTGTGAAACCTATTGTGTTTAGGATAAGGATGTTGTATATCGTCATCTGTTATTGTGTTTGGGATATGTATCTAGAGTTCATATTGTGTTTATATTAAATATTAAATTTATTAATATTTATAATTTATAAAAATATAATCTAATATATTATTAAATTGGACGACATTATCAAAATTGTATTGACATACCAATGTACGACATCTATAGGTATCAATTTATAATATTTTATAATGTTTACTTATAAGATAATATTTCATGTTGTCGACATTGATATCTATATGTGTAAATCTATATTTATTTATAATATAAAAAGTCAAGAAAAGTCAAAATTACATTGAATACATATATTGTATTTCATTTTTTGAAATAATTTTTTGTAGACAATATTTCATATGTTGAAATTATTTTAATAAATTAAAATTCAAGTTGATGGCTAAAAATAAATATAAGTTAAGTATTCAGGGCTAAAAAGTGTAAATTATTGATGGAAAACAAAAAAGTGTAAATTAATGAGACTTTTTCTACAAATATTAATATAAATTCTAGAGTAATTAGGAGAGAGTATTAGACCTAAAAAAAGATTTTAGGGGTGCCAAGTGTACCCCAACCTCATCTTTTAGTTATATTACTAGTCCTAATACCCGTACGATGTACGGTAGCTATATAGATTGTATCATAAAGAAATTCGAATATGCCTCATACATGATTCGTGAGTATGAAATAAATTGTGGTTAAAGTAAACCGATGATCGAAACTAAATATAATAACAGTAATAAATATAATATCCTCTGTCCCACTAAAAGTGTCATGTTTTGAATTTTCAAAGTCTAAATTTTACAACTTTGACCATAAATAATTTTCTTTGTGTTAGATAATACTTGATGAAAGTTATATAAATTGATTGTGTTTTATAAGTGTTTTCATTGGTATAATTTTCATCAAGTTTTATATAACACAAAAAAACTATTTAAGCTCAAAGTTTATAAATAAAGACTTTAAAATATATGTTTAGTTAAAGTTTTGGATTTACCTTAAATTTTTACAATCACATCAAAATCGGAACTTGTAAGCATAGTGGATGACGACAAATATCCTTGTGATTTCGGATCGTAAACTCAAATTTTTGAAATCTTAAGTAATATAAGTAATAGGAGTTGAAGAATTGAGAAAGAAAAAGAGACAATTTTATTAATGAGAAAACGATCAATCAAATAAGGTTATAATGTGTTTTGTATCTATAAGCCAAGAGTTAGAGTTTAATTCTAAGTCTAATAAGGAAATTGAATCTATATACAATTAAAAAGGCTAATTTAATAAAATAAATAAATTAAAAGGACACGTGTCGATCAAGGATTACGCCACGTGTCGTTTTAAAAATATCTCAATCCTGTTTTAGTTTATTGGTAGATAGAGCCTATAGATATATTATAATATTTTTCTTAAAGAGACAAGAATACGAGTCTACTTTTCACCGGCTTTTACCTAAGTTAATTCTCAATTGTTTTTTTATTCACTTTTTGTTTCATATAATATTTATATACTAGTTTAATACTCGTACGATGTACGGTAGCTATATAGATTGTTCTTATTATCATTATCAAAGTGCCGTTGTTAATTAATAATATCTCGTTGTAATATTTATTTAGATTTAGATATCGGTACTACATATAATGTTCCTAATATATTATTATGTTTATGAGATTGTCATTATCAGTATTAACAATTAGTTTCTATATTATTATATTATATTAAACTATAGAGTTAATTACACTTTTGGTCCCTGTCGAGGGTTAAAAATTACCGTTTTCATCCTTACCTTTCATATATTACCGTTTTGGTCCAAAAAACTTTGATCCGTCAACGCTTTTAGTCCAATTCTCGAAACGGACGTTAAATGTCCATCACGTGATCTGCACATGATGGGTATTTTAGTCATTTCATAACACAAGGACCAAAAGTGTAAGTGCTTTTCTTTTTGGACCAAAAGTGTAATTAACTGTATCTAGTATTAATATTTGCTACCTAACTATCATTTCAATACTTTTCAATACTTTCATATAGTCAGAACTTATGAAAAGTTGAAAACTCTGCAAACAAAACGATCCTACTTTACTAAATATTCGATCATACCCATCATGTATGTATCGATAAACCTATAGATACAGAAACTTGATCAGAATTAAAAACCCCAACCCATCATTATTCGCTGCCATGGCCACCCCCTGGTGGCCGGCAGCCACCCCAATAGCAGCGGCCGGCGGTGGATTAGAGGCGGCAGGCGGCGGCTGTGGGTTTTTTCCAATGGTTTCGGCCGATTTCAATGGGGAAATCGAATCGGTGGGATCTGATTGAAAGGAATCAGCAACAACAGATGAAGATGAAGAAGATCTAAAAAGATATTCGCTGCCATAGCCAACAAAAGAAGTTCACGGCGGCCGGAAAATTGAATGGTGGTGGTTAGGGCACTTCGATTCAGATTGATACTGATGATATCTCTTGGCATCAAGATCGAAGATGGATCCCTTTTGGATATTTTGTCAAACAATATTATTATTATTTATTTTATTATTAATTTAAGTTTTGTTTTTTTTTCCTGGAGAATATAGAAAAGAGGGCAACCAAAATAGTTTATTCGAATGATTTGGTTTGAACTTTGACCCATTATTGGATAGTTAAATTTTGAAAGGAAGTGGGGAGCAATCAAGCATCGTCAACAACTCATTCTTTGTTTTTTTTAAAGCAATTGAGCAATGTTGATAATTGTAGATGGTGAGTTTTTATTTTATTGTTGATGATGCTTGAACATCTGGAAAAAAATTTGATTATGTGTATGTATGTATATGTGGATTTGTATATATTATTAGTTAAAAAAGAAGTTTATTATTAAAAAAGTTCATTACACTTTTAGTCCTTGTGATAGCAAAAAGACTAAAATACCCATCATGTGCAGGTCACGTGATGGGCAATTTAACGCCCGTTTGAAATTTGGACCAAAACCGTTGACGGAGCAAACTTATTTGGACTAAAACGGTAATTTATGAAACCTAGGGATGAAAACGGTAATTTTTGACCCACGACAGGGACGAAAATTGTAATTTACTCTATATATATTAAAGGAGAGGGGAATGAATAGTACCCTCTCCATTAATATGTTGCCAAGTGGCATATATTGCCAAATGGCCCAATTAGACGACGCCATGTAGATAGTTTGGATAACGAATAGTAACTTGCATGCATGACGAGTTACTATTCGTTTATGTTACAACCCGTATCATATTTGGATTTTGCTACATCGCATCCCATTTGGGTTTTTTATTACGGGTTACTTCTTGGTTTTTTCACACGGTTCATCAAACCCTTTTGTGGCCACACCCCGTACCACTATTCGCATTTTCCTACATGAATATATTGAGGATTTTCCCACATCGCACCAAATTCGGGTTTTTTACTACGAGTTACTTCTTAGTTTCTTATACATTTTTTTAAAAACTTGGGCGAGTTACGGTTCATCCACGTCATACCCCGTACCACCGTTTGAGTTTTTCCACATCGCATTCTGTTCGGGTCTTCTACACGGGTTCTTTTTTGTTTCTTTTTCATGCATTTTTTTTCTTTTGGGTCATTCAACCTTTTTGTGAACACACCCCGTACCAATATTCGATTTTGTCAAATCGGATTCCGCTTTAATTCTAAAATATGTTGAAGATTTTGTCACATTACATCTCATTCGGATTTTCTAATACGAGTTATTTCTTGGGTTCTTGCACGCTTTTAAACAAATATATTTATGACAGAATGATTTTTTACTAAGCGATTTAAGGTTCAACGCAAATACACTAAAATAACGTAACTATTTCAATAAGATAATGAGGCCCCGCAACGCGGGGGCCTGAATTTCACTAGTTATTATATAAGTATTAAATAAATAATAATGAACAATTCTGTTGGAGCTAATTTAATAAACGGAGTTGGTTTTCTAAAATTACTAGATTTATGCCCGTGTCAAATATACGGGATGTTTATAACATTTTAAAGATAAGATAAACTGTTAAATATGTAAGTTTAAATGTAAAAAATGTAGGTAAAGTCAAATTAATATAATATAATCTAAAACATTGAATGCATATATTGTATTTCTTTTGTAATACTTTTTTGTAACAATATTTGTTTATATTTTCTGTTGTTTATCATCACCTTAAGATACTTTTCGATTTAACTTGAGATATCACAACGTACAATTGTCGTACTTAAAAACTGGACGTTGTAACTACAAACCAACTTTTGGTAAAAATAGTTAATAACAATTTACATGAGCATTGTACTTTTATTTCTTATTCAAAACAATGTATCAATTTGCTAGAAAAAAAAAAAAAAAAAAAAAAAAAAAAAAAAAAAAAAAAAAAAAAAAAAAAAAAAGAATAAAAAAAAAAAAAAAAAACAAAAAAAAATACAAAAGAAAAAATAAGAAAACCAAATAGTAAAAAAAAAAAAAAAAAAAAAAAAAAAAAAAAAAAAAAAAAAAAAAAAAAAAAAAAAAAAAAAAAAAAAAAAAAAAAAAAAAAAAAAAAAAAAAAAAAAAAAAAAAAAAAAAAAAAAAAAAAAAAAAAAAAAAAAAAAAAAAAAAAAAAAAAAAAAAAAAAAAAAAAAAAAAAAAAAAAAAAAAAAAAAAAAAAAAAAAAAAAAAAAAAAAAAAAAAAAAAAAAAAAAAAAAAAAAAAAAAAAAAAAAAAAAAAAAAAAAAAAAAAAAAAAAAAAAAAAAAAAAAAAAAAAAAAAAAAAAAAAAAAAAAAAAAAAAAAAAAAAAAAAAAAAAAAAAAAAAAAAAAAAAAAAAAAAAAAAAAAAAAAAAAAAAAAAAAAAAAAAAAAAAAAAAAAAAAAAAAAAAAAAAAAAAAAAAAAAAAAAAAAAAAAAAAAAAAAAAAAAAAAAAAAAAAAAAAAAAAAAAAAAAAAAAAAAAAAAAAAAAAAAAAAAAAAAAAAAAAAAAAAAAAAAAAAAAAAAAAAAAAAAAAAAAAAAAAAAAAAAAAAAAAAAAAAAAAAAAAAAAAAAAAAAAAAAAAAAAAAAAAAAAAAAAAAAAAAAAAAAAAAAAAAAAAAAAAAAAAAAAAAAAAAAAAAAAAAAAAAAAAAAAAAAAAAAAAAAAAAAAAAAAAAAAAAAAAAAAAAAAAAAAAAAAAAAAAAAAAAAAAAAAAAAAAAAAAAAAAAAAAAAAAAAAAAAAAAAAAAAAAAAAAAAAAAAAAAAAAAAAAAAAAAAAAAAAAAAAAAAAAAAAAAAAAAAAAAAAAAAAAAAAAAAAAAAAAAAAAAAAAAAAAAAAAAAAAAAAAAAAAAAAAAAAAAAAAAAAAAAAAAAAAAAAAAAAAAAAAAAAAAAAAAAAAAAAAAAAAAAAAAAAAAAAAAAAAAAAAAAAAAAAAAAAAAAAAAAAAAAAAAAAAAAAAAAAAAAAAAAAAAAAAAAAAAAAAAAAAAAAAAAAAAAAAAAAAAAAAAAAAAAAAAAAAAAAAAAAAAAAAAAAAAAAAAAAAAAAAAAAAAAAAAAAAAAAAAAAAAAAAAAAAAAAAAAAAAAAAAAAAAAAAAAAAAAAAAAAAAAAAAAAAAAAAAAAAAAAAAAAAAAAAAAAAAAAAAAAAAAAAAAAAAAAAAAAAAAAAAAAAAAAAAAAAAAAAAAAAAAAAAAAAAAAAAAAAAAAAAAAAAAAAAAAAAAAAAAAAAAAAAAAAAAAAAAAAAAAAAAAAAAAAAAAAAAAAAAAAAAAAAAAAAAAAAAAAAAAAAAAAAAAAAAAAAAAAAAAAAAAAAAAAAAAAAAAAAAAAAAAAAAAAAAAAAAAAAAAAAAAAAAAAAAAAAAAAAAAAAAAAAAAAAAAAAAAAAAAAAAAAAAAAAAAAAAAAAAAAAAAAAAAAAAAAAAAAAAAAAAAAAAAAAAAAAAAAAAAAAAAAAAAAAAAAAAAAAAAAAAAAAAAAAAAAAAAAAAAAAAAAAAAAAAAAAAAAAAAAAAAAAAAAAAAAAAAAAAAAAAAAAAAAAAAAAAAAAAAAAAAAAAAAAAAAAAAAAAAAAAAAAAAAAAAAAAAAAAAAAAAAAAAAAAAAAAAAAAAAAAAAAAAAAAAAAAAAAAAAAAAAAAAAAAAAAAAAAAAAAAAAAAAAAAAAAAAAAAAAAAAAAAAAAAAAAAAAAAAAAAAAAAAAAAAAAAAAAAAAAAAAAAAAAAAAAAAAAAAAAAAAAAAAAAAAAAAAAAAAAAAAAAAAAAAAAAAAAAAAAAAAAAAAAAAAAAAAAAAAAAAAAAAAAAAAAAAAAAAAAAAAAAAAAAAAAAAAAAAAAAAAAAAAAAAAAAA
>CM067167.1:248583280-248617110 GCA_034093135.1 Erigeron breviscapus | reverse complement strand
CCCATTTTACCTTAGAGGCAGTAAATACATGTTTCAAAATCACTAAAGTCAAGAGAATGTAATATTTCATCCTTTATGAGTCGTATCATGCGAACTCGTGAGATGTGGCTAAGATATTTATGCCACATTATGGAGGAATTCTCTAATTATTTAGGTGATTTTGTCTTTGTTTTAGTTATGTCATCAATATCAGGAGACAACAAAGACTGTGAGAAATTATGATCTAGTTCTAACTTATACAACATTCCATTCATGAAACTAGGACCACGTAATGCATTATTATGAGTAATGGCAATCTCGTCATAACCATGAATTATTACATAACCTTCAAGGTCTTAGACTAAAAAAAAACAGATACAAGGTTTCGAGAAATTCTCGATACACATAAGGTATCTACTAGTCTAATACACTTTCCATTGTTTATATGTAAATCATAAGTCTCCATGGTTTCGACATATAAGAGATCAACCCTTCCAACTCTAGGCTTTCTCTGGTCATTTGATAGTTTCTAGATTGCATGGAATCCTTGTATAAAACTAGAATCACTCACACATGTATTGATAAGTACATCAAACATAAAAGAATCAAATATTACAAAAATTAAGTTACCTTTCTTAGCTAGCTACTCCTTGATTTTAGGGCAATCTAGGCACAATCATAATTTGCAGTTAGGATTGCTTGTCAAGGACTTAATGCTAGAGGTAGTAGCACCATGATTAGCCTTTGAACTTTATTTGCAGTTTTTATTACTGTTGTTATCTTTCCTCTTAATGGAATTAGCAGTGGTACTAAGATGAACAACTTAAGGTTGGCCCAACTTAAGGCGACCATTTTCTTGCACACACATTGCTATTAGTTCACTCATCAACCATTTATCCTTCATAGCGGTAAAATTAATTTTGAAGGAGTCGAAATGAGCAAGCAATGAGGTCATTAAAATGCAAAAGAAAATTGTCATAGACTTCCATTTTTTGGACTCTTAAGCTTATGAGTCATGTCAGTCATTTACATTATGTGTTCACAAGCACTGCTATTTCCTTTGTATTTAAGCTACTTGCAAACGCCTTATACATTCCCTCGGAAACTATGATTGATGAAGTTTCTGACCATCATTATTGACAAGTGATTCGCCCTATCCCACTTTATTAAAAATTCGCTTTTTGAGCTGCGGAAGAGTTAGCAGTAAAGCAGTGGGTTCATTATGGTGAATGACATAGTCAAGGTCTATCATCTACAGAATTAGAGGTAATTAATCCTTTCATAAAGCAAAGTTTGCATCAGTAAGTGGCTCAATGCCTAAGTTAGGTACTTCAGTGGAAATAAGGAGGATATTAATTTATGATACAAGCAATAGAAGATTATAATAGTAATGCCTAAAATAAGTAGGCTTAATAGTAATGAAATTATAGTGACATGATTAGCTATATAAGGCAAACTAAGTAATGTCTATAAAAGTAAGGGAACTAAAGTAATGCCTAAAACTAACTAAGGGCTAATAATAATGTTCCTTATAGCAACATAATTAGATTTCAAAAGGTAATGAGACTAAGACCATTATACTAATGAAGCTAGTGATAAGTAAGCCTATTGTAAACACCAAAACAATAAGCTAAAGTAAGGCTCTACTTAGATGTTACATCACCTTTGGGCAGAAGTAACTAAGATCTAAGCAAACATGAGCATTAGGTCATGCAACACAACGCTTATCTTTTGACCTTTGGGCACAAAATTAAGAATCGTGTATATTAGGCATGAAAAGAATCCCTTTGCTACACAAAACATATTAAATCACCTTTGGGCAGAATTAATATGCTAAGTGTTAATTATGCAAAAGAGAAAAGAGCGCAACATGAGAATCACATTTGACCTTTGGGCGCAAATGATGAAACCATGTACATTAGTGCGAAGCCCCCACACATTACGGGGGTCCGGGGGCAGCGCCCCTGGAAAGCGGGGTCCAAGGGGCGGCAGCCCCTGGCGGGGTCCAAGGGGCAGAAAAAATTATTTTCTGAAAATTAGGGTTAATTTTGCCATTGAATTTAAGGGTAAAATTATAAGCACGAATTATATCTTCGCATGTTAAACATTAAGTTCGTAAGTTATAGTATCTTCGTAAGTTAAAATTTAAGTTCGTACGAAGATACTTTACGAAAATAACTGAACGAAGATAGCTGTACGAAAATAGTTGTACGAAGATAGGTTTAAGTTCGTGAAACAGTAAGTGCGAAGATGAGCAGAAGTTTCGTACACAAATAAGCCTTACGAACTTAGTAATTCCTTACGAACTTAGAGTTCAAACGAATTTAGAGTTCAAACGAACTTTAAGTTCGTAAGAAGCATACGAACTTAAGCTTCTGCATTTTTTAGTTCGCGATTTAGGGTACGAAAACGGATCAAATCAATGGGATAAATTCGTAACGAGGCTCTGATACCACATGTTGGAATATAACATGATTCGATCCGTAATAAACACGTACCGGGGAATCCAGATCGTCCTGTGGAACCTGTAACAGCATAAAGCATGATTGCTATTTATTTCGGGTTCCCATAACAAGATGATTGATTTAGGATGGATTGATGAATTCATGATTAAGGAATTCATCAGAGGATGGAGAACGAAATTAGATATAAGGGAGGCTGTGATTATGTGTGATATTAACCTTAAAATTAGGTTAATTACTCTCTATTTATATAAGGAGAGTATTTTCACATTTAGTCCATCTGGTGTTTAATTCGTGCCTCATTAGTCCTCTTAAGTTCCAATCACCTAATGGGAAACCCTATAATACGTCTTTAAGAGTAAATACGTCCATCGAATATTTACTAGACATAGGGATTTCAGTTATCGTCAATTATCATATCAGGAAGGATAGATGATCAGTGACGGTCACACTAACGTGGTTCCAACACCAGACACCTCAATTGTATTGCATGAATCATATTGGTTGATGTAAAGTTGTAAACCTTAAATATAGACCAATATAGACCATACAGAACCAGGCTCACATGTCTGGGATGGGCGCCTAGGGGGAATGAGATTGGTGGTAAAGGCCATGTACCTCAACACTGGTTACAACACCAGCATTCTGGAAAAAGTACCGAACAATATCGACTTTATTGCAGTTTAATCATGAAGTACATTCTGTATAAAGGTCTCATATTCTTGGGTAACACTATGTCAGTGACATACTTATTTGGGTAAGGTCTAGGTATGTTCGTCTTTCCATGTAATAAATTTGACCTATTTTTAAAAAGGGCAGCACGAGCAAATATGCTCATTCTACAATTGAAAAAAGCAGTTCCTATCTGTTGATTCTAAAGTATTTTCTAATGTCAAGATCGAACCTTGTATGTACTCAAATATCATCTTGTCTTTGTATATGCTAGCTTCTGTTCTTGTAATGTGGAGGTGAATAGTAGTTTCCTCTGTATTATTTATCACAACTGAAAACCTTCCATGGACAGACTCAAAATCCCAAGAGACTAACCCAATCGGACACCTCCTTATAAACATATTATGTATTATCATATTATGTATTATCATATTATGTATTATCATATTATGTATTATCATATTATGTATTATCATATTATGTATTATCATATTATGTATTATCATATTATGTATTATCATATTATGTATTATCATATTATGTATTATCATATTATGTATTATCATATTATGTATTATCATATTATGTATTATCATATTATGTATTATCATATTATGTATTATCATATTATGTATTATCATATTATGTATTATCATATTATGTATTATCATATTATGTATTATCATATTATGTATTATCATATTATGTATTATCATATTATGTATTATCATATTATGTATTATCATATTATGTATTATCATATTATGTATTATCATATTATGTATTATCATATTATGTATTATCATATTATGTATTATCATATTATGTATTATCATATTATGTATTATCATATTATGTATTATCATATTATGTATTATCATATTATGTATTATCATATTATGTATTATCATATTATGTATTATCATATTATGTATTATCATATTATGTATTATCATATTATGTATTATCATATTATGTATTATCATATTATGTATTATCATATTATGTATTATCATATTATGTATTATCATATTATGTATTATCATATTATGTATTATCATATTATGTATTATCATATTATGTATTATCATATTATGTATTATCATATTATGTATTATCATATTATGTATTATCATATTATGTATTATCATATTATGTATTATCATATTATGTATTATCATATTATGTATTATCATATTATGTATTATCATATTATGTATTATCATATTATGTATTATCATATTATGTATTATCATATTATGTATTATCATATTATGTATTATCATATTATGTATTATCATATTATGTATTATCATATTATGTATTATCATATTATGTATTATCATATTATGTATTATCATATTATGTATTATCATATTATGTATTATCATATTATGTATTATCATATTATGTATTATCATATTATGTATTATCATATTATGTATTATCATATTATGTATTATCATATTATGTATTATCATATTATGTATTATCATATTATGTATTATCATATTATGTATTATCATATTATGTATTATCATATTATGTATTATCATATTATGTATTATCATATTATGTATTATCATATTATGTATTATCATATTATGTATTATCATATTATGTATTATCATATTATGTATTATCATATTATGTATTATCATATTATGTATTATCATATTATGTATTATCATATTATGTATTATCATATTATGTATTATCATATTATGTATTATCATATTATGTATTATCATATTATGTATTATCATATTATGTATTATCATATTATGTATTATCATATTATGTATTATCATATTATGTATTATCATATTATGTATTATCATATTATGTATTATCATATTATGTATTATCATATTATGTATTATCATATTATGTATTATCATATTATGTATTATCATATTATGTATTATCATATTATGTATTATCATATTATGTATTATCATATTATGTATTATCATATTATGTATTATCATATTATGTATTATCATATTATGTATTATCATATTATGTATTATCATATTATGTATTATCATATTATGTATTATCATATTATGTATTATCATATTATGTATTATCATATTATGTATTACCAGCCACGGTTTACTTATTATACCATGTTATTATGACCCAAACAAGATAATATGTATGTGGCCATCAGCTCTTAAAAGACTTTGAATGATTCAAGATTCCAAGTCTACCATTAAAATCTTGATCACGACAACATGTATTTGTGATCCAAACAAGTTGATACGTATGTGGGCACCGGCTCTTGGAAGACTTTGAATGATTCAAGATTCCAAGTCTACTATTAAAATCTTGATCACGACAATTATGTCATTCATGAATACAAACAAGTTTTGCAAAACACTACAGTCAACAAGCATCTTTGGCTGACAATCATAGGAGCAACAAGTTATGGACCCAAACAAGCTTTTTCTGTATGTGGCCACTATTACTTGAAAGACTTTGTGTGATCCTTGACTCCAAGTCTACTTATTTTGTCTTGTGGAATCAAGTCGATATAGACCTAAGTATACGTTCATAAAAGATTTTAAGGCATGCTGTGTTATATGTGTGCCCCATTCCCCCAAACAATTTTTTTGCATATTAGATTATCAACGATTGCTGTAAGTGGTAGCTTGTTTGTCCAAAGATTAATAGAGCTTGATAATGGACTATGGTAACCAATAAAGAATATGTACCTTCATCTTGGTAACAGTGATTCGAGCCCGTTCAGCCGTTTTAAACTTAAATGGGCTCCTCTTCCACACTATACAGATTTTACCCTACGAACCAATAAAGATAAGACACAAGGAAAATAAAGACCTGGCAGAGAAGGGACAACTTTAATGATCTGCAATCAATAAAGAAAATATAATCAATTGTAACAACTTTTATGATATGATTAAACAACCATCTGATACCACATGACAGTCCAGGATTTGCACACTTATAATATAATTAATCTAGACAAGAATGTAAGAACAGAAAGTAAAGAACATGAACAAGAATAAGTTCAAATGCAAATATCTAAGCAAGTATAATCATATGTATCATTGATTAAACGATGAATACATGGTCGATATTACAACTTGTCTTACAAGAATACAAATGAACTAAATAATTGCTAAGTCTAGACACACTATAAACTTAAGCAATTACAAGAGAGAAAATAAAGTGACACACACTTTGTGGTGACAAACACAAAGTATAAATGATGCGACTGTGTTGCTTTATATAGGGGAGGAATTAGGGCAACACAGCCTTACAATGATCGTGATAGAATGGTGGTTGTCGACTTCTCATAGGCTCGTTGTACTTGGATCCAGGAGCCTTTGTCTTCTTTACCAAAACGGGTATGAAAGAGAAAACCCTTGTTTTGGTCCCAACTGTACCTTTGCCATATAAGGTAATATCCAGTTGGAAGAACCACCATGTGACTACTTGTCTTCTTGTGGTTTGAAAACTTCCCGCCTTGACACACAACTTGGAAAGTAAACCACCCGCTGACGAGAGTCATTGACTCGCTGATGACTTGCTGATGACTCACGTCAGCGACCAAGTCTGGTCAGCGAATCCTTGACTCAACAACAATCCCTTGGCATCATAATAAATCATTCGAAGTGATGCAATCGAGCTCAAAATAAATCACTACGATATGTTATCTTTGACAATCGAGCTCAAAAAGTATATACAGGTAAAATATACAAAGACAATCGCTAACCTGATGCAATCGAGCTCTCTTCTGAAAATTTTTATCTTCATACCAGCCTACCGCCTGAATAAGCTGTTCCACTTTGATAAGATCTGGCTGAGAAGTGGGCAAGAATAGGTGGCAAAAACAGAAATTCTTAAGTATACAAAATAACAGGGGAAACACAAAAGAATAATAGTCACTCAGTCACCTTGCTTTGATTAGTCAATTAACCATCAACACTAGAAAGCATAATCCACCAGAGTAACACGTTATGGACCCAAACAAGCTTTTTCTGTATGTGGTCACTATTACTTGAAACACTTTGTGTGATGTTTGACTCCAAGTCTACTATTAAATTTCTTGTGGATCAAGTCGATATATCGACCTAAGTATACGTTCATAAAAGATTTTAAGGCATGCTGTGTTATATATGTGCCCCATTCCCCTGCTTCTGAATTATACACACTGTACTCTATCTTAATTACTCTAAAATGGAAAACACTTTTCTTGTCATTTTTACATTCATATACCTGTTCTTTCAAACATTTGGTGCAAGCAGCAGCAACACGAAGATCATGGCTTCCTCAAACATTACATGTATCCAAAGGAGCGACAATCACTGCTTGTATTCAGACAAGGCCTCACGGATGAATCAAATCGTCTGTCAACATGGACCGGAGTAGAATGTTGTGAGTGGCAGGGAGTTGGGTGTGACAGGAGAAATGGTCATGTTGTCAAACTTGATCTTCGATCTCCATTGTCTATCTGGGACGACCATCCTTTATACACAAGCAAATTGCTCGAAGGTAAGGTAAGTCCTTTCTTACTCAACTTGGAGTATTTGCGTTACTTGGACCTGGGCATGAACAATTTCTCGGGTCAAAATATTCCTGAATTCTTTGGGTCTTTCAAGTATTTGGAATACCTTGACCTCTCTTACTCAGGTTTTAGTGGTGTAGTCCCTCCTCATCTAGGAAATCTCTCAAGGTTACAATATCTTAATCTTAACGTCGGAGATAGGTATGACTTTTGTTGATGGTCAAGGATGATCTGCGGTGGGTGTCTTTGTTGTCGTCGTTAAAGCACTTGGATTTGTCAGGGATAACAATCGGTAAGCATATTGATTGGTTCCATCCAGTTAACATGTTACCTTCTTTGCTTACACTAAACTTGACCAGGTGTGGTATCAATATCCCCTCCATAAAATCCTTGAATTTCACTTCTCTTAATTCACTCGATCTCTATGGAAACAACATAACTTCGACCATTCCTGTTTGGTTATCAAACCTTACTGGCCTTGTGCATCTAAGACTTAAAGAAAACAACTTCCATGGAAGAATACCTGATTCTATTGGAAACTTGAGCTCTCTTTCTTTCCTCAGCCTTTCATATAATCAATTGAGTGGGAGCATACCTGAAAGCATTGGTCAATTATCAATGCTTGAAAGCCTTTATCTTTCTGAAAATCAATTGAGTGGGAGCATACCTGAAAGCATTGGTCAATTATCAATGCTTGAAAACCTTGTTCTTTCTGGTAATCAATTGAGTGGGAGCATACCTGAAAGCATTGGTCAATTATCAATGCTTGAAAACCTTGATCTTTATGATAATCAATTGAGTGGGAGCATTCCCACTAGTCTTGGTCAGCTTTCAAACCTCCAAGAGCTTCATCTTTCAACTAATCAATTGAGTGGGAGCATACCTGAAAGCATTGGTCAATTATCAATGCTTGAAAACCTTGTTCTTTATGGTAATCAATTGAGTGGGAGCATACCTGAAAGCATTGGTCAATTATCAATGCTTGAAAGCCTTTATCTTTCTGAAAATCAATTGAGTGGGAGCATACCTGAAAGCATTGGTCAATTATCAATGCTTGAAAGCCTTTATCTTTGATAATCAATTGAGTGGGAGCATACCCACTAGTCTTGGTCAGCTTTCAAACCTCCAACATAACTTCGACCATTCCTGTTTGGTTATCAAACCTTACTGGCCTTGTGCAACTAAGACTTAAAGAAAACAACTTCCATGGAAGAATACCTGATTCTATTGGAAACTTGAGCTCTCTTTCTTTCCTCAGCCTTTCATATAATCAATTGAGTGGGAGCATACCTGAAAGCATTGGTCAATTATCAATGCTTGAAAACCTTTATCTTTCTGGTAATCAATTGAGTGGGAGCATACCTGAAAGCATTGGTCAATTATCAATGCTTGAAAACCTTGTTCTTTCTGGTAATCAATTGAGTGGGAGCATACCTGAAAGCATTGGTCAACTAACGAGGCTACAAGTGCTCTGGCTTTCATATAATCAATTGAATGGGAGCATTCCCACTAGTCTTGGTCAGCTTTCAAACCTCCAAGAGCTTCATCTTTCAACTAATCAATTGAGTGGGAGCATACCTGAAAAGCATTGGACAACTAACGAGGCTACAAGTGCTCTCTCTTTATGATAATCAATTGAGTGGGAGCATACCTGAAAGCATTGGACAATTATCAATGCTCGAAAACCTTTATCTTTAATAATCAATTGAGTGGGAGCATACCTGAAAGCATTGGACAACTAACGAGGCTACAAGTGCTCTGGCTTTCATATAATCAATTGAATGGGAGCATTCCCACTAGTCTTGGTCAGCTTTCAAACCTCCAACATAACTTCGACCATTCCTGTTTGGTTATCAAACCTTACTGGCCTTGTGCAACTAAGACTTAAAGAAAACAACTTCCATGGAAGAATACCTGATTCTATTGGAAACTTGAGCTCTCTTTCTTTCCTCAGCCTTTCATATAATCAATTGTCAGGGCCCATACCTCCCTCACTTGGTGGCCTATCATCTCTAAGAAAGCTCTCTCTTTATAAAAATCAATTGAGTGGGAGCATACCTGAAAGCATTGGTCAATTATCAATGCTTGAAAACCTTGTTCTTTCTGGTAATCAATTGAGTGGGAGCATACCTGAAAGCATTGGACAACTAACGAGGCTACAAGTGCTCTGGCTTTCATTTAATAAATTGAGTGGGAGCATTCCCACTAGTCTTGGTCAGCTTTCAAACCTCCAAGAGCTTATCTTCATGATAATCAATTGAGTGGGAGCATACCTGAAAGCATTGGACAACTAACGAGGCTACAAGTGCTCTGGCTTTCATTTAATAATTTGAGTGGGAGCATTCCCACTAGTCTTGGTCAGCTTTCAAACCTCCAAGAGCTTTATCTTTGGTAATCAATTGAGTGGGAGCATACCTGAAAGCATTGGTCAATTATCAATGCTTGAAAACCTTGTTCTTTCTGGTAATCAATTGAGTGGGAGCATACCTGAAAGCATTGGTCAATTATCAATGCTTGAAAACCTTGTTCTTTCTGGTAATCAATTGAGTGGGAGCATACCTGAAAGCATTGGTCAATTATCAATGCTTGAAAACCTTGTTCTTTCTGGTAATCAATTGAGTGGGAGCATACCTGAAAGCATTGGTCAATTATCAATGCTTGAAAACCTTGTTCTTTCTGGTAATCAATTGAGTGGGAGCATACCTGAAAGCATTGGTCAATTATCAATGCTTGAAAACCTTGTTCTTTCTGGTAATCAATTGAGTGGGAGCATTCCCACTGGTCTTGGTCAGCTTTCAAACCTCCAAGGGCTCTATCTTTGGGGTAATCAATTGAGTGGGGTGGTTTCTGAAATTCACTTCACCAAACTCAACAATCTAACTGGATTGTCCTTGTCGGATAATCCATTAACGTTGAATGTAAGCTCTCATTGGATTCCTCCCTTCCAATTGAAGTATTTTTTTGCAAGCTCCTGCAACATCGGACCCCGATTCCCGAGTTTGATTCGGAACTCAACACATCTTCAACATCTATATCTTTCAAATGCAAGTATTAGAGATAACATACCAGAATGGTTTGAGACCATTTCCTCTCATCTTTATTACTTGGATTTGTCCCACAACGAGATCAGTGGAAATCTGCCACGAATACGGAACAGATCACCGGACCCAATTTCAGGTATACAATTATATGATACTATTTACTTTTTATTTTTGCTACTTGTCTTGGTATCTTCGATTAGGTCTCTTATTCCGGGGTGTTTGGGTTAGAGCTTATGACAACTACTTTCATTTTTACAGTATTTTTTAATGAGTTAGATTTTTAAAATAATGGGTTCATGCGGATTATTTTTTTTGTTTTTTATTTTTATGTCTTGAGAAACATAATTAAAAAATAACTAGTGTTGTCACTCAACGTTATCGGAAGATAACTTCTACATCACCACAAACACAAACACAGATTTTGAAACATTGGATGTATAACTCGTGTTTGTATCCGCGCGTATACACCTAACAAAAAAAAAATAATTTTTATATATACTAAAAGACAACTGACTAATACTTATTAACCAATCATAACTCTTCAATCTTCAAAATTTAACATTGATGATGTTATTATTGATCTAATTATAAATTAAAAATCCTAATAATCATTATCCAAATATATTAGTATATTAGTATTTATATTAGTATTTATATTAATTTAATTATATTTAATTAATTTAATTATATTTATATTATATTTATATTAGTATTTATATTAGTATTTATATTAGTATTTATATTAGTATTTATATTAGTATTTATATTAGTATTTATATTAGTATTTATATTAGTATTTATATTAGTATTTATATTAGTATTTATATTAGTATTTATATTAGTATTTATATTAGTATTTATATTAGTATTTATATTAGTATTTATATTAGTATTTATATTAGTATTTATATTAGTATTTATATTAGTATTTATATTAGTATTTATATTAGTATTTATATTAGTATTTATATTAGTATTTATATTAGTATTTATATTAGTATTTATATTAGTATTTATATTAGTATTTATATTAGTATTTATATTAGTATTTATATTAGTATTTATATTAGTATTTATATTAGTATTTATATTAGTATTTATATTAGTATTTATATTAGTATTTATATTAGTATTTATATTAGTATTTATATTAGTATTTATATTAGTATTTATATTAGTATTTATATTAGTATTTATATTAGTATTTATATTAGTATTTATATTAGTATTTATATTAGTATTTATATTAGTATTTATATTAGTATTTATATTAGTATTTATATTAGTATTTATATTAGTATTTATATTAGTATTTATATTAGTATTTATATTAGTATTTATATTAGTATTTATATTAGTATTTATATTAGTATTTATATTAGTATTTATATTAGTATTTATATTAGTATTTATATTAGTATTTATATTAGTATTTATATTAGTATTTATATTAGTATTTATATTAGTATTTATATTAGTATTTATATTAGTATTTATATTAGTATTTATATTAGTATTTATATTAGTATTTATATTAGTATTTATATTAGTATTTATATTAGTATTTATATTAGTATTTATATTAGTATTTATATTAGTATTTATATTAGTATTTATATTAGTATTTATATTAGTATTTATATTAGTATTTATATTAGTATTTATATTAGTATTTATATTAGTATTTATATTAGTATTTATATTAGTATTTATATTAGTATTTATATTAGTATTTATATTAGTATTTATATTAGTATTTATATTAGTATTTATATTAGTATTTATATTAGTATTTATATTAGTATTTATATTAGTATTTATATTAGTATTTATATTAGTATTTATATTAGTATTTATATTAGTATTTATATTAGTATTTATATTAGTATTTATATTAGTATTTATATTAGTATTTATATTAGTATTTATATTAGTATTTATATTAGTATTTATATTAGTATTTATATTAGTATTTATATTAGTATTTATATTAGTATTTATATTAGTATTTATATTAGTATTTATATTAGTATTTATATTAGTATTTATATTAGTATTTATATTAGTATTTATATTAGTATTTATATTAGTATTTATATTAGTATTTATATTAGTATTTATATTAGTATTTATATTAGTATTTATATTAGTATTTATATTAGTATTTATATTAGTATTTATATTAGTATTTATATTAGTATTTATATTAGTATTTATATTAGTATTTATATTAGTATTTATATTAGTATTTATATTAGTATTTATATTAGTATTTATATTAGTATTTATATTAGTATTTATATTAGTATTTATATTAGTATTTATATTAGTATTTATATTAGTATTTATATTAGTATTTATATTAGTATTTATATTAGTATTTATATTAGTATTTATATTAGTATTTATATTAGTATTTATATTATATTTAATTAGTATTTATATTAGTATTTATATTAGTATTTATATTAGTATTTATATTAGTATTTATATTATATTTATATAAATCATTTTGTTTTGTATTATATAATTATAATTGTAACACCCCAAGCCGAGGCTCGAAATATCACGGAAATCATATAGCACAAGGTGGAATTACAATAGAACAAGAACTAAATGCAAATAAAGATTCAGTGAATCCAATACAATACGAAACAAGTACCAAAATACATAAGGAGCAAATAACCATCAAAGTTAACAAAATAACATCCAGAAGATGGCAAATCGATCCTAAGTATAATGCAAAAGGAGGGCCAATGAATCCTTGATCCATAAAGTCCAAAGTCCGGGTTTTACAGCAAGCAACAATCAAACTCCACGTCCGGGGATAACCTGATTACCTGAAAAGTGTACTAAGCATAGTCAACACAAGGTTGGTGAGTTCGTAGTAATGGATCACAAGGAACATCGTCAGCAATCACAATATGTATAAGGAAGAGTAAGTAATGTCTTACAAGTAGCCTTTATAAGGCACAAAGTCAAGCAAATAGGTAAACCGATAGTAAACCTCGTCACATAACAAGCCAATAGTGTATCAACGAGAATGAGGGATGCGTGTCACGATTATGCATAAGTAATACCAACATCAATGAGTATGCGAAGCAATAAGGATGCATAAAGTATATGTGCATGCGGCATGATCAAGCAATGCATGAGTGTATATCATGTGTCCCTCAACAATCATCAAAAGTGTACCAGTTCCCCGGGGAGCGAACGACCTCGCACACGTTTCCCATACAAAAGGGGTGCGTACGTTCCCGCTCACGTTTCCCATAGCTTGGGGGTGCGTGTGAACTCAGTCACATATGCAACGATACCCGCCTGTCATAGCAATGACACAGGCTGCATCTCAAAAACATCGAGATATATATGTCTATATACTCGGGATCATGAACTCAACATCCATCAGATAGTGTATACATCTATACACTTGGATGTATGCACTCCTCAACCGAGGGATTATCAACAATGTATGCATGCTTACAATCAATCGAAAATGCATCAATCATAACTCAACAATCACAATACGATGAACATGAACCAACAATCAATATCGACAAACATGAGCCAACAATCAATATCCGACAAACATGAGCCAACAATCAATATCCGACAAACATGAGCCAACAATCAATATCCGACAAACATGAGCCAACAATCAATATCCGACAAACATGAGCCAACAATCAATATCCGACAAACATGAGCCAACAATCAATATCCGACAAACATGAGCCAACAATCAATATCCGACAAACATGAGCCAACAATCAATATCCGACAAACATGAGCCAACAATCAATATCCGACAAACATGAGCCAACAATCAATATCCGACAAACATGAGCCAACAATCAATATCCGACAAACATGAGCCAACAATCAATATCCGACAAACATGAGCCAACAATCAATATCCGACAAACATGAGCCAACAATCAATATCCGACAAACATGAGCCAACAATCAATATCCGACAAACATGAGCCAACAATCAATATCCGACAAACATGAGCCAACAATCAATATCCGACAAACATGAGCCAACAATCAATATCCGACAAACATGAGCCAACAATCAATATCCGACAAACATGAGCCAACAATCAATATCCGACAAACATGAGCCAACAATCAATATCCGACAAACATGAGCCAACAATCAATATCCGACAAACATGAGCCAACAATCAATATCCGACAAACATGAGCCAACAATCAATATCCGACAAACATGAGCCAACAATCAATATCCGACAAACATGAGCCAACAATCAATATCCGACAAACATGAGCCAACAATCAATATCCGACAAACATGAGCCAACAATCAATATCCGACAAACATGAGCCAACAATCAATATCCGACAAACATGAGCCAACAATCAATATCCGACAAACATGAGCCAACAATCAATATCCGACAAACATGAGCCAACAATCAATATCCGACAAACATGAGCCAACAATCAATATCCGACAAACATGAGCCAACAATCAATATCCGACAAACATGAGCCAACAATCAATATCCGACAAACATGAGCCAACAATCAATATCCGACAAACATGAGCCAACAATCAATATCCGACAAACATGAGCCAACAATCAATATCCGACAAACATGAGCCAACAATCAATATCCGACAAACATGAGCCAACAATCAATATCCGACAAACATGAGCCAACAATCAATATCCGACAAACATGAGCCAACAATCAATATCCGACAAACATGAGCCAACAATCAATATCCGACAAACATGAGCCAACAATCAATATCCGACAAACATGAGCCAACAATCAATATCCGACAAACATGAGCCAACAATCAATATCCGACAAACATGAGCCAACAATCAATATCCGACAAACATGAGCCAACAATCAATATCCGACAAACATGAGCCAACAATCAATATCCGACAAACATGAGCCAACAATCAATATCCGACAAACATGAGCCAACAATCAATATCCGACAAACATGAGCCAACAATCAATATCCGACAAACATGAGCCAACAATCAATATCCGACAAACATGAGCCAACAATCAATATCCGACAAACATGAGCCAACAATCAATATCCGACAAACATGAGCCAACAATCAATATCCGACAAACATGAGCCAACAATCAATATCCGACAAACATGAGCCAACAATCAATATCCGACAAACATGAGCCAACAATCAATATCCGACAAACATGAGCCAACAATCAATATCCGACAAACATGAGCCAACAATCAATATCCGACAAACATGAGCCAACAATCAATATCCGACAAACATGAGCCAACAATCAATATCCGACAAACATGAGCCAACAATCAATATCCGACAAACATGAGCCAACAATCAATATCCGACAAACATGAGCCAACAATCAATATCCGACAAACATGAGCCAACAATCAATATCCGACAAACATGAGCCAACAATCAATATCCGACAAACATGAGCCAACAATCAATATCCGACAAACATGAGCCAACAATCAATATCCGACAAACATGAGCCAACAATCAATATCCGACAAACATGAGCCAACAATCAATATCCGACAAACATGAGCCAACAATCAATATCCGACAAACATGAGCCAACAATCAATATCCGACAAACATGAGCCAACAATCAATATCCGACAAACATGAGCCAACAATCAATATCCGACAAACATGAGCCAACAATCAATATCCGACAAACATGAGCCAACAATCAATATCCGACAAACATGAGCCAACAATCAATATCCGACAAACATGAGCCAACAATCAATATCCGCCAAACATGAGCCAACAATCAATATCCGCCAAACATGAACCAACAAACAATATTCGACAATCATGAGCCAACAATCAATATCCGCCAAACATGAGCCAACAATCAATATCCGCCAAACATGAGCCAACAATCAATATCCGACAAACATAACCCACCTCATAAACTCGAATCATAACATCAAATTCATGCCCAAATCATTTGACCCATTTCAAAACCCTAATTTAACCCTAATCGCGTTTTGACCCGATTCGTGACCCGAATTTACTTGTAATCAACTAGAAGCAAGTTAATAAACATAAAATGATGATTAAGGGATGAGTTTCACTTACTAATTCTTCTTCCAAAAGCTTTACCCAAATTTGACCCAAAAGAGGATGTTCTTTCACTTTTTGATGACCCAAATCTTGATATGATGCAAAGGAGATGAAATAGATGATGTTTCTAGCACTAATCTAACTTGAAACCATAATCTTGGTGTAAGAATCTTAGAGAGAGAGAGAAAGACATTTGTGTGTGTGTGCTTTGTTCTTGAAGAAGAAAGAAAGAAAGAAAAGATAAGGTAAGAGAAGGAAAGAAAGAAAGAAAGAAAGAAAGAAAGAAAGAAAGAAAGAAAGAAAGAAAGAAAGAAAGAAAGAAAGAAAGAAAGAAAGAAAGAAAGAAAGAAAGAAAGAAAGAAAGAAAGAAAGAAAGAAAGAAAGAAAGAAAGAAAGAAAGAAAGAAAGAAAGAAAGAAAGAAAGAAAGAAAGAAAGAAAGAAAGAAAGAAAGAAAGAAAGAAAGAAAGAAAGAAAGAAAGAAAGAAAGAAAGAAAGAAAGAAAGAAAGAAAGAAAGAAAGAAAGAAAGAAAGAAAGAAAGAAAGAAAGAAAGAAAGAAAGAAAGAAAGAAAGAAAGAAAGAAAGAAAGAAAGAAAGAAAGAAAGAAAGAAAGAAAGAAAGAAAGAAAGAAAGAAAGAAAGAAAGAAAGAAAGAAAGAAAGAAAGAAAGAAAGAAAGAAAGAAAGAAAGAAAGAAAGAAAGAAAGAAAGAAAGAAAGAAAGAAAGAAAGAAAGAAAGAAAGAAAGAAAGAAAGAAAGAAAGAAAGAAAGAAAGAAAGAAAGAAAGAAAGAAAGAAAGAAAGAAAGAAAGAAAGAAAGAAAGAAAGAAAGAAAGAAAGAAAGAAAGAAAGAAAGAAAGAAAGAAAGAAAGAAAGAAAGAAAGAAAGAAAGAAAGAAAGAAAGAAAGAAAGAAAGAAAGAAAGAAAGAAAGAAAGAAAGAAAGAAAGAAAGAAAGAAAGAAAGAAAGAAAGAAAGAAAGAAAGAAAGAAAGAAAGAAAGAAAGAAAGAAAGAAAGAAAGAAAGAAAGAAAGAAAGAAAGAAAGAAAGAAAGAAAGAAAGAAAGAAAGAAAGAAAGAAAGAAAGAAAGAAAGAAAGAAAGAAAGAAAGAAAGAAAGAAAGAAAGAAAGAAAGAAAGAAAGAAAGAAAGAAAGAAAGAAAGAAAGAAAGAAAGAAAGAAAGAAAGAAAGAAAGAAAGAAAGAAAGAAAGAAAGAAAGAAAGAAAGAAAGAAAGAAAGAAAGAAAGAAAGAAAGAAAGAAAGAAAGAAAGAAAGAAAGAAAGAAAGAAAGAAAGAAAGAAAGAAAGAAAGAAAGAAAGAAAGAAAGAAAGAAAGAAAGAAAGAAAGAAAGAAAGAAAGAAAGAAAGAAAGAAAGAAAGAAAGAAAGAAAGAAAGAAAGAAAGAAAGAAAGAAAGAAAGAAAGAAAGAAAGAAAGAAAGAAAGAAAGAAAGAAAGAAAGAAAGAAAGAAAGAAAGAAAGAAAGAAAGAAAGAAAGAAAGAAAGAAAGAAAGAAAGAAAGAAAGAAAGAAAGAAAGAAAGAAAGAAAGAAAGAAAGAAAGAAAGAAAGAAAGAAAGAAAGAAAGAAAGAAAGAAAGAAAGAAAGAAAGAAAGAAAGAAAGAAAGAAAGAAAGAAAGAAAGAAAGAAAGAAAGAAAGAAAGAAAGAAAGAAAGAAAGAAAGAAAGAAAGAAAGAAAGAAAGAAAGAAAGAAAGAAAGAAAGAAAGAAAGAAAGAAAGAAAGAAAGAAAGAAAGAAAGAAAGAAAGAAAGAAAGAAAGAAAGAAAGAAAGAAAGAAAGAAAGAAAGAAAGAAAGAAAGAAAGAAAGAAAGAAAGAAAGAAAGAAAGAAAGAAAGAAAGAAAGAAAGAAAGAAAGAAAGAAAGAAAGAAAGAAAGAAAGAAAGAAAGAAAGAAAGAAAGAAAGAAAGAAAGAAAGAAACTTTGACAATCGTGTGATGTTTGTTCTTTAGCCTCTTGGTCTCCCGGTCTAAGATCTCTACCGGCTCTTCCACAAAATTGAGCTTCTTGTCTACTTGAATCTCGTTCATAGGCATATGTAATGTAGGATCCGTCAAGCACTTCCCTAAGTTACAAATATGGAACACATCATGCACACCGTTATGTTCTCGAGGTAGCCTCAATTGGTAAGCCACTTGCCCACTCGTTCAATGATCTCAAAGGTCCAATGTACCTTGGTCTAAGTTTGCCTTTCTTTACAAAATGAATGACACCTTCCTACGGAGAGACTTTCACAAGCACATAACTACCCACATATTGAACTCCAATGGTCTATGCCTCGCATAGGCGTATTTCCTTTGTCTCTCACGACCAATTGTAATCTCTCCTTGATTTGAGAAATCGCCTTTGTTGTCTCGACTACTATTATTGGCCCTATAAGTTGGCTTTCGCCAATCTTCGTTCATACAAATGGAGAACGACACTTTCTACCATAAAGTGCCCTAGACGGAGCCATTTGAATACTCGCATGGTAACTATCATCACACGAGAACCCAATTAAAGGTAAATGATCTTCCCAAGTTCCACCAATGTCAATAGCACAAGCCCTCAACATGTCTTCAAGCGTCAGAATGGTTCTCTCAGTTTTGTCCATCCGTTGAGGATGAAACGCCGTACTCATGTCAAGTTGAGTGCCCATTGCTCATTGGATGGCTCCCTGAATTGGAGTTAAGCGACTTTCTTTATCCGAAATGATAGAAATCGAATCTTCGTGCACCTAACCCATTTCTTCTACATACTAATGTGCCAAGTTGTCAAATTTTACCGGTTTCGTCGTATTGTGATCACTTCTTGTCGTCGGCGACTTCATGGCGAAGTCCATTACAATTTGTTTTCCTTCAAATCTCTCTCCCGGTCTTTCACTACACGCTTATTCACATCTCAGAAGTCTATAAGGGTTTTGACTACGCGCGCGATGTTAGGAAGTTAAGCATATACGAAATTTAAGTTATCGGGATGGGACAAGCCCGGTAAGTCGTCCGGAAAAGCCTCGGGAAACTCAAGATTAACAGAGACGACGTTAGTTTTCAGATTCTTAAGACGGTAGCTCTAAGGACGCTTGAGTTTGAAGACTTACATGGGACCCTAAAAACCTTACCGTTACACAAAGACGTTTTTAGTTGACTCTTTACTACTACCACTAACCGTATTCATCACCGTCATCCAATCCATACTTGCAAAAAATTTCAACGTTCCAAATTTCCAGGAGCATAGGGCTAATGAAGAGCTTAATATCATTTAAAGTCAACCATCATTGCCAGGTAATTCAACTAGACCTATCTAGCGCATCACAAATCATTTAAAAGATAGAAATCCAGATCTAAGCCTACAGATGTTTGTTAATGAAGGAAGTCTAGTAAGAGAAAGTAAGACTATAACCGGTCCTAGAATCGAATAACATTGAGTTGTAGTGGTCGAGGAGAAAGGAAAGTACCTATCGCCGCTTCCGGGTCGTTGCGGGCTTCATTAGCATCTCCCGCCAAGGTTCGTCCTCGAGGTTGCACCTGACGGCTTGGTTTGTCGTGGTCTTGGGTAGGAAAGGCAACTTGAAGTTGATTATGAGAAGTCGCTACTTGGGCTTGTGGTTCGGTCCATCTTGAACAAGCATTTCTATAGTGGTCGGGGCTACCACACACAAAACAAACACCCTGTTGGCTCTGAGGGTGGTTGGTTTGGGGATAAATGATTTGAAGAGGTGTTACATTCAATGGTGCCGCTTTCGGTGTTTTACAATTCCTGGATATGTGCCCAACTTGTTTGCAATTATAACACGCCCTGCATTGAACGTTCGTGGGGTGGTGCTTGTTGCATCTTTCACATAACGGATGAGGTCCTACATAAGCTTTCTTCACCGGTCCCACCGCCGCCCTGTATCTACCTTTATTATGGCCGTTGGGGTCAAACCTACTCGCCTTCCTGGCCTCACTAGATTCTCCAATTCCTTTCCTTTTTAATGAGGCTTTACTTAACACCTCCTCATTGCCCATATTTACTCTAGCTTCACGTGTTTCATTGCTTCTTTGAAGGCTTGACGTGACTTGGGCTACGATAGTAGGTATGGCGTTTGCTACCGCTTGGGCAATCGCGGTTGCCAGATCCGGCTCATCGCTATGGCTAGTCGCATTCCTTCTTGGTCCCACCATTACCTTTAAGGTAAGTAACGTGTTGACTCGAAAGTTAGCCTCACCATGCTCACATGTTAGTCACACAAGTAGCTAATGCTCTCATACCGATGTAATATACTCATTTCATATCATCAAGCTAATGTAAGAGTGCTAGAATCCTATGGGATTGTTACTTATCATTTTATCATGTCAAGTTCACTATAGTTGTTTATCGTTAATTCAAGTAGTCATGTCAACACATCATACAATAAAACTAACTTGTTAACTTCATTCATACAATCGTCCATCTACTAATACATTTTTACACGCGTATTACCAACTACGTTATATCATGCTTACAACCAAGTTTAACAATGTCTCATACATGTTCAATTTCACATACCATTAAGCAACATATCCCTATTGTTTACCGATTACAATTAACATCATTTGTGTTGGAATATCATCCGTTTATAATACATGGGAGTTAAGATGCTTACAACTTTGACACTCCCGTAGGGTGCATATCAACATATTTATCACATTGTATCCTAACCGTTTATCAACACGTTTAAGTCGGGCAACAACGAAAACGTTTACAGCATCAATGTGACCACTACAGGGCATACATACATACACACATGCATAATCTATATGTTAATCATACTAGACAACATGTCATTCCACTACCAAATCCAATCATAGTAATAGTTCTAAAGTTTATGACCCGGGGGTTTGCTTCACAATTTCTCTCAGGTTAGCCGCATTAGTAGTCAATGTTTTAATGCCGACACACTACACACGTTCACTGTCTTTTACTAAAGCCGACATATAAATATTCTCAACTAACTGTCATATATTGTGCTATCATACCAACCTATCATACGTGTTTCATATCACTACGCTAAGGACAACATATCAAAGTTCTCAAGTAATCGTTATCTATCATGTTCTCGTGCTAAGTTCACAACAATTGTCCACCATCAAACCAAATACTCGTGTTCCACACATCTCATTACAAGCAACTAAAACAGGTCAACTAACACAAGTGGTTTAAAGTATAATCCGAATTCGATATGCCCTCTAGTTATTGACCGGGTATGTATACAGGGTGTACCAATGGCTAACCCTCCACCTAATCAACTTCCATTAAGCATATCGGTTCCTTATTATACTCTAAGCCATGCATGCGCAATCCATGATGTTATTAACTTGTTATAATATTGGGTGACCATAAAAGAGTTGATCAGGTTCTTTTAGGGTTGCCACAATATTATACTAAGTTAATAACATAACTTCATTTTGCTCTAAAGCATCCAACAAACATCAATCAGTAACAACAATCCATATCAATGACAATCAATTTCAATCAATGCACACATTAACCACATTGTACCCATTCCACATTCATCACGTTGAATTCAAGCCATCACATAAGTGGTCTTAACTACGAACTCACTATATACACCTTATAGGGTTCACAAAATTCACGTTGCACACAAATTTCCTAACCATGCATGCTATATGAAGAGTTTTAACTTAAGCCGTAGTCTAGGTCAAACCGCCTAATTCTCTACGACCACGCATGGGCCACCATTCTGTAACACCCCAAGCCGAGGCTCAAAATATCACGGAAATCATATAGCACAAGGTGGAATTACAATAGAACAAGAACTAAATGCAAATAAAGATTCAGTGAATCCAATACAATACGAAACAAGTACCAAAATACATAAGGAGCAAATAACCATCAAAGTTAACAAAATAACATCCAGAAGATGGCAAATCGATCCTAAGTATAATGCAAAAGGAGGGCCAATGAATCCTTGATCCATAAAGTCCAAAGTCCGGGTTTTACAGCAAGCAACAATCAAACTCCACGTCCGGGGATAACCTGATTACCTGAAAAGTGTACTAAGCATAGTCAACACAAGGTTGGTGAGTTCATAGTAATGGATCACAAGGAACCATCGTCAGCAATCACAATATGTATAAGGAAGAGTAAGTAATGTCTTACAAGTAGCCTTTATAAGGCACAAAGTCAAGCAAATAGGTAAACCGATAGTAAACCTCGTCACATAACAAGCCAATAGTGTATCAACGAGAATGAGGGATGCGTGTCACGATTATGCATAAGTAATACCAACATCAATGAGTATGCGAAGCAATAAGGATGCATAAAGTATATGTGCATGCGGCATGATCAAGCAATGCATGAGTGTATATCATGTGTCCCTCAACAATCATCAAAAGTGTACCAGTTCCCCGGGGAGCGAACGACCTCGCACACGTTTCCCATAGCTTGGGGGTGCGTGTGAACTCAGTCACATATGCAACGATACCCGCCTGTCATAGCAATGACACAGGCTGCATCTCAAAAACATTGAGATATATATGTCTATATACTCGGAGATCATGAACTCAACATCCATCAGATAGTGTATACATCTATACACTTGGATGTATGCACTCCTCAACCGAGGGATTATCAACAATGTATGCATGCTTACAATCAATCGAAAATGCATCAATCATAACTCAACAATCACAATACGATGAACATGAACCAACAATCAATATTCGACAAACATGAGCCAACAATCAATATCCGACAAACATGAGCCAACAATCAATATCCGACAAACATGAGCCAACAATCAATATCCGACAAACATGAGCCAACAATCAATATCCGACAAACATGAGCCAACAATCAATATCCGACAAACATGAGCCAACAATCAATATCCGACAAACATGAGCCAACAATCAATATCCGACAAACATGAGCCAACAATCAATATCCGACAAACATGAGCCAACAATCAATATCCGACAAACATGAGCCAACAATCAATATCCGACAAACATGAGCCAACAATCAATATCCGACAAACATGAGCCAACAATCAATATCCGACAAACATGAGCCAACAATCAATATCCGACAAACATGAGCCAACAATCAATATCCGACAAACATGAGCCAACAATCAATATCCGACAAACATGAGCCAACAATCAATATCCGACAAACATGAGCCAACAATCAATATCCGACAAACATGAGCCAACAATCAATATCCGACAAACATGAGCCAACAATCAATATCCGACAAACATGAGCCAACAATCAATATCCGACAAACATGAGCCAACAATCAATATCCGACAAACATGAGCCAACAATCAATATCCGACAAACATGAGCCAACAATCAATATCCGACAAACATGAGCCAACAATCAATATCCGACAAACATGAGCCAACAATCAATATCCGACAAACATGAGCCAACAATCAATATCCGACAAACATGAGCCAACAATCAATATCCGACAAACATGAGCCAACAATCAATATCCGACAAACATGAGCCAACAATCAATATCCGACAAACATGAGCCAACAATCAATATCCGACAAACATGAGCCAACAATCAATATCCGACAAACATGAGCCAACAATCAATATCCGACAAACATGAGCCAACAATCAATATCCGACAAACATGAGCCAACAATCAATATCCGACAAACATGAGCCAACAATCAATATCCGACAAACATGAGCCAACAATCAATATCCGACAAACATGAGCCAACAATCAATATCCGACAAACATGAGCCAACAATCAATATCCGACAAACATGAGCCAACAATCAATATCCGACAAACATGAGCCAACAATCAATATCCGACAAACATGAGCCAACAATCAATATCCGACAAACATGAGCCAACAATCAATATCCGACAAACATGAGCCAACAATCAATATCCGACAAACATGAGCCAACAATCAATATCCGACAAACATGAGCCAACAATCAATATCCGACAAACATGAGCCAACAATCAATATCCGACAAACATGAGCCAACAATCAATATCCGACAAACATGAGCCAACAATCAATATCCGACAAACATGAGCCAACAATCAATATCCGACAAACATGAGCCAACAATCAATATCCGACAAACATGAGCCAACAATCAATATCCGACAAACATGAGCCAACAATCAATATCCGACAAACATGAGCCAACAATCAATATCCGACAAACATGAGCCAACAATCAATATCCGACAAACATGAGCCAACAATCAATATCCGACAAACATGAGCCAACAATCAATATCCGACAAACATGAGCCAACAATCAATATCCGACAAACATGAGCCAACAATCAATATCCGACAAACATGAGCCAACAATCAATATCCGACAAACATGAGCCAACAATCAATATCCGACAAACATGAGCCAACAATCAATATCCGACAAACATGAGCCAACAATCAATATCCGACAAACATGAGCCAACAATCAATATCCGACAAACATGAGCCAACAATCAATATCCGACAAACATGAGCCAACAATCAATATCCGACAAACATGAGCCAACAATCAATATCCGACAAACATGAGCCAACAATCAATATCCGACAAACATGAGCCAACAATCAATATCCGACAAACATGAGCCAACAATCAATATCCGACAAACATGAGCCAACAATCAATATCCGACAAACATGAGCCAACAATCAATATCCGACAAACATGAGCCAACAATCAATATCCGACAAACATGAGCCAACAATCAATATCCGACAAACATGAGCCAACAATCAATATCCGACAAACATGAGCCAACAATCAATATCCGACAAACATGAGCCAACAATCAATATCCGACAAACATGAGCCAACAATCAATATCCGACAAACATGAGCCAACAATCAATATCCGACAAACATGAGCCAACAATCAATATCCGACAAACATGAGCCAACAATCAATATCCGACAAACATGAGCCAACAATCAATATCCGACAAACATGAGCCAACAATCAATATCCGACAAACATGAGCCAACAATCAATATCCGACAAACATGAGCCAACAATCAATATCCGACAAACATGAGCCAACAATCAATATCCGACAAACATGAGCCAACAATCAATATCCGACAAACATGAGCCAACAATCAATATCCGACAAACATGAGCCAACAATCAATATCCGACAAACATGAGCCAACAATCAATATCCGACAAACATGAGCCAACAATCAATATCCGACAAACATGAGCCAACAATCAATATCCGACAAACATGAGCCAACAATCAATATCCGACAAACATGAGCCAACAATCAATATCCGACAAACATGAGCCAACAATCAATATCCGACAAACATGAGCCAACAATCAATATCCGACAAACATGAGCCAACAATCAATATCCGACAAACATGAGCCAACAATCAATATCCGACAAACATGAGCCAACAATCAATATCCGACAAACATGAGCCAACAATCAATATCCGACAAACATGAGCCAACAATCAATATCCGACAAACATGAGCCAACAATCAATATCCGACAAACATGAGCCAACAATCAATATCCGACAAACATGAGCCAACAATCAATATCCGACAAACATGAGCCAACAATCAATATCCGACAAACATGAGCCAACAATCAATATCCGACAAACATGAGCCAACAATCAATATCCGACAAACATGAGCCAACAATCAATATCCGACAAACATGAGCCAACAATCAATATCCGACAAACATGAGCCAACAATCAATATCCGACAAACATGAGCCAACAATCAATATCCGACAAACATGAGCCAACAATCAATATCCGACAAACATGAGCCAACAATCAATATCCGACAAACATGAGCCAACAATCAATATCCGACAAACATGAGCCAACAATCAATATCCGACAAACATGAGCCAACAATCAATATCCGACAAACATGAGCCAACAATCAATATCCGACAAACATGAGCCAACAATCAATATCCGACAAACATGAGCCAACAATCAATATCCGACAAACATGAGCCAACAATCAATATCCGACAAACATGAGCCAACAATCAATATCCGACAAACATGAGCCAACAATCAATATCCGACAAACATGAGCCAACAATCAATATCCGACAAACATGAGCCAACAATCAATATCCGACAAACATGAGCCAACAATCAATATCCGACAAACATGAGCCAACAATCAATATCCGACAAACATGAGCCAACAATCAATATCCGACAAACATGAGCCAACAATCAATATCCGACAAACATGAGCCAACAATCAATATCCGACAAACATGAGCCAACAATCAATATCCGACAAACATGAGCCAACAATCAATATCCGACAAACATGAGCCAACAATCAATATCCGACAAACATGAGCCCAAATCATTTGACCCATTTCAAAACCCTAATTTAACCCTAATCGCGTTTTGACCCGATTCGTGACCCGAATTTACTTGTAATCAACTAGAAGCAAGTTAATAAACATAAAATGATGATTAAGGGATGAGTTTCACTTACTAATTCTTCTTCCAAAAGCTTTACCCAAATTTGACCCAAAAGAGGATGTTCTTGCACTTTTTGATGACCCAAATCTTGATATGATGCAAAGGAGATGAAATAGATGATGTTTCTAGCACTAATCTAACTTGAAACCATAATCTTGGTGTAAGAATCTTAGAGAGAGAGAGAAAGACATTTGTGTGTGTGTGCTTTGTTCTTGAAGAAGAAAGAAAGAAAGAAAGAAAGAAAAGATAAGGTAAGAGAAGGAATGGGTGGGTGTGAGGATGGGTTGGAAGGGGGCCGGCCTAGACTCCAAAAGGGTAGGCTCCCGCTCCGCTAAGTTCGACAAATAGCTAAACGTTAACCTTTTAAATGCCAAAACGAACTCACAAACATACTTTAACTTAACGTTTCGCTAAAACTCGCTTATTCTCCCAAGTCTCTACCTTGATTTACAAAAGTCATTTACATTTAGTTGTTTTTAATTTGTAAACATCGATTAGCACGACTAATGAACTCGACTAGCGCATAAGTCCCAAATTACACGACAAATCGATCTATATGTACACATTGCACTTAAATGAACCCCAAAAGACTTAAATTTATATTACTAACTAAATTGTTAGCCAAATTGCACAAATAGTCAACGGGTCAAAAGTCACGGTTGTTACATCATTAATGTCGATTTTCATTTATTTGTATCTCAAACTCTATCTTTTAATTCGATCATGAATCTCAAATATTGTTTTTCAATCAATATATTTAGTTAAATTTTGAATTATTTTTTTTCTAACAAATTGATACATTGTTTTGAATAAAAAATAAAGTACAATGCTCATGTAAATTGTTATTAACTATTTTTACCAAAAGTTGGTTTGTAGTTACAACGTCCAGTTTTAAGTACGACAATTGTACGTTGTGATATCTCAAGTTAAATCGAAAAGTATATTAAGGTGATGATAAACAACAAATATAAACAATATTGTTATACAAAAAAGTATTACAAATAAAATACAATATATGCATTCAATGTTTTGAATTATATTCTTTTAATTTGATTTACCTACATTTTTTACATTTAAACTTACATATTTAACATTTATCTTATCTTTAAAATGTTATAAACATCCCGTGTATTTGACACGGCATAAATTTAGTAATTTTAGAAAACCAACTCCGTTTATTAAATTAGCTCCAACAGAATGTTCATTATTATTTATATTATACATTATATTAACTAGTGAAATTCAGGCCCCCGCGTTGCGGGGCCTCAATTATCTTATTGAAATAGTTACGTTATTTTAGTGTATTTGCGTTGAACCTTAAATCGCTTAGTAAAAAATCATTCTGTCATAAATATATTTGTTTAAAAGCGTGCAAGAACCCAAGAAATAACTCGTATTAGAAAATCCGAATGAGATGTAATGTGACAAAATCTTCAACATATTTTAGAATTAAAGCGGAATCCGATTTGACAAAATCGAATATTGGTACGGGGTGTGTTCACAAAAAGGTTGAATGACCCAAAAGAAAAAAAATGCATGAAAAAGAAACAAAAAAGAACCCGTGTAGAAGACCCGAACAGAATGCGATGTGGAAAAACTCAAACGGTGGTACGGGGTATGATGTGGATGAACCGTAACTCGCCCAAGTTTTTTAAAAAAATGTATAAGAAACTAAGAAGTAACTCGTAGTAAAAAACCCGAATTTGGTGCGATGTGGGAAAATCCTCAATATATTCATGTAGGAAAATGCGAATAGTGGTACGGGGTGGCCACAAAAGGGTTTGATGAACCGTGTGAAAAAACCAAGAAGTAACCCGTAATAAAAAACCCAAATGGGATGCGATGTAGCAAAATCCAAATATGATACGGGTTGTAACATAAACGAATAGTAACTCGTCATGCATGCAAGTTACTATTCGTTATCCAAACTATCTACATGGCGTCGTCTAATTGGGCCATTTGGCAATATATGCCACTTGGCAGCATATTAATGGAGAGGGTACTATTCATTCCCCTCTCCTTTAATATATTATAGAGTAAATTACAATTTTCGTCCCTGTCGTGGGTCAAAAATTACCGTTTTCATCCTTAGGTTTCATAAATTACCGTTTTAGTCCAAATAAGTTTGCTCCGTCAACGGTTTTGGTCCAAATTTCAAACGGGCGTTAAATTGCCCATCACGTGACCTGCACATGATGGGTATTTTAGTCTTTTTGCTATCACAAGGACTAAAAGTGTAATGAACTTTTTTAATAATAAACTTCTTTTTTAACTAATAATATATACAAATCCACATATACATACATACACATAATCAAATTTTTTTCCAGATGTTCAAGCATCATCAACAATAAAATAAAAACTCACCATCTACAATTATCAACATTGCTCAATTGCTTTAAAAAAAACAAAGAATGAGTTGTTGACGATGCTTGATTGCTCCTCCACTTCCTTTCAAAATTTAACTATCCAATAATGGGTCAAAGTTCAAACCAAATCATTCGAATAAACTATTTTGGTTGCCCTCTTTTCTATATTCTCCAGGAAAAAAAAACAAAACTTAAATTAATAATAAAATAAATAATAATAATATTGTTTGACAAAATATCCAAAAGGGATCCATCTTCGATCTTGATGCCAAGAGATATCATCAGTATCAATCTGAATCGAAGTGCCCTAACCACCACCATTCAATTTTCCGGCCGCCGTGAACTTCTTTTGTTGGCTATGGCAGCGAATATCTTTTTAGATCTTCTTCATCTTCATCTGTTGTTGCTGATTCCTTTCAATCAGATCCCACCGATTCGATTTCCCCATTGAAATCGGCCGAAACCATTGGAAAAAACCCACAGCCGCCGCCTGCCGCCTCTAATCCACCGCCGGCCGCTGCTATTGGGGTGGCTGCCGGCCACCAGGGGGTGGCCATGGCAGCGAATAATGATGGGTTGGGGTTTTTAATTCTGATCAAGTTTCTGTATCTATAGGTTTATCGATACATACATGATGGGTATGATCGAATATTTAGTAAAGTAGGATCGTTTTGTTTGCAGAGTTTTCAACTTTTCATAAGTTCTGACTATATGAAAGTATTGAAAAGTATTGAAATGATAGTTAGGTAGCAAATATTAATACTAGATACAGTTAATTACACTTTTGGTCCAAAAAGAAAAGCACTTACACTTTTGGTCCTTGTGTTATGAAATGACTAAAATACCCATCATGTGCAGATCACGTGATGGACATTTAACGTCCGTTTCGAGAATTGGACTAAAAGCGTTGACGGATCAAAGTTTTTTGGACCAAAACGGTAATATATGAAAGGTAAGGATGAAAACGGTAATTTTTAACCCTCGACAGGGACCAAAAGTGTAATTAACTCTATATATTTAATATAATATAATATAATATAATATAATATAATATAATATAATATATATAATGACAATCTCATAAACATAATAATATATTAGGAACATTATATGTAGTACCGATATCTAAATCTAAATAAATATTACAACGAGATATTATTAATTAACAACGGCACTTTGATAATGATAATAAGATACAATCTATATAGCTACCGTACATCGTACGAGTATTAAGACTAGTATATAAATATTATATGAAACAAAAAGTGAATAAAAAAACAATTGAGAATTAACTTAGGTAAAAGCCGGTGAAAAGTAGACTCGTATTCTTGTCTCTTTAAGAAAAAAATATTATAATATATGGATAATTAATATCTACCAATAAACTAAAACAGGATTGAGATATTCTTAAAACGACACGTGGCGTAATCCTTGATCGACACGTGTCCTTTTAATTTATTTATTTTATTAAATTAGCTTTTTAATTGTATATAGATTCAATTTCCTTATTAGACTTAGAATTAAACTCTAACTCTTGGCTTATAGATACAAAACACATTATAACCTTATTTGATTGATCGTTTTCTCATTAATAAAATTGTCTCTTTTTCTTTCTCAATTCTTCAACTCCTATTACTTATATTACTTAAGATTTCAAAATTTTGAGTTTACGATCCGAAATCACAAGGCTATTTGTCGTCATCCACTATGCTTACAAGTTCCGATTTTGATGTGATTGTAAAAATTTAAGGTAAATCCAAAACTTTAACTAAACATATACTCCTCCGTCCCATTAGAAGTGTCTATTTTAAACTTTGAGCTTAAATAGTTTTTTTGTGTTATATAAAACTTGATGAAAATTATACCAATGAAAACACTTATAAAACACAATCAATTTATATAATTTTCATCAAGTATTATCTAAACACAAAAAAATTATTTAAGGTCAAAGTTGAAAAAGTTAGACTTTGAAAATTCAAAACATGACACTTTTAATAAACATATATTATATTTATCATTACTGTTTATTATAATTTAGTTTCGATCATCGGTTTACTTTAACCACAATTTATTTCATACTCACGAATCATGTATGAGACATATTCGAATTTCTTTATGATACAATCTATATAGCTACCGTACATCGTACGGGTATTAGGACTAGTAATATAATTAAAAAAGGAGGTTAGGGGTACACTTGGCACCCCTAAAATCTTTTTTTAGGTCTAATACTCTCTCCTAATTACTCTAGAATTTATATTAATATTTTTAGAAAAAGTCTCATTAATTTACACTTTTTTGTTTTCCATCAATAATTTACACTTTTTTGTTTTCCATCAATAATTTACACTTTTTTGTTTTCCATCAATAATTTACACTTTTTTGTTTTCCATCAATAATTTACACTTTTTTGTTTTCCATCAATAATTTACACTTTTTTGTTTTCCATCAATAATTTACACTTTTTTGTTTTCCATCAATAATTTACACTTTTTTGTTTTCCATCAATAATTTACACTTTTTTGTTTTCCATCAATAATTTACACTTTTTTGTTTTCCATCAATAATTTACACTTTTTTGTTTTCCATCAATAATTTACACTTTTTTGTTTTCCATCAATAATTTACACTTTTTTGTTTTCCATCAATAATTTACACTTTTTTGTTTTCCATCAATAATTTACACTTTTTTGTTTTCCATCAATAATTTACACTTTTTTGTTTTCCATCAATAATTTACACTTTTTTGTTTTCCATCAATAATTTACACTTTTTTGTTTTCCATCAATAATTTACACTTTTTTGTTTTCCATCAATAATTTACACTTTTTTGTTTTCCATCAATAATTTACACTTTTTTGTTTTCCATCAATAATTTACACTTTTTTGTTTTCCATCAATAATTTACACTTTTTTGTTTTCCATCAATAATTTACACTTTTTTGTTTTCCATCAATAATTTACACTTTTTTGTTTTCCATCAATAATTTACACTTTTTTGTTTTCCATCAATAATTTACACTTTTTTGTTTTCCATCAATAATTTACACTTTTTTGTTTTCCATCAATAATTTACACTTTTTTGTTTTCCATCAATAATTTACACTTTTTTGTTTTCCATCAATAATTTACACTTTTTTGTTTTCCATCAATAATTTACACTTTTTTGTTTTCCATCAATAATTTACACTTTTTTGTTTTCCATCAATAATTTACACTTTTTTGTTTTCCATCAATAATTTACACTTTTTTGTTTTCCATCAATAATTTACACTTTTTTGTTTTCCATCAATAATTTACACTTTTTTGTTTTCCATCAATAATTTACACTTTTTTGTTTTCCATCAATAATTTACACTTTTTTGTTTTCCATCAATAATTTACACTTTTTTGTTTTCCATCAATAATTTACACTTTTTTGTTTTCCATCAATAATTTACACTTTTTTGTTTTCCATCAATAATTTACACTTTTTTGTTTTCCATCAATAATTTACACTTTTTTGTTTTCCATCAATAATTTACACTTTTTTGTTTTCCATCAATAATTTACACTTTTTTGTTTTCCATCAATAATTTACACTTTTTTGTTTTCCATCAATAATTTACACTTTTTTGTTTTCCATCAATAATTTACACTTTTTTGTTTTCCATCAATAATTTACACTTTTTAGTTTTCCATCAATAATTTACGCTTTTTACTGAATTGTAACACCCCAAGCCGAGGCTCGGAATATCACGGAAAACACATAGCACCAGGTGGAATTACAATAGAACAAGCTAAATGCAATTAGAGGATTCAGTGAATCCATACAAACGATAAACAAGTAACAAAATACAACAGGAGCAAGTAAACATCAAGAATACAACCGACAACAAAAGAAGGCTATCAATCCTAAATACAATGCAACATAAGGTAAATGGATCCTTGATCCATATCAGTCCAGTCCGGGTTCAACAGTAAGCAAACAATCAACTCCACGTCCTGGATAACCTGGTTACCTGAAAAGTGTACTAAGCATAGTCAACACAAGGTTGGTGAGTTCGTAGTAATGGTTCGTAATGAACCAACATCAATAATCACAATATAAGAATAGAGGCTAGACATGACTTACAGTGAGCCTCTACATAACACAACATCGCCAACAACAAGATTACACAAGAC
>CM067167.1:248558280-248578280 GCA_034093135.1 Erigeron breviscapus | reverse complement strand
CACCTTTGATTTAGGGAACAATTTGTTGACTGGTAAGATCCCTTTTTGGATTGGAAAAAAGTTATCGAAGCTTAAAATCTTGAATCTCCAATCAAATATGTTCATGGGTGAAATTCCACTGGAACTATGTGAAATCAATGCTCTTCAACATTTAAACTTGGCAAATAATAACATAACTGGAACTATCCCTCATTGCTTTTGTAATTTAGCCGGTATGATCATGACTAATGATAACTTTGTAAACTATGGCATTGGTATGATCAATTTTAGTTACAGTGGCACTAGTACCGTGAGTAGTGATTACATTTCTTATAATAGCAGTGGATATGAAGAATATATTGTGACTTATTCAAAAGGCATTCAATTGAAGTACACCAAGAGTGTTAGGTTTCTTATATCCTTGGACCTCTCGAGCAACAAAATCATTGGTGAAATTCCTGATGTTTTGATGAAACTTGTGGCGTTAAAGAATTTGAACCTTTCTAGAAACTTACTAAGCGGACAAATTCCAACAACGATTGGAAATCTAAAGCAAATGGAATCTTTAGATTTGTCGGCGAATAAGTTGTCTGGTCAAATTCCTTCAAGTTTAGCTAGCTTGAACTTTCTAAGCTACTTGAACCTATCCTTCAATAACTTATCTGGCCGAGTACAATTGGAAATCAACTTCAAACTTTAGGTGATCCATCTACTATTTATGAAGGGAACATTGAGCTATGTGGGCCCTTACTATCAAGGAGTTGCGAAGAAAACAATTTATCGGATGCTCATGCCATCAAGGATGAAGGTAAAGATGGGTCACAAGGTTGTTCGTGGTTTTATGCTGGTATAGTCTCGGGTTTTGTTACGGGCTTCATGGGACTTGTTGGTAGCTTGCACTTTATTAGAATTTGGAGGGTAACTTACTTTGAGATGATAGAGAACGTTTACACTTTTCTAACGATTTCAATCATACAAACTTTTGCGCGACTAAGGAGGAAGATTTTCTAATGAGGTATTTAGATTCACAAACATCACTCTTTTATAATTTTGTCTAAACATATGTTTGATGCTTGGGCTAGTTGTGTTTACCTGAATGGACTAACTGATTTGATCAGCCAGAAGACTTGAGCAACCTAGAGTCTGCTTCTAGCATTCTAAGCAAGCTTAAAGACATGTATGGCGACTTGACTACTGATAATGGTGGTGCCACAGACGGTAGGGCTCCTGCTATGCTGAAGAGGTCATTCGGCTATGTGGTTCTTCTTGGAGGTAATCATGAACTGCTCATATAGTTGTCAAAACATAGTATGGTTGGCATGTATAAATTGTTGCTGTCTTTGGGGTTAAATTGTTCACTGTGTACTGTAATGTTGATTAGCTTATCAAATTTTTACTTTTGCATCTTTTTGAGCTTTCTTTTGGGGTTCAGATTTGTTGTATCATGAGCTGATAATGATGGTGTGTTTATCATTTGACATGTTGAAATGTAGTTTCTTTAACATCATCTGCTGTTGTGAAAGTCAGCAAGGGAAGGGACTTTGTGGTAAAGGTAAAATGAATCTATCAAGGCTAATCATTTTTCAGATTAAAAATGAAGTAATCTATCAAGGCTAATCATTTGCCTGATTAGATTAAAATGAAGTATATTATTAATTATGGTTCTTCACATGAAGTATATTGCTTACAACCAAGTTAAGTTAATTTGATGGATATCATATACCTAATATGTTTATAACTCATTAATTAATTAATGCACTGAAAATATATGAACAAAAATACTCTTGTATGCAGTTAGTTACATTTCGACGTAAATAAGCATACAAATATTAGTCTTCAATTCGATATCCCAAATTTTTTATTTCTCAATACATACATATATACCTTAATTATAGTTCAACCCTAACGCTGAGCGGCTAAACATGCTCACTTTAGCCATAAACCGGCTAAAGGTGTTCGTTTTTGCCGATGAGCTAAACACATTCTTGTATCCGCATTTGGCCCTAAACTAATCCATAAGAATTCGGTAAACACGACAGGAAAATCAATCGATCTGTGACCAGCATACCGGTCGCCACCGCCCGCGTTGACCATCGCCATCTTTAATAATGCCGACGTTATAGCAACTAAAACCAGGAGTACTACTACTACTCGAAGAAGAACCACATTTAAATGGACAATGTTGAATTTGGTAACTTATTAACCCTGGCATCAAATCATTTTCGTAACTTATAGCTATAAGCCGATTCTTTGTCGATGTAAGCAGTGGCGAAGCTTGAAAATTTTCAGTGGGGGGTCGGGATCTAAATTTTTTTTTACTTTTTTGATGTCTTTTGTAGCATGTTTTTTTTTTTTTTTGAAAGGTAAATTTTATTCAAAAAATCGCCAACTCACAAAATAGTGCAGTGGCCAACATATACAAGTATACAATTACAAATGTAGCAGTTTGCTATAAAGGGTTAAGGAGTTTCACACATTTCAGTGTCAAGTACCAACCATAGACACATTTCGGTGTCTTTTTGGCTCCCTGGTTTCTTGTTTGGCTATGTTAGAATAAACGAGATTCATAGTCGGTTTCGATATCGAATAGTGTGGTAACATAACAACCATTAGGAGGAATGTACCTTAACCAACGTTAGGATCACTTTGGTCTCCTTTGCCCTTCTCTGCAAAAGCTCGGCTACGAGGTTGAACTTGATGGTCTTGTTGGCCACGGCTTTGGTTATAAACGACTATTTGCAGTTGATCGGGAGGAACCGCCACTTGGGCTTGTGGTTCAGTCCATCTAGGACAAGCATCTCGGTAGTGGTCGGGGCTACCACACACAAAACAAACACCTTGATGGCTCCGAGGGTGGTCAGCTTGGGGATAGATGGTTTGAAGAGGCGTTACATTCAATGGTGTCGCTTTCGGTGCTCTACAAATCTTAGCCTCGTGCCCGATTCGATTACAATTAAAGCAAGTCCCACATTGGATAGTGGGAGTGTGATGGCGATTACACCTTCCACACAAGGGGTGAGGTCCCACGTAAGTTTCCCTTGCCGGCTCTGCCACTTCAGCTTGTTGTCCAACCCATTTCGGACAATTTCTTATGTAGTGTGCACGACTACCACATCCAAAACACTCGCCTCTTTGTTGATTACCTTGGGGAGGGACAACATGAATAGGAGTCACATTCGTTGGGCCCGTTCTCGGGGCTCTACAATTCTTGGACGTGTGGCCAACTTGGTTGCAATTAAAACACGCCCGACATTGAAAGTTGATGGGGTGGTGATTGTCACATCCTTTACATGACGGATGAGGTCCTACATAAGCTTTCTTCACCGGTCCCATCGCCGCCCTGGATCTACCCTTATTATGACCATAGGGGTCAAACCTGCCCGCTTTCCTTGCCTCACTAGGTTCTCCGATTTCTTTCCTTTTTGATGAGGCTCTACCCGACACCTTCTCATCGCCCATATTTACTCTAGTTTCACGCGTCTCAGTGTTTCCTTGGAGGCTTGCCGTGACTTGGGCTACGATAGTGGGTATGGCGTTTACCACTGCTTGGGCAATCACGGTTGCTAAATCCGGCTCATCGCTATGGCTAGTCGTATTCCTTCTTGATCTCACCATTTTCTACAAGGTAAGTAACGCGTTGACCCGAAAGTTAGCCTCACAATGCTCACATATTAGTCACACAAGTAGTTAATGCTCTCATACCATATAACATACTCATTTCATGTTATTACACTAAGGTAAGAGTGTTAGAATCCTATGAAATTGTTACTTATTATTTTATCATGTTAAGTTCATTACCATTGGTTATCTTTAATTCATGTAATCATGTCAATACATCATACAATAAAACTAACTTGTTAACTTCATTCCTACAATCGCCCGTCTACTAATACCTTTTACACGTGCATTACCAGTTATCCCATAATCCGCATATAATCAAGTTTAACTATGCCTCATACGTTTTTAAGTTCACATACCATTAAGCAACATATCCCTATTGTTCACCGATTACGATTAACATTATTAGTGTTGGAATATCATCCGTTTATAATACATATGAGTTAGGGTGTTTACAACCTTGATACTCTCTTAGGGTGCATATCAACTCATTTATCACATTGTATCCTAACCGTTTATCATCACGTTTAAGTCAAATCACAATAAAAGCATTTACGACCTCAACTTGACCACTACGGGCCATACATACATACATACACGTCACACATGCATAACATATATGTTACTAATCATACTAGTCAACATGTCATTCCACCACTAAATCCAATAATAGTAGTAGTTCTAGAGTTTATGACCCGGGGGTTAGCTTCACAGTTTCTCTCATGTTAACCGCCTTATTAGTGAGTGTTTTAACGTCGACACACTACACATGTTCAATGTCTTTTACTAAGGCCAACATATAAATATTCAATTAACTGTCATTAGTATGTAAAAGTACTATGACCATAGTTCATGTTTAGGTTTATAGTTCACAATCTCTAATGTTGTTCCCTTGGCACTTAATGTTTGACTTTGACCAGGTAAATTTGTTGAACTTTTTTTTTTTAACGATCGTTGGGTTGCCCTTAGCTAGGAGTTTTTCAGGTCAGAATGCTACCCACTCCGATACCTCCAATACACCACATGGGGGGATAAACCCCTAATTAACCGCCCAAAGGCACGACATTAATTAGGGTAAACTTTGCCCCCTCAGCAGGACTCGAACTTGAGACCTGCCTCATAGAGGGACTTCCATGAAACCACTGCGCTATGGCAGTCTTATCTTTTCTTCTCATTCTATTCCTATTCGATTCCCCGAGTCTTTAAAAATAAAAGCAAATTGGATTCATCATAACTTTTTTTAATCAAATATAGACCATATAGAACCAGGCTCACATGTCTGGGATGGGCGCCTAGGGGGAACGATTCAATAACAAAACGTATTGAGCAGCCGACTTGTCAAAAAATGACACTTATAATGGCGTCTTCTTTTGTGAAATTTTTATAAGCATCTTGTAATGATGTAGGAATGAGCATAACAGACATCACGATCCAAATGGATTCGTTTCGAGTCGATTAGCTTGTGGCCAATAGCTCACAAGTAAAAACTGGTAGTAGAAATGGTAATTAATCAATTATCACAAAAGTATATGACCCTCACCTTCCATGACCTGTAATTATAACTGGAGTAAAGTTCTGCATCCTGTACCAAATATATTCAACATAACATTTGAAGAGATCACACACCTTGCAGTCCCCAACAATCATGTACAACTCTAACCTGAAAGTCTGGCCAACATATGCTTCTCAAGAAAACCAGCCACAATAGAAAATTAAGAATCCTCAGATGTTTAGTGAGGGTATTAGTCAAGGTGGTGGTAGATACAACAGTTGGTACACCGTTATTGTGATTTTTATGTGATCCAAACACCTCCAATTGTATTGCCAGTAATTTGATGGTCATAATCACAGTGGTAAACCATTAAGTATCGCCACCCCCAATCACATCATCAGACTACAGGATAGGACCCCTAGGGGGAAACAGATTGCGGTAAGGGCCATGTACCCAACACCGTTACAACACAACATTCTGGGAAAAAAAAGTTAAAATAACAATATCGACTTTATTGCAGTTAAATCATGAAGTACATTCTGTACATTCAGGTCTCATATTCTCGGGTAACACTATGTAACTGACATACTTATTTGGGTAAGGTCTAGGTATGATCGTCTTTCCGTCACTAAAAACTTGACCCCTGTTCTTAAAGAGGGTGGCCCAAGGGCAAAGATGCTCAGTTTCTATCTGTTGACATAAGGGTAGTTTGAATTAATCGATCAAAATCAAAATTTCCATCGTCAAGATCGTACCTTGTATGTACTCAAATATCATCTTGTCTTTGTATATGCTAGCTTCTGTTCTTGTAATGTGGAGGTGAATAGTAGTTTCCTCTGTATTATTTATCACAACTGAAAACCTGCCATGGACAGATCAATCGGACATCCAAAGACTAATGATAGGATCATATTATGTATTGGACACCTCCTTATAAACACCCCATGGACATGATACAAGGCTCACAATATATGGCCTATTATGTGTTATCATATTATGTAGCATGTACTCGAGCTTATCAGGCTGTTGGCCCCTAGAGTTTTAATGATCCTTGTCCTATTTATGTCATTGTGACAAATAATATTAATCGAAATACAACAAGGTCACCACCTAGATAAACAAACCTGATGGGCTTGAATACATGCTACATAATATGACCATTAAGTATAGTAATCATTAGAGGAACTAGAGTTGATCAAATTGTAACTCTAGTGAAAAATAATTATCAAGTAAAAGCAGACGTTAGACCTGCAACTCAATCAAATCTGGGGTGCTCATAATAAAATCAAAGGACAGACACAAGTACATTCTGAAAGCCAAGATAGAACTGGCAGAAAACCACCTAAAGTTCTAAGACACATCCTACTTTGAGAGGAAAGTTTACGTGTTTAACACTGCAACCAGCAACCGTTTACTTATGACCATAAAAGATAATATGTATGTGGCCATCGGCTCTTAAAGACTTAAGTGATTCATGACTCCAAGTCTACCATAAATTGACACGACATTAACATGTTATAATGACCCAAACAAGTTGATATGTATGTGGCCACGGCTCTGAAAGACTTGATTCATAAGATTCCAAGTCTACTGTTAAATTCTTGATCACGACAATTTGTGTCATTTATGAATACAAACAAGTTTTGCAAAACACTACAGTCAACAAGCATTTGGCTGACAATTAGGAGCAACAAGTTATGAACCCAAACAAGCTTTTTCTGTATGTGGCCACTATTACTTGAAAGACTTCGTGTGATCCTTGACTCCAAGTCTACTATTAAAGTCTTGCGGAATCAAGTCAATATCTAACCTAAGTATACGTTCATAAAAGATTTTAAGGCATGCTGTGTTATATGTGTGCCCCATTCCCCCAAACAATTTTTTTGCATATTAGATTATCAACGATTGCTGTAAGTGGTAGCTTGTTTGTCCAAAGATTAATAGAGCTTGATAATGGACTATATGGTAACCAATAAAGAATATGTACCTCAAACTTGGTAACAGTGATTCGAGCCGGTTCAGCACGTTTTAAACTTAAATGGGCTCCTCTTCCAACACTATACAGATTGTTACCCTACGAACCAATAAAGATAAGACCTAAAGAAAACAAAGATCTGAGAAGTGACAAATATAACGATATGAAATCAATAAAGAAAATATAATCAGTTGTAACAACTTTAATGCTATGATTAAACATCCATACTTACTACAACTACTATTCAGCACATAATAAATCCTTCGAAGTGATGCAATCGAGCTCAAAAAGTATATACAGGTAAAATATACAAAGACAATCGCTAACCTGATGCAATCGAGCTCTCTTCTGAAAATTTTTATCTTCATACCAGCCTACCGCCTGAATAAGCTGTTCCACTTTGATAAGATCTGGCTGAGAAGTGGGCAAGAATAGGTGGCAAAAACAGAAATTCTTGGGTATCCAAAATAACAAGAAAACACAAAAAGAATAATAGTCACTCAGTCACCTTGCTTTGGTTAGTCAATTAACCATCAACACTAGAAAGCATAATCCACCAGATTGACTCCAATTCAGAAGAAGCTAAGTTCAAAAATTGAAATCTGAATGCATACCGCATCCGCTGCATATTTGGCTGCTCGAAAACGTCTTGAATGCTGTTTGCTTTTTGCCCTTGGAGCAACACCATCTATATGTATTTTTCAGGTGATATAAACTTAGCCATGATATACTGTATTAGTTATAAAAAGAGATTTTAAATAATAAAACATGCAAATAGCCATGTATAGGAGTTTGTGTGGTCACACCATTACAAAATGAGGATCTATGTAATCAAACATGCACTTGAACACCACATCAAATGAGGTTGAAGGAGGCTGCATACATTTAAAAAGGTATATTATATAGTAATAACCTTTCAACTTGCAAAGCTTTACTACTAAAAGAAACCACAATAACCGATAAATAACTAAGGGATGATCACGGGTCAAAACCCGAAAGTTCAGCAAACTGAAACCCTAGGCCCTGACCTGCATTTTAACCTTATTACCTTAAGTTTGTTACCAGTTACTACATTTCATCTCAAACTTGTACTCACTTTATAAATAATCAAAATATCGTAACTATTTGTATATGACATTATGACCCAAACAACTTGTACTCACATAATAGGAGTAACACGTTAATATGTTATGGACCCAAACAAGCTTTTTCTGTATGTGGCTACTATTACTTGAAAGACTTTGTGTGATCCTTGATTATGTGTCTTGTGGACTCAAGTCAATATCGACCTAAGTATACGTTCATAAAAGATAGATTTTCAGGCATGCGTGTTATATATGTGCCCCATTTTCCCCTGCTTTTGCATTATACAACGTGCACTCTATCTTCATTACTCCAAAATGGAATCCACTTTTCTTTTCACTTTTACATTATTATTCTTGTTTTTTCAAACATATGGCGCAAACAGTAGCAACACTATGACAGCTTCCTCAAACATTACCTGTAACCAAAGGGAGCGACAATCACTTCTTGAATTCCGACAAGGCCTGACCGACGAATCAAATCGTCTGTCAACATGGACCGGATTAGAATGTTGTGAGTGGCAGGGAGTTGGGTGTGACAGGAGGCATGGTCATGTTGAAAAACTTGATCTTCGATCTCCATTGCCTATCAGGGATGACTATCCTTTGTACACAAACAAATTGCTCGAAGGTAAGGTAAGTCCTTCCTTACTCAACTTGGAACATTTGCGTTACTTGGACCTGAGCATGAACAATTTCTCGGGTCAAAATATTCCTGAATTCTTTGGTTCTTTCGAGTATTTGGAATACCTCGACCTCTCTTACTCAGGTTTTAGTGGTGTAGTCCCTCCACATTTAGGAAATCTGTCAAGGTTACAATATCTTAATCTTAACGTCGGAGTATATGAAGGTTCTTTGATGGTCAAGAATGATCTGTCGTGGGTGTCTTTGTTGTCGTCGTTAAAGCACTTGGATCTCTCAGGGATAACAATCGGTAACCATATCGATTGGTTCCATCCGGTCAACATGTTACCTTCATTGCTTGCACTAAACTTGACCAGGTGTGGTATCAATATCCCCTCCATAAAATTCATCAATTTCACTTCTCTTAATTCACTCAATCTCTATGGAAACAACATAACTTCGACCATTCCTGTTTGGTTATCAAACCTCACCAGCCTCGTGCATCTAAGACTTACAGAAAACAACTTCCATGGCCGAATACCTGATTCTATTGGAAACTTGAGCTCTCTTTCTTTCATCAGCCTTTCGTAATCAATTGAGTGGGAGCATACCTGAAAGCATTGGTCAATTATCAAAGCTTAGATACCTTTATCTTTATGGTAATCAATTGAGTGGGAGCATACCTGAAAGCATTGGACAACTAACGAGGCTACAAGTGCTCTGGCTTTCATATAATCAATTGAATGGGAGCATTCCCACTAGTCTTGGTCAGCTTTCAAACCTCCAAGAGCTTCATCTTTCAACTAATCAATTGAGTGGGAGCATACCTGAAAGCATTGGACAACTAACGAGGCTACAAGTGCTCAGGCTTTCATAATCAATTGAATGGGAGCATTCCCACTAGTCTTGGCCAGCTTTCAAACCTCCAAGAGCTTCATCTTTCACGTAATCAATTGAGTGGGAGCATACCTGAAAGCATTGGACAACTAACGAGGCTACAAGTGCTCTGGCTTACACGTAATCAATTGAGTGGGAGCATTCCCACTAGTTTTGGTCAGCTTTCAAACCTCCAAGAGCTTTATCTTGATGAAAATCAATTGAGTGGGAGCATACCTGAAAGCATTGGACAACTAACGAGGCTACAAGTGCTCTGGCTTACACGTAATCAATTGAGTGGGAGCATTCCCACTAGTCTTGGCCAGCTTTCAAACCTCCAAGAGCTTTATCTTGATGAAAATCAATTGAGTGGGAGCATACCTGAAAGCATTGGACAACTAACGAGGCTACAAGTGCTCTGGCTTACACGTAATCAATTGAGTGGGAGCATTCCCACTAGTCTTGGTCAACTTTCAAACCTCCAAGAGCTTCATCTTTCAACTAATCAATTGAGTGGGAGCATACCTGAAAGCATTGGACTACTCACAAGGCTACAAGTGCTCTGGCTTACACGTAATCAGTTGAGTGGGAGCATTCCTACTAGTCTTGGTCAACTTTCTAACCTCCAAGAGCTTAGTCTTGAAAGTAATCAATTGAGTGGGGCTATTTCTGAAATTCACTTCACCAAACTCAACAATCTAACTGGATTGTCCTTGTCGCAAAATCCATTGATAACGTTGAATGTAAGCTCTCATTGGATTCCTCCCTTCCAATTGAAGTATTTTTTTGCAAGCTCCTGCAACATCGGACCCCGATTCCCGAGTTTGATTCGGAACTCAACACATCTTCAACATCTATATCTTTCAAATGCAAGTATTAGAGATAACATACCAGAATGGTTTGAGACCATTTCCTCTCATCTTTATTACTTGGATTTGTCCCACAACGAGATCAGTGGAAATCTGCCACGAATAACGGAACAGATCACCGGACCCAATTTCAGGTATATAATTACATGATATTACCCTTTTTACTTTTGCTACTTGTCTTGGTATCTTCGATGAAGACTTATTCAGGGGTGTTTGGGTTAGAACTTATACAGTATTTTTTTACAGTAATAAGCTAACAAGTTGATTTTTAAAATGGGTTCATAAGAATCTATTTTTCGTTTTATAATTTATGTCTTGATAACCATCTTTATCTTTATCTTTACTCCCTTATAAAGGTAATGACCTCTTTTTATTTTAAGTAATTTTACCTTTGAATTACCAGAATTACTCTTGACTTATTATGTTTTGCCCTTAATAAATTATAATTTACACTCTAAACCTTTATTTTAATAATTAACACTTTAAGCCCTTATCTTCTAAAAATTTCCACTATCACAATTACATCAACCTACACCACTTGACACCGCCACCACCACCAATAGTACCATCACCGACACCACTAGACCGCCTTCCCCACCGCCGCCGCATTGCGCGGGTACCATGCTCGTAATTAAAAATAAGGGATAACATTTATGCAGTTAACTGCATAAACAGTCCCTGCAGTTACAAAGGATTTTTAAAAAATAATTTTCATATTAACCCTTCAAGTTTTATAATGTACATAATTGCCCCCTACATAACAACACAACTGCAGCTATCATCCCTACAGTTAAGTTAACTGCATGGATGATTTTCCCTTAAAAATCACTAGTGTTGTCATTCGCAGTTGCCCGAAAAATAACTTTCACAATAACATTTTGATAACATTGGTATAAATGTATAATGTCTTACAGTTTGTCATATACCAACATAACATATAACAACGATATGATAATTTTTATCTTTATTTTTATATATATTATAAAACAACTGAGCACTAGTTCTATCTATCTAACAATATATATATATAACAAGGTCCTAAATTATTTTATGGAAAATCAAGGACCGTTAGATGAATTCAAACTTTTAGTTACAACCTTAGATCAAAATAATTGTTTCATTACCAAATTTATTATTGAAAAATACAATATTATCTGTAATTTATATAATTAAATTTTATTTAACTTAATATTTTATTATTCTTTCGTCGACTCACCAAAGTTTTTGGACTCTTTTTGTTCCCTTAAGCCCGTAAAAAAGGTTTTCTTAATACATACTTAAAAGACTAAAGAAATTTCGTAAACTTAATTCATTATTAGATATTTTGTTAATATAATTAACTAATATTAATAATTAATTTTATTCATAATTTTTACTAGATTTAGTCTCATATCAAAAACGGGAGGTTAATGACACTCAATATTGTACCATTCAAAATTCTAAAATTCTAAAAATTTATCTATAATTACATAATCCAGAAATCTTAATATACTTAAAAAGTTAACTATAACACAAATAGTTGACTTTTTGAGGCTAAAAACTTAAGAAAGAAATTTTAAAATTGAATTCTTAAATAGAGGTGAAAAATATCTATAATTCTATTGGGAAATTGATATACGTTTAATTTTAAAAAAATATTTATCTTTAAAAATAGTATTTATAAGCTCGCTTGAGCGGTAATCAAATAATATTAAATGTAAGTGTAGTGCTTAGATAATGTTATATGCTTTGATATTTTATATAAGATTATTTTTTATTTTGTTAATTTTTCTTTATGTGTGTATTTATATAAACATTAAACTACGTGAAAGATTGTAGACAATGATTAATATAGTTACACTACTTAAAAAAAAAGTCAAATCTATATTCAGTTCTCAATTATATTCCACTAAACAAATCTGGTTATCTTAAATTTCAAACTATAACTTGAATTTTAAGTTTTATTTATTGTTTATATAAACATCAAATCATGAAATGTTATGCTTTTCCCCCCTATATACTATACTAGTCACTAGATTTGCCCCGTGCGCTGCACGGTTATGGACAAGTGAGGAACATAAACAACAAAAAAATAATAGTTATAGTATTATTTGTAGTTTATGATAATATAAAAAACTGTCAGATTACGATGCAAATAATGAGATTACAATTGAATATATGATATTTGTCAAATATGTTTGGATTTTGGAAGAAAATCTGATAAAAGGGGAGAGAAGAAAATTTAAACTTGCTTTAGCGAAACATAGTGTATTTATTTTGTTTTTGCAAAAATAAACGAAAATCATAGCTGCTCAAGTGGTAATGTGGTACTCGTGTTATGCAAGAGGTCATGGGTTCAATCCTAACTTTTAGCATTTTTATAACTATATTTTACATATTAATGTTATACACTTAGATGCTTATGTGGAATATAATTAAAATAGTTGATACTTAGATGGAATATAATTAAAATAGTAGGCATTTATGTATTGATCATTAGGATTAAAATATGATGAGTTGGAATATAATTAAATGGGAAAAAAATCAAGAAATTGACACGTATGCAAAAAGATGATTTCTTAAGAGAAGAGGATAGTCACATAGGATTTGGACTATCATCTCTTAGTTATATATAGAGATTCTCAATTTTAATTGTAAATGCGATAGTCTTTTCAATGAAACTTTGTTTATTTGTTAATTAACTCATTTTACCAAGATATTGATTTACATTTTTTGCATCATGGTATTAATTAATCCATTTTCAACATCTTTTATCTATATTTGTCAATTTACGATATTATGAAACGATAATATGTCATTAATTAAATATGTTCTCTCGCGTATTACGCGGGACAATAATCTAGTTTATAGAAACAAGCTTTAATTGTTAAAAGGAATATTGATGCATGTCATTATTAATTTAATTATAAATTAAAAATCCTAATATTCATTATCTAAATATATTAATATTTATATTAGTATTGTATAAAAAATATTCCTAATTTACACTTTTTTTTATTTTCATCAACAATTTACACATTTTAGCCTCATTAAATACTTATTATCCTATATATTAGTATTATATTAGTATTTGTAGAAAAATTCTCTAATTTACACTTTTTTTTGCATCAATAATTTATACTTTTTAGCCTCACTAAATACTTGGTATATAATTACTACATTTTGTAACTATCAACTTGATAATATTTTTAATTTTTCTCATTTAATTAATTAAAAAATTTATTTATAATATTTTTCTTTTCACAAAATATTAAAACTATATATTAACTTCTATTTTCAATGAATATATAATCAGAAATATTAAACATATATACAAAATTTTAAAAATATTTAATACAATTATTTAACTACCGTATGTATGTATGATATTAAAATCTTTAAAGCAAATTAAATAAATAATGAATATAACAATTTTTATAATACTTTAAATATATAATACTTTACATGTAGTCATTTAACATGTAAATACTCATCTAATTCCATATGAATTTCATTACGAAATATTAATTTTATAATGTTTTGTGTATACCGTGTATATAATTCTTACTTAAACTTCTATTAACAATCAAAATCATTGATTTTACTAAATATTTTAATCTTAGACCCAATATTTAATATAGACAAAAGTCAACGATTTTTACATAATTTATAATTTTTAAATCAATAATTCTTTTGTTTTAATTTTATTAACTAATAATTCACTAATTAATATTGATTTTTATTTATTTGTATCTCAAACTTTATCTTTTAATTCGATTGTGAATCTCAAATATTGTATTTCAATCAATATATTTAATTTTTAAATTTGTTTAAGATTTTTTTTTACAACAATTTCATACGTTGTTTTGAATAAGAAATAAATGGAACATTGCCCATGTAAATTGTTAATAACTATTTTTGTTTATTAAAAGTTTGTTTGTAGGTACAACATCCAATTTTTATGCACGGACAATTGTAGGTTCGGATGTCTCTAGTTTAATCGAAAAGTATCCTAAGGTGAAAATAAACAACTAATGTCAAATCAAAAATATAAACAAATAGTATCTATAAAAATATTACAAAAGATAAAATACAAATAGAAAATTATTCTTTAATAAGATTTTACTCATTTTTACATTTAAATTTACATATTTAATATTCATTTATCTTAAAAGTCAAAACAACCCGTGTATTTGACACATGCATAAATCTAGCATATATTAAAAGACAACTGATCTAGCCACTTATTAACCACTTATAACTCTCCAAACTTTTTGATCAAATACAATTAATGATGTGAACAAAGTTATACAAAAAATTTTAGTTTAAATAAACTAATAAAAAGTTGTTTGCACTTTCTTTTGTGTGATTATCTTGCATTAGAAAACAATTAATTATTTACATTTTCAGAAATTTCGACTTAACGTTGGTCCAACCTAACCCAAAGCAACTCGTCTTATATATCTCAACTAGACTAGCTAATGATTGTCCAATCCAACCCAGGTGTCACTTATGTTATTCTTGGGAAAAATCGCTTCACTGGAAGGATTCCAACACACTTATGCGAGCAGCTTAGTATAGAATGCTAGGATTTATCCAATAATAACCTCTCTGGAGTTCTTCCCATCTGCTTAGGAAACTTGATTCAATTACAGGTGTTGGATCTTACAAATAACACTATAACAGGTGATGTTCCGAATTCATTAGGTTCTCTATCATATCTCCAATCATTGCACTTGAGCAATAACAAATTTGAGGGCAATCTCCCAGTGGCCTTACAGAACTTGACAAGCTTAGTCACCTTTGATTTAGGGAACAATTTGTTGACTGGTAAGATCCCTTTTTGGATTGGAAAAAAGTTATCGAAGCTTAAAATCTTGAATCTCCAATCAAATAAGTTCATGGGTAAAATTCCACTAGAACTATGTGAAATCAACGCTCTTCAGCATTTAAACTTGGCAAATAATAACATAACTGGAACTGTCCCTCATTGCTTTTGTAATTTAGCCGGTATGATCACGACTAGTGATAACTTTGTAAACTATGGCATTGGTATGATGAATGCTACTAGCGTGGGTGCTCAATACTCTTATTACAATAGCACTGGATATGAAGAATATATTGTGACTTATATAAAAGGCATTCAATTGGAGTACACCGGGAGTGTTAGGTTTCTTATATCATTGGACCTTTCAAGCAATAGAATTATTGGCGAGATTCCTGATGTTTTGATGAAACTTGTGGCGTTGAAGAATTTGAATCTTTCTAGAAATTTACTAAGCGGGCAGATTCCGGTAACGATTGGAAATCTAAGGCAAATGGAATCTTTAGATCTGTCGGCGAATAAGTTGTCTGGTCAAGTTCCTTCAAGTTTAGCTAGCTTGAACTTCCTAAGCTACTTGAACCTATCCTTCAATAACTTATCTGGCCCAGTACCGATTGGAAATCAGCTTCAAACTTTAGGTGATCTATCTACTATTTATGAAGGGAACATCGAGCTATGTGGGCCGTCACTATCAAGGAGTTGCAAAGTAAACAATTTATCGGATGCTCATGTTGGGAAGAACGAAGGTAAAGAAGGGTCACAAGGTTGGTCATGGTTTTATGCTGGTATGGTCTCCGGTTTTGTTGTGGGCTTCATGGGACTTGTTGGTAGCTTGCACTTTATTAGGATTTGGAGGGTAACTTACTTTGAGATGATGGAGAACGTTTATGCTTTTCTAATGGTTTCAATGATACTAACTCTTGCTCGACTAAGGAGGAAGATTTTCGAATGAGGTATTTATATTCCCAAACTGTTGGGTGAATCGGGTAATTTACAGGTCGTATGGGTCAAGTCGGGTTATGATTTAGCAAATGGGTCATGTGAAGAACTGGTCTAGGTTGTGACCGAGTATTATGAATGGAAGTTGTAGCAACGTTGAGATTTGATGGGTTATCATGCAAGCTGAACGTGGGAATATCGGAAATGACATAATAGGAGACGTTAGAGTTTTTATTTTGTGGTTTATTTACTTTATACATGTGTAAAGTTCGTTTTGTTATAAATAGCAGGTAGTAGTTTTAGTTTGTTTTTTGTACCGTCCGTTAATTAAGTGAGAAAGTGCAGTAAGTGTTTTTTATTTTTCCTTTGGATAGGAATCCTCAGTTATTGACATCAACTTTAAATGTAAAGTTAGACAATCCATCAGACCTTAACATTTTGATTGAAATAAAGGATCAGAATTCAAAGATATCTTTGATTTTAATTCAATGGTTGATAGTTTCCAACCATATCAATAAAGTTAGATTCAAATTTAAAGGATCTTTATCCTTTTCCTTATGCAAAGATATATATATATATCAATAAAGTTAGATTCAAATTTAAAGGATCTTTATCCTTTTCCTAATAGTGCGGGTAAATAACTGTTATATATATATATATATATATATATATAGGGAAAGGTTCATGTGAGAACTTACATATGAACATATGTATATTAAGTACAACTTGATCTGTTCATATATGAATGAATTTGTTCACATATACAATTCACATATGAACATCAAGTTATAAATTACAGGTTCTCACGGTTCTTCCAATTTAATTGGTTCTCACATGAACCTTTTCCTATATATATATATAATATTATATGACTTCTAAAATTAAATTAGGAGTAAATTACACTTTTCGTCCCTAAAGTTGGCTCGTTTTTCACTTTTCGTCCCTAAAGTTTAGAAATTACAATTTTGACCCTAAACTTGTCCAATTTTTTCAATAAACGTCCTTTTGTCTTACGCCGTTAAAAAATGGCCGTTAACGTGCGCACGTGCGAGACACGTGAGGGCACTAATGTAATTTCACCTTACACCGAGGGACGAAAAGTGAAAAAATTGCTACTTGAGGGACGAAAAGTGAAAAAATAACTACTTGAGGGACGAAAAATGAAAATCATGCGAAATTGAATTTTCCGGTGAGAAATTGAATTTTCCGGAGAGTATAGATCGAATCAATTGTTGCCCAGGGTTTGTGCGGGATCAAGTTTTGAGAAGATTGGTGGTGATTTCAAGTGGTAATTCGAAGAAACAACAAAGTTATTGGAGATTTAATTTTTCCGGCGGTGGTGATTTCAAGTGGTAATTCGAAGAAACAACAAAGTTATTGGAGATTTAATTTTTCCGGCGACCTGACATGTTTTCCGGCGAGCTTTGAATCTGAAATTTTTTTGGTCAGGGATTGTTCGCGATTGAATGTAGAGTTGGTTGCAACCGGTTTCGAGTCGTAATTCGGAGGATCGAGAGAATAATCGTGATTTAAAGTTTTCCGGTGACATTCTATTCTTTTTCGACGGGGTTTTGCAGTTTCCGACGGGTTGTTCTTCTGAAATTCATCATTTTCCAGACACCATAACTGTTCATCGCTTTTTCTGCAAAAATAAGCCATTTGCCGACTTGACCAATCTTGCCATTGCCGAAGTAACCGATCAACAACTCTTATTTTTTATTTTTTTTTAGAAGAAGGCAGTGATATAGCAAAATTATTCTTTGGTTAGGATTCATTAGTTTAAGAAGTGCAGGTTGTTGTGCCCATTTGTACTATAAGATGAATGATACCTCGTTTGGTGATTTTGTTGAAATTATTTATTTGTACTAAAAGCTAATGTTATGGAGTATGAACATGTGTGTGGGGAAAGGATAGTTGAAAATAGGGAAGTGTGGAGACATGATTGAAAAACGTTAATATGTTAATTGGATTATTATCATAAGGTGATTGATGTTGTTGTGATTTTAGGTTGTTTGATTTTGGGATAGTATGTTTGAAGAAGAAGAAACAGGAAGGAAGGGAGGAAGGGAGGAAGGAAAAAGACAGAAACACGTTGATATATTTTTCGCATGATTTTCATTTTTCGTCCCTCAAGTAGCTATTTTTTCACTTTTCGTCCTCAAGTAGCAATTTTTTCACTTTTCGTCCCTCGGTGTAAGGTGAAATTACATTAGTGCCCTCACGTGTCTCGCACGTGCGCACGTTAACGGCCATTTTTTAACGCCGTAAGACAAAAGGACGTTTATTGAAAAAATTGGACAAGTTTAGGGTCAAAATTGTAATTTCTAAACTTTAGGGACGAAAAGTGAAAAACGAGCCAAGTTTAGGGACGAAAAGTGTAATTTACTCTAAATTTAATGGAGTTTTGAAATGATTTGAATTTTTTCTTTTTTAAAGATTATGCAGTACCATTCTTAGGTAAAGCATGAGTATTTCAGGGGGGTTATGTATGTTTATCAAATTCAAAGGTTTAATTTATAACTTTTTTTAACATGGCAGTACCTAAGATAGGTAAAATCATGCAGTACGGATCATTTTCTTTATATATATATATATACATATACATATATTGATGGGCCTGTGACACAACACAAAGAGTCAAGATCACTCTTTTACTATAATTTTGTCTAAACATATGTTTCATGCTTAGGTTAGTTGTTTTTACCGGCCGGAATAGATATAATTAAGGACCTGTAAGCGAACCCAAAAATACATATGGACTAACTGATTTGACCAGCCAAGAGACTCTAGTTAAGAACTTAATGGCTCAACCTCTTTTTTAACTGAATTTAGCGTGCTGCCTGATTAAATTGTATTTGGAAAATGTTCGCCACCTAAATGTGTTGGAAATAACTTAATACAGATCTGATTAAAGGTTTGTTCAGAAAGGTTGCCGTTATTTGGCTCCCTGGTTTCTTTTTTTGGCTAAACCGATTAGTAGATAAGTAATTTGAGTCGGTTAATGTGGTGAATCTTTCATTTTGTATGATTCCAAATTCCAATTGGATATATAAATACTAACTAACAATGATTTTAACCGAATCACTTTTTGACTCTCAATTTTTTTTTTTTGTCGTTTAGCGGTTTTTTTCGACAAAATGTGTTTGTCGCAAAGTTTCGTCGCAAAAACCAAAATCTCTGTAGTGTATCATGATTCTGTACTTATTTTCTTTCAATTCTCTTTTTAATAATATTTTAATTTGAGAAAATCACAGAAAAGATTAGATTTGAGTTAAGTTAATTAAAGTAAACTTTAATGGCTCAAACTCATGTTTTTTCAGTTTCTTTTAGCATCATATGTTAGAACATGCGCAAATGGAACTTGCAATGCTCATTATCACACGACTTGCACCTTTAAACCATTGCCTAAAGATATACTCTGTACTATATTCCTCTGATGCTCTTTGGTGTGAAAATGGCATCATTTAAATAGTTGAAGAGGTGGCGGCTTGAACTTGGTTTTCTTACTTGTCCACTGACTTTCAATTTTAAATCTTTAATGTGATCGACTTAGGAATAGACGAGAAGATTTACATTGTGATCATAAGAGCTTACAGTACGTGTTTACTCAGAAGGACATGAATGTTAGACAACGGCGGTGGATGGAGTTATTAAAGGATTACGAGTGTGAAATTAAATATCACCCAGGCAAAGCTAATGTGGTTGCTGATGCCTTAAGCCGCAAAGGATATGCGAAAAGTAG
>CM067167.1:248500579-248557280 GCA_034093135.1 Erigeron breviscapus | reverse complement strand
CAATTTAAAGACTCGAAATCATATCAAATCAACTAGAAACACATGAACAAACATAAATAGAAGTAAATGGGTTGATTTAGACTTACCAAAACTCTTCCTAGTGCTCAATTCCGAATTTAGGTCAAAAGTGGGTAAAATGGTAAGAACTTGGCCTTTGATTCTTCAAAGATGGCGACAATGAGAAGATGATTCTTGTGTTAAAATCGATTCACTACTAGTTGATGCAAGAATGGTGAAGAGATTGAAATGGTTCTTTTGCTTTTGAGAGAAAGAGAGAAAAAGAGAGATAGAAAGAATGAGAAGGAAAAAGGAAGGAAAGGATAAGGGGGAAATGGGTCTTGGGGCTGGTGGGTCATAGACTACCCACGGGCCGACCCGTTTCTCTTTTCAAGCCAAGTTACAATTTATACTACTAAACGTCAACCGACATATTAGCGACTCGACTAACATACCACTTAGTCATAAAATCATAAATGGGCCCAAATTACTTCATTCAATAAATTTGTTAGTCAAATTACACAAAAGTCAACGGGTCAAAATTCACGTGTGTTACACATAGGATACTTGACGTCGTGAGACTTGATCCTCACCATTGGTACTCATATCCTAGGTTTTGGATAGACGAGGAGACTAGACTGCTCATTTTCTCAAGCTACTCATACTTTTAGCTCGTTGATCGCTAAAGTGAGTTTATGGCGCCCTTTTCCTTTTACTTTGGGCCTGAAAAGCATGTACTACTGTATACACGACTACTTTATAAATGATTGTCTTTGTCTATGCCATGAGATTTGGTAAATGAAATCATTTGTCTTATATTTGCCATGAGACGGCTGTCTGAAAATGTGTATACATGTCTTATGAAAATTGATCTATATGTCTTGACTTGCCATGTTGTCGGCTGACTAAACTGTTCTTTGTGTTTGACAAACTAAAATGTTGCCCCTATATGTGACCAACTTATACCCATTGCCCACATCGTTATTGGCCTCTTTATTATATGTTTTTAGTCGATTTTGCGGGCATTTGGCACGTTTATGTGTTTGTTAGTGGTTTCAGGTTCTAAACAGGTGACGTGTCCGTTTGGTGCAATTTCGAGTAATTTCGCGGCCATGAAGTTGATTGGAGAGTTCAAGTGGTGAAAAGTGATGGAAGTTTTGCAAGTCTTCATAAGTTGTTAAAAGGCATTTTGAGTCCAGTGAGATGGCACTGCGACGCAGTGGGGTCATTACTTGCCCACTGCGCCGCAGTCATCTATATGGAGACATGCATCTTGACCAGTATATAAGCACTGCGACGCAGTGGGGGAGATCTGACCCACTGCGCCGCAGTCATCCAGGTGGAGGGCCAGTTCGAGTCCAGTGAGTATACACTGCGACGCAGTGGTGGTGGACTGGACCACTGCGCCGCAGTCGTCCACCAGAAACAAGAGAGAGTTTGTCCAGTGACTTTGCACTGCGACGCAGTGGGGGTGATCATGGCCCACTGCGCCGCAGTAAGCCTTTTCCAGCGACCACTTTTGGCCAGTATTATATACACTTGCGACGCAGTGGGGACACACGCCCACTGCGCCGCAGTGAAGGGGCGTACCTGAAGGGTTTTGGGCAATTTTTGCACCAAAAGGAGGGGAGGTATAAATAGAAAAATAACCTAAATTCCCAAGGTATCAAATACTCTTTCTAGGAGCTGCACTTCAGGGAATACTTCAAGGGTCAATTCAAGATTTCATCGTCTTTCGATTCATTGAAGATTCACGTGCACCCATCTAGATCGTATCTACTTATTTGTCTTGCAATTTCCATTCTTCAAACAATTGGTACTTTATGTTCTTCCTTGATTCTTATTGTAATTTCAATTTAATCATGAGTGGCTAATCTTTCTATTGTCCACCTTGATAAAACTAGACGAATGATGTGATTGCTATATATTTTAATTCAAAGAGTTGATTTCAATTATCGTTGTGTCGTGATCTTGATGACTTAATTCCTTTATTTGTATTAATTTGATATTGGTGGCATGTGTGTTCTTCGTTAGTGGTACTAGTCGAATGCATATGTGATTTTCAAACGGTCGCTTGTCTATGAGCGATTATCACTAGTTCATGGTATGATAGTGAATGTCAAATTAATAGAAGGAATCATTTTGTCAACGTGTTTTGTAACGGTTGGTGGTACCACGTTATTTTCACATAGGCGCAATTGGTAATTTGATAATCAAACAAACTAGTTGTTGGTAAGGTTGTCTAGGCATTGGTGGTACCGGCTTGGGGAATTAAACTAGCAATTAGGTGTTTGGGGACTTTTGACTTAGTCAGTTAGACGTATCCTGATGACGTAGACTATTAGCTATCTAGACGAATGCCCAGTCTTAAAAATAACTTTAAATGAATATTTAAAGGTTATGTCTTGTACACAATAAATAGACTGTCTAGACTTAATATTTAAAAGTTCACTTTGACGAAATATTATTGACTTGTCTTAATTTAAATAACACGAGGGAAAATACCTTTACTTTAAATTATAACCTTTTAGTCATACGGTGTATAATTGTAAGCATTTTATCAAATTTGGGGTACCAAAATACCTAAAAAGGAGCCACATAGGCCGGCCCCTTTCTTGTGGTGAGAAGTAAAACACCAAACACCCCCTTCTTTTCTTTCTTCATTTGATCGACCACGCCAAAAACACACACACAAAAACTCTAGTTTCTTTTTCTTATTTGGATTTGGAAAGGAAAGATCAAAGGGAAGGATTTTAATTGCAATAATAATTAAGGTTTCATCATCATCGTCTTCTTCATCTTCTTCAATTATTTCAAGGACACAAGATATGGTAAGAAAACTCTTTTCTCTAAACTTTTGATTTGATTAAATTCCATCTTAAGGTTGATTTCAGTTATGATTGATTGAATAAGTAGGCTTTGAATATGAAATGAGTTTTGGGTTTGGTTGTTAGATAAATTTTGATTTGGAATTAGGTCTTGGAAATCAAAAGAATTGAAATTTGTGAAATGGTTGGCGAAATGGATTTTTTTCAGGTCTTTGGACATGTTTCTACTTGTTGAAATGAAAAGGTTTGAGTAGAAAACGATTTGGTTTGCGGAAAATGGTCAAAAACCAGGTTTTTACTCGTTCAGGTCCGGTATCGCGCCGCGATCCTTCAGGAGTCGCGCCGCGAAGTAGTACAAAATGGGCATCGCGCCGCGATCCTTCAGGATTCGCGACGGGAAGTAGTGTAAATTCAGTATCTCGCCGCGATATTTTGAGCTGTTTGACATTTTCAAAAGACGATAACTTATGAACTTGAATTTTGTTTATATGGATTAGTACTTGAGACTACATTGTAATGACAATGTCAATGACATTAGAAACTTGAGTCAAATAAAATGGACATTAAATCACATACTTGGTCGTGGCATTCTAGGATCGATAGCTAAGTAGTTTTACATAGGATACTTGACGTCGTGAGACTTGATCCTCACCATTGGTACTCATATCCTAGGTTTTGGATAGACGAGGAGACTAGACTGCTCATTTTCTCAAGCTACTCATACTTTTAGCTCGTTGATCGCTAAGGTATAGTTACACGACTACTTTATAAATGATTTGTCTTTGTCTATGCCATGAGATTTGGCTACTTAAATCATTTGCCTTATGTTTGCCATGTTGACGGCTGTCTGAAAATGTATATATGTCTTATGAAATTTTGTTCTATATGTCTTGACTTGCCATGTTGTCGGCTGACTAAATTGTTCTTTGTGTTTGACAAACTAAAATGTTGCCCCTATGTAGTTATCATCATTATGAGATCCTAATGGTTGTCTTGTCAGATTTTGTTCCTGACTGTCATGGTTCTGGTCCGCACCCCACTGTAGACGGGAAATCCTGTGCGAGGTATATTGGTCCGCACCCCACTGTAGACGGGAAATCCTTTGCGAGGTATATTGGTCCGCACCCCACTGTAGACGGGAAATCCTGTGCGAGGTATATTGGTCCGCACCCCACTTTAGACGGGAAATCTGTGCGAGGCGTATTGGTCTTATTGTCGGACTTCGGTCTGGACTGTCATTATATATTGTCGGATAGTGATCCCGGCTGTCTTGTCATAATATTGTCGGACTTTGATCCCGGCTGTCTTGTCTTAAATAACTACATGTCATTGTGTACTCTCAATGACGACTAAACTTTGGTCAAACACACTGTAAACTCACCAACTATTTCGATAGTTGATCCTCTCAAATTTCATGCTTTTCAGGTAACCAACAGTAAGTCTTGGATCATATTTGGCATTATAGGGCCATCTTTTGACTTTGGACGTACAATTACCTTCAGACATTTGAGGACTCTCATGTTTTTAGTTCTAATTGTATTAGACTGTCCAAATATTGAACTTGTATTTAGTGGGCCCAGTTCCAAATGAGGATGACTTGTATCCGTATTTTGGGGTCCACATCTGAACGATTGTACTTGTATTACACTTGTATTTGGTATTAATGGATGTAATTTCTATTAGCTTATGGTTAGTACGCAATTACTTTGTTAACCCTGTATTTCCGGTATAACGGGGTGTGACAATAACAAATTACAACACGTTTATTTTAAACTCGCACAACGAACGACGACGATAATTTACTCGCAATTCTATCTCATCAAAATCCAGTATAAGCAAGTAAAAGATGAATCAACCAAATTGCATATCAAAGTATCCTCCGTCAGATAGAATTACCCCATTTAACAAAACTAACTCGATCATTAAAGCATTGATATCAAAAAATTTATAACTGATGAAAAGAACACTATACAATTTTAACAATTCTTATCTATAAAGCAAAATTAATATCTCAAAACAATTTATGAGATGAAAGCTTCTTATTCTCCCGATAATTAAAAACTAAAAAACCTCGTCGAACAAAATTCCTTTCATCTTAAAACACGACTCTTTGGCCTCCAAATCCTTTTCAAATGGTGATAGATGTTGGTCGTATAACATCTACAAAATCTGTATAAACATAAGAGTGTATAGACTAAAAAGAAAACACTTACATAGTAGCAAACAAATGTGCAAGCCAACCACCAAGAAAGTGAGAAATGTTCTTGAAGTATCTCTTTTTTTTTTACCACCTGAAATAACTTTTAAGAAACCAACATTAGGAATAAATACTTAAAACTGCATTTGATTAGAGAAGGAAAAAGTATATTACAAACTGGTTTCTTACATACTTGCAATCGGTGCAAAAAAGGTAGTTAAGAATAATAGTCAAAAATAAGGGAAAATAATGATATAAATCATAAGGGAAAATAATGATATAATTTATAAGTTATAACCCTTCATCATATATAACGAAAATAAAGGCATGAACAAAAAGGGAACATGGCATTTAGTTAATTATATTCATTAGGTTGTGTAAGTTGTGTCTTATAAGTTCAAGTAAATATCTCATCAAGAGTTGATACATGTCGTGGTGATGTAGATGAATTCGGGAGGCACAGAGAGAGAAAATAAGAGTTGATACATGTCGTGTGGGTATGTTTAGTGTATGCTTTTTTTGTAAGGGTAATTTCGGAACTTGAATGATAAGATGTGTGGAGGTAGTTTAAATGCAGAGGGTATTTTAGATAATTCAAAGGTAGAGAGTTGAATGTGGGGGGAGGGTAGTTTGCTTTAATATGAAGTATAGATATATAAGGAAAAGATAATTATAGTACAAGGTTCTTCCTCCTTCTCCGGCCAACAGCCGCCACCTGCTTCTTCTCCAGCGAGACTGCCGCCGCCAGCCACCGCCACCACCATCATCTCCGACCACCCCAACCACGGCGCCGGCAGCAAGGGCTTCGCCCGTACCGTATCAAACCGTCACCATCTCTTGGATCGCCGCCCATCAAATCCATACGATTCCCATATGCGTCCCTTGACAACCAGTTTAGAACGGATGAGGGCAACGCCCGTACCGTATCCACCCGAAAACGAACCTGATTCTCGCCGAAAAGTCGCCGGAGATGTCGCCAGAGGTGGTGGCGGTGGTTGTCTCGCTGGAGAAGAAGGAAGAAGGAGGAGGTGTGGCGGTCGCCGGAGAAGAAGATGGTGGTTGGCGGCGGCAGTCTCGACGGAGAAGAAGGAAGAAGAACCTTGTACTTTTGTACTTTTTGGATTGCTTGTACTATATATATATATTTCTCTATATATATATATATATATATATATATATAGGGGTGGGTTATTTATAGTACAAGCAATCCAAAAAGTACAAAAGTACAAGGTTCTTCATCCTTCTTCCTTCTTCTCCGGCGAGATATATATATATATATATATATATATTATATATAGGGCAAGGTTTTTTTTTGTTTTTTTTTTTTTTTTTTTTTTTTTTTTTTTTTTTTTTTTTTTTTTTTTTTTTTTTTTTTTTTTTTTTTTTTTTTTTTTTTTTTTTTTTTTTTTTTTTTAATTTGCTATTAGTTATTCTAAGAACCTTTAAAAAAACAGGAACCTTTAAGAACATTTTTCCATCAATAATTATAAGGGTAATATTGTACTTTTATAATTGATTACTTAAAATATGGTTGTGCATGCACGTGTGATCACCAATATAACTGTCTATGCACATGTGATCATTAATAAGGTTGTTTAAGAACATGTGATCACCAACTAATTTTATGAAACATTGTTTACAAAATACTAGCATACATGTGCTAATCGCACCATTTATGCACACGTGATCACCAACTAATCTCATAAAATATTCATTTGTAAAATACTTGCATATACTTTCACACATATGATCATATAACTGTCTGTACACATGTGATCACCAACTAATACTTGTATACATATGATTGTCTATGCACATGTTATCACTATCTCATAAAACATATGTTCATAGACGAATTTGTTACTTCGTCCTATCATCATCATCATCATCATCATCATCGTACAACGGAGGGAGATCCATGTATTCGTCATCTGCAAAAAGAACACATATAAAATATTAAAATATTAGAGTAAATTACAATTTTGGTCCCTGTCGTGGGTCAAAAATTACCGTTTTCATCCCTACCTTTCATATATTACCGTTTTGGTCCAAAAAACTTTGTCCGTCAACGCTTTTGGTCCAATTCTCTAAACGGACGTTAAACACCCATCACGTGATCTGCACGTGATGGGTATTTTAGTCTTTTCATTAGCACAGGGACGAAAACGGTAATTTTTGACCCACGACAGGGACCAAAATTGTAATTTACTCTTTATTTTATTTTTTGTTTTCAATCAATATCTATATCTATCATCTATCATCTATCTGTATATAAATCTATATCCATATATTTTTTTCTATGTTCTTATTTCTTTTCCAAAATTCTTCAAATCTCTTTTATCTTCAAACAATTGGGGATAAACACTTATGTGCAGTTTATTATTATTGTTTAAATATTTCTGGATTCCATCTTAGGGTATGTTTTAGGTGTCAATGTGCATTTTCAAAGTAGGGATCTCGAATTGATAATGGCTGTAGCGAAATGAATTACCAGTGGAATATACCCCAAAGTAGTTACAACTCTACTTTTTTTTTAGCTAATACGTATCATTTATTCACAAATGTGGCACCCCATCACGAAGTCCACATGATGACCAATGATGAGATTTAAAATTAGTTGACCCACAATTTTCATCCATCCATCCAGCACAATGAATGTAACTAGATACCGACCAGGCGACCACCACCTTCACTCCGACTGTTAGATCCCACCACCACCACTCTGCCATCAGATCCCACCACCACAACTCCGACCGTCAGATCTGGCCACCACGAAAAGTGCCACTACATAAGCAACCCAATCTTAGATCTTGTGTGTTACTGTTATAAGAGTTAAGAAAAAGTGTATGTATATATACACACGTGTATGTATACATATAGAAGAAATTCCTTAAAGTGTGTTTCATTTGATCTGGACTAATGAGTCTTCACCATTACACTTTGTTGATACTTTGATGTAATATTGTTATTTCACTTTTTTTGTGTAATTAGTTTGATTTAGAAATGAAAATTGTCAAAAGAAATCTGGGAAAGAGAGATTTTTTGGAAAAGAAAAGGGCTAGATGAGTGTGAAAGGTATAAAACAAAAAATAAAATAAAGAGTAAATTACAATTTTGGTCCCTGTCGTGGGTCAAAAATTACCGTTTTCGTCCCTGTGCTAATGAAAAGACTAAAATACCCATCACGTGCAGATCACGTGATGGTGTTTAACGTCCGTTTAGAGAATTGGACCAAAAGCGTTGACGGACCAAAGTTTTTTGGACCAAAACGGTAATATATGAAAGGTAGGGACGAAAACGGTAATTTTTGACCCACGACAGGGACCAAAATTGTAATTTACTCAAATATATATTTTTGAATTTGAAAATTTAATCTCAATAAAATCTAGAAGACTAATATGAGAACCAAAAAATAATAGTGAAGTGAGATAAAGCCATTATTTAAATGGACGATTACATGTTTTTAAAAACAATTAAAAGATACAATAGTTTAATAGCTTAATGTACCTGCGATATAGCCAATATTCAAATTTATGCAATCACTTACATACCATACAATTAATCCAACACAGCGTGGGATTTAGTTTTTCTTTCTTATCGGAGGCCGGAGGGAATTAGCTTTTCATTCTTATCTTTTGTATACCACAAATGAATCACACCCATTTAATTTGTTTTCAATTTACTTGATGAAACCGTTCCATATTTCCAAATTAATATCCCTTTATTATAGCACGTTAGTTTCTTCTAATTATATGACTAAATTACCCTTTATTCATAAATAACTATTATTTACATCTCTAATTAGTTACCAAAATGCCACATTAATTTTAGTCCATAGATCAAAAAGTTGAAGGGTTATGATTGATTTTAAAAGGTTCTCAAAAGTTCTTGTTTTTTTAAGGGTTCTCAAAATAACTTTTCAATATATATATATACTAGCTTAAGCACCCGGGTAATACCCGGGTAGTATTATGATATATTACTATATCTATAACAACAACAATAGAAGTTACGCCCTTATACAGGGACAAATTCATAAGGGAAGTGATATTAGTACCACATAAGTTGATTAATTTACCACAACTATGCATTAACTGTTTGTACATTGTGTTGTTATACTTGTACAGTGTGGTAAATTAATCAAGTTTGGTGGTACGAATATCACTTCCCAATTCATAATAGCAAAGAGAACACTATACTAATAAATGTATAATTGAAGTTAAGATTGTAATCGGAAATCGTGATCTTATACACGAACAACACACGAGTCATCTCAAAATCACCGCCATGCGAAATACCAAAGATTTCAAGATATCAAAATCAAGCTAAAAAGGGGGGGGGGGGGAGTATGTTGTATCCTCTATGTTGAATTGAACAAACGATGTTTGATGTAAACACAAAACCATAAGACTATCTATAATACCTTATAAAAAGAGAACTCCCTCCTCAAAAATCTCAAAAGACGAATTGATGTATCTAAAATATCTCTCTCATTTATTCACTAATCTAAACATCTTCACCTAATATACCTATAATAACTTAATGACATAATTTTAAACATAAATCTCTCAACCCTTAAAATATCTACAATAACTCCTTTAACATCAATTATTTTTACATTCACCACCATTGTCGCCCCCACCACCCGTCACCTTCACAGTTGCCGATACCACTGTCATTACCTGTCGCCACCACCGCCTCATTGCGCGAGCATATGACTCGTATATCTTTATATTGGACTATGACTATATAGAACTTGGCATTTTAACAAACATTTAGTGGGCTTAAAAAAACAACTCAAAAGAGACCATGTGTGAAGAATAATTGTTGGTATATGATCACGTAAAAATGAACGTATGTCCGGAAAGTATTTAAGCCTACGGGTCACACGCGTTGACACTTAGATATCCGGTAATATGTATATATTGTATCTACATATTTATAATCACCAAGTTGAGAGAAATGATAATTGGACATTATTAACTAGATATGTTAATTAGAATTATTTATTAATTAATAAATATGAATTATTAATTATTAAATATTAATTAATAATTAATGTAATTATTAATTAAACCCTAGTCCAAGTCAAAATGTGTTAGCTTGAAGGTTAAGTTATTAGGGATATATTTATACCCTATATATATATCCTAATAATAAAACCCTAACATATAATATAACCAATATCACTTTCGGTTCTCTCGATCGAAACATAATACCGAAAACACAAAACTCATATTCTAAAAACCAATTCTATATTATAGAGATAATAGTCAAAGACTTTGGTGGGGTTTTTTTTAGTTCGGCAGAAACATTATATTTGTTTCTTACTTATGTTGGACAAAATCAAAACTAAAAGCTATTTAGGAGCTTTTGGTTTTTGGTGATTCAAGATCTAGCAATCTTCGGGTATTGTTTGACGTGTCGTGTGTGCGATCGTAGAGAGGTTTTATTTTAAACCTTATTATAAAGTTTCTTGCTTTATCATCTTCAATTAAAGGTACATGCTTTCTTTCCTTGGTTAATTAATTAATTGCATAGTTAATCTTCCGCTGCGTGCTTTGTGATTTAATTTGATAATTTGTTATATAACCCAACAATAATCACATAAGCTTGCATTTGATCAAACATATAATCTCCATAACATAAAATAATGACATTATAAAAGAATCATACATAATGAGCAAATCCACAATTTAATCATAAAAGATTAGATTTTAATATGTTGATACAAAGCATAATATTTCATGTTTCATTGTCCCGATAATTGGCCTGAAAATGATTTATACGATATTGGTTATATATGGATCAAGTGAGAAGTTTGTTGTGGGTATAATATATAGTGAGAAGGATACATTGAAGGTTTTTGTTTATTTTCTTTTTAATTAATATTACAAAAAATGCTGATAAAATTTAATATCTCTTGATGGATGTACATGTTTTTTATAATTTATTAATTGATATTTTTATTGATAAGTTATTAGTATTGCTTACGTAATAAATGATTTTTTCTAATTAAATTTAATGAATGAAAGGGGTTTGGTTGTGCCAAGTAACCTATTTTTTAGCAAAAATATAGGAATGGACTTCAATTTTATATATAGAAGATATCTTACTTCGTTAGGCCCCTATATGTTTTTTTCTTTTTTTTTTAACGATGGTGTTGACTTTGGGTCTTCAGGTACAAGCAGTGACAATCTTTGCAAATTATCCTTGTTCAGTCAATAATTAAATTTTCAATGAATCAATTATATTTTAAGCTACAAATGCTCGTACATACAATTCAACTATAATGAGCCGAGTGAAGTGCCTAATCAAATTACAGTAGTCAATACCAAACCAAATTACGACGTAAATTGGATGAATATATTACATTTAATTAATACAACCGTAAATTGATACACTCTTTCCTCGTATTACTGTTCCTGTAATGAGCCAAGTGATATATCTACCCGTGGATCTAATGACATGGCACGTCGACCTCCATCTGTTAAAGCTGCTCTTTCAGTTTCTTTTGGTCAGCGAGCCCCTCATCGTGCATCAACACGGGATTCCTCCCCTGTTCGCCGTACTCTCCCGCCACCACCTTCCTATGACCGAAAGGACGGTGAAGATTCCCGGAGATCTCCGTCCCACCACGGTAGCCAAAGCTGTGATTTACCCGAGCTGACCACTGACAAGGGTGGTGCAACAGACGGTAGGGCTCCTGGTAGGAACAACGGGGCTGAAGAGGTCATTCGGCTGGGTGGTTCATCTTGGAGGTAATCATGGACTGCTCATATCGTTGTCAAAACACATATATGCCATGAGTGGATGCATGGCATATGGTAAAGGAGAGGTTGGCATGTACTTCATCATTTACTACAACAATTAAATATATGTTGCTCTCTTTGAGGTTAAATTGTTCACTGTGTACTGTAACGTAACGGACGCTTTTCAAGGGTGTTTTGTCAAACAAGTCTTTGAATTTTTTTTTTGTGAAACGGGGTAAACCGGTATTCAGTACCGGTTTCAAATATTTGGCTCGAACCCGGTATTCGCAAAACCGGGTTCAATTTTCGAAGCTCCAAACCGGTAGTAGCAGACCGGTTCGCAGTGAAGTGACAGGTGCAGCGGAATCTTTGACTGCTACAGAAGACATGCAGGTGATAGCGACTTATGGCTGCGAACCCGGTATTGGCAAAACCGGATTCGAGGGTCACGTCAAAAACACAACAAGCATCAATAATGAAAGTTTACACAAACATTGAATATATATATACGAACATCGCTCATTTTCTGGGCATTCAAAACATTCAAAATAAAATACCCAACTAATTTTCAAATAGATTATCCCCTCAAAAAACATATCTACAGAAATGGCAGGTCAATCATCTTCTGGTGGTGGTGCATTCCCAAATATCACTAGGTTTGGAGCTCAAAACAACGTTTGGAGTCACATGAATGATGATGGCAAGCGTAAATCGGACGTGGCATCTTTAATTGAGCGTTTAAAGGCGAGAAAGTCGGCTTACGAGGCCGAAATTGCAGAACGTGCAACAGTGGTCCAACCGTCCAAAATAGACAGGAGGTACGAGACCTACCTGCAGCAGAAGGTCCAATGGTTGCAACTAACCATTAACCATCTTACTTTTGCCGAGTCCTCAATAACGAGCACGATTCAGCACGCGTATACCTTTAGTGCTGAATTTCGCTCGGTTGGTAGTCGGCCTGATGGTTACGTGACTGACCCGGGAGAGGAATACGCAACAGAAGACCCCGAAGCTGCAAACCCTGGCTATGAGCCCGGTGAATACATTCACCGTAATGATGGTGATAGTTCATTCGACTCCACTGATTCCCGTTTTGTTGATTTGGATAATTTTGGCTTATTTATGTAATCGTTTCAGTTTTTAATAAAGTAACTCGTTTTATAAGTTGTTAATGTTGTTTTATATGTTTTTGATTATAAAGTGACAAGAATATCTAATAAGAAAACAAACAGAAAAATTGATATTAAAAGTAGCCACATTACAAGAAAACACATACAAATTCAGTGAAACAATAAAAAAAGATAAAAAAACAGATAAAAAAACATAAAAAAACAGATAAAAAACAGATTATTGAAATTCTTGAGTGCATGTTTTCCGATTATGACCCAATCCGTTGCAAAGGCCACATCTAGCTTGTTGTCTTGAGGTTGAAGATCTGCTGGTAGAACTCTCATCCATCTCGTTCCGGTACCGTCTGGTGCGTCTCCTACCCCTATGCGTGACCAGTTTTGCCGGGTCTCCTTGGATCTTCCAATCTACCTCTGCCCAGTAATGAACGTCTCGGAGGGGAGCAAGTGCAACATTATACTGATTTATCCACGTCCTAGTTGAGTACCTCTTACTTGGAAGATTAGCAGCTCTCTCCTGTCTATATCCGCAAACAGCAATGGCATGAGAACATGGAACCTTTGATGCTGCCAAGCTCCACAAGAGCATTTTTTCCTATTCCGCCATGACAACATTGTATGTGAACTCGCCATTTGCATTTCTTTGGTTTGTTATCACCGTGTAATTTCCTTGACGTTCATCAAACACTTCCACCCTATGGCTTGTTGAGGCTCTTTCACGCATCTGATAAACCTGCCACATTTTGCGAGCTAGTGGTGGGTTCCAATTGCTGGCCTTCCGGTATTGCTTGACAAAATTGTAACACTCCACTTAAAATAATGGGTTCAAATTTTTTTTATTTTTTATTTATCTATAGACCACAATGGCGGAAAAGATCTACTTATACTTAAACATCTATCAACCTTAATAGCAAATCAAGGTTGACCTCTTATTAATTCAAATGGTGTTACTAAAAGACTACTACATTTTACATTGAAACCCAATATTTGTATCCTGCAGGCCTACACAAACCTGAACTAGGAAATAACTACATGATAATCAACTAGCTGCTTAGGGCACTTCTCGGATGTATAAGCTAAAAGTCTACCCATTCCTCACCACGTGTACCTTCATCCTTGCTACTCTGCGAGACACAATCGACAAAGTAGAAACAAGTGTCAGCTTATAAAGCTGAGTAAGATAAGGTTAATCCAAAATATATATGTTAAACAAAACTGCTTATCAAAATAGTTACATATATATAATTACCCATCCATTTGGTAACGATTCAATACCTGCACAATTGGGTCAATACATACCAATAATAGGATTCAACCCACATATTCCATATATATATATCTATACATATATATATATATATATATATATATTTATAATTCCATTATAATCACATATAGGTTTCCTAATAATCAATGGAACCCTATTTCACACCAAATCAACCACCCTTATAGGATTTCTAAACAACAAGAATCCCATCTCAATATTTAAGGATCATCATATATCCAATTACCCTTATAGGATTTCTAAGTAACAAGAATCCTATCTCAGGTTCACCATATATCATATAGTTTCCACATATCCCCTTATATACTATAGACCAACATCATTAAACCATCCATCATTCGATCATTATCGTATCCTAACAAATACAATTAATAACACATAAACAATAATCAAGTGACTAACCAAAAATGTATACCCATATATACACATGATTAATCATAATAACACATAATAATAATCAAGTGACTAACCAAAATGTATACCCATATATACACATGATTAACCATAATAACACATAATAATAATTTAACTAATTACAAACATTTAAACTATCACATAATAATTAATCATCTAACAATATTCTCAAGTCCCAAACACCTCGCATAGTTCATAAGCTTCATGTAACTTAAGGTGTCCATAATTCTATAGACAAGACACCGATCATATACCTGCATATATGATATCAATATACACAAACAATAGGATTTAGATAACCACAAGTTGTATAAAATGTTTCCAACTAAATCATCTTCTAAAACGTCATACGCACGTCAAGCATATAACAATCATCACATATCAAGCATATAGCACAAGAAGAAGATTACATTCCTACATGTGCCTAGCAACCTCAATCACAATCAACAATCTTAAGTTATGCCATTTTCAACTGTTTAGTAATGACTTATGTCACATAAGTAATCAACACAAGTCATGCATAGGCGGTCACCTTTCCAGGAACCTTGCACCCGACATGATGGGTTGTCCTTTCAGGGTCCATCGGCGTCGTTAAGGATAGGCATAACCAAATCCAGGAGTAAACCGTTTAGCAACTCATAGTGATCGGTCCTAATCACCCGGTATACTCAAGCAACTTGACCATGTCGTCAGAGGTATCGTGTTTACCCCGTCTGACCAACTTAGGAGTAAGCCGTTAACAACTGGTGGTGATCGGTCCAAATCACCCGGCATACTCAATCAACTTGACCATGTCATCAGAGGTATCATGTTTACCCCGTCTGACCAACTTATCACACTAGTCCCACCGAGGAATAGTATGGGTTAAGCTTAACACTTTCAACTGTAGGTTTATACTCGAGTTCATTATCTATAGGCTAGCTACAACATAAGCTACCTATAATCAACACATCAAAGCCCTTATTAATGTGCACAAGTGATCATAAAATCCTATGATTACTAGTGTCACTTACATGCAACTCATCAACACAAAAGTTAAATTATTATTTATGCAATCAATCTTAACAACAAGTCAAGTGAATATAGCATAATAATAACATCATTCTCCTGATCAAACATGCATAATAACAGCTCATAATCACCTTCCCAATTTAGTTCAATAAAACATATGAACTTAAGGGTATCAACAATTCCAAGAACAACAAATAATCATTCCATTCAACCCGCAATAGATTAATTAATATAATTAAGCTACGGTTGAGTCTTTAGCAATCATAATGGGTAAACAACAATCCCACCCACATGCATAAGTAATTACAGTCTCAAAGTCCCCTCATAGTAGTTTAAACCCTTCCCCCAATGCCCATTCCAACATATAGGATACGAAAGTATGTTTAAGCTACGTTTGACACTTTAAAATGGACGTTTTGATTGTGTTCGCAGGGATAACCAGTATCTTACCTTAGTACAGCTCACAACGCTTTGCAAAGTACTTTATTATGCTCAAAATGTACTCCCGGGTACCTAGAACAAATATAAGATCAACCTATAAGCTACAACAAAGCATAGACGCTAAACAAGGAAAATTCAGCACGTTTCCAGATTTGCGCTATTCACTTTCCAATGCATTTTCGAGCCCAAGACTACCAGATATAACAAAACTCAGTTCTGAACATTTGCAGGGCACTCAAAGACCTTTTCAAAAATGTATGGTTTGACTCATAATAATCTGTAATGAATGAGATATGATTTTTACAAAAACAGAATTGTAGCATTCGTCCAGACTCCGACCAGTTCTGGAGATTAGCATTTTACGCCGTATCTGAGCAAAACCAAAAGAAAGCTAGTTCATATAAAATTTACTGGACACATAGAGGTTTTCAAAAATGTAAGGTTCATCTTCTAAATCGTTCAGATGAAGAATATATGATCTTTGCAACACAGACCTACAGCATTCGTTTGAAAACTGACCAATTCTGGAAATTGTCACTTTGTCACTTTTCTGGGCAGAACCAGAGGAAACATTGTTCATATCAAATTTATGGGACATCTGGAGGTTTTCAAAAATGCAAGGTTTATCTCCTAACTCCTCCAAACTAATCAGATATGATTTTTGCAAGATGATAGAAATTTCAGTCCTAAAGAAACCATTGTTTTGCAAACTATTTCTACCATCAAATTACCATAGCAAACCACCACAACCTAAGGAACTTACATACAATCAAAATATGACTAATTTGACAACTTATTCCAGTAGTTGATCCACAAATCTTTTGCACACAATACGGAATCGATTAAACACCCAAAAACAATCAATTTCGATTTCAAAACATAATCTATCCATAATCAAACCTCAAGACCATACTCAACAACTAGACATCAACACAAGACCTGGAATCATGATAAAATAAAAAGATATATTACCTTACTTGTGCACTTAATCAAAAGGATGATCAAAGGAATGATCAAAATGAAAGTCAACTAGTTTTTCCAGGTTACTATTCCGGCTATAATTCGAGATCAAGACATCCAGGGACAAATTCAACGGCTGAAAATGTAGTCCTATGTGTCAGGAACCTACTACCAAAAATTGAAGATGATCCGACGGTTTGATCTTCGATCCGACGCGATTTACTGGGCTGTGGTATATAAAAACGGGATTTGGGATGTTTCTCTCTTTTTAGTATTATTGGTATGTGTGTGTATATATGATTGAATGAAATAATTATCCAGAATTTTGAAGTCAATAATAGCTTAATAATCTGATTTTTAAGTTTCAAAAGTAACACTTTTAGTCCCTCTACTTTCAAACTTCACATTTAGAGCCTAAACTAGCTACCGGGAACACATACATAATTAAGGCATTAAAACCTCACACATATAGTACATTAAACACTTATAAGCATTAAATGTCTTAGAGACTTAACAGACACGATGTGTTGACTTAACGACTCAAGTCAACCATTAAATAAAAGTTTGGGATGTTACAATTATCTCCCCCTTAAAAGGATTCTGTCCCCAGAATCACTCCTATCCATACAGGAGGAAATAAATATCCCTCACCTTAACTTCCATTTTCGCGTCATGATCTTGTCTCGATTTTTCTACCACTTAATTAACACAAGGTCAATCAACCTCTCGCACAACTTTTCCAGCTCTCTATACAGAACCCTATCTGGATTCTCAACGAGCCTTTAACCAATGTGGTAGAAAAATTTATATACACTTACGAAGTTTAATGTATAACATCTATATACTTTTTTTTTTCGAAACATAGTTATTAATTAAGCTACATGGATTGAAATCAAAAGGTCCATTCGCAGCTTATTAGAACAATCCGTTAACAACAACTTATTGTTTTAACTATGTTTATTATAATTCAAACTAAGGTAATTATAGATTTCAAATTTTAAACATTAAAGGTTCAAAATTCAAATTCACCTTTTCCCTCCTTCCATTTTCGACTGTTACAACAACTCATACACAGTCTGATTGATTTTCAACATGATTTAGGGTTAAATATAAAATTTAAAATATCATAACACTGTGGCAATTATTACAGACTACTGTAGTTTCTGGACACCTGTCCGTTCTTTACGGTCACCCTCCCTCTTTCGTTCTTTATAAAAGAGAGTCACTTGCAAAGATAATAGGCACACTAAATTTTCCTCCCTTTCTTTGCATTTTTCTTTGTGAAATCATACCTCCAAGTAGTCCGATTAATTCTCTCTATCTCTTTTAGCTTAGATATGACCACTCCCACATTTGATCTACTAGAACGTTCAATAGAGCTCCTAGCCAAGCAAATTGATCAACTTAACAGTGTCGTAGCATCACTTTCTACAAGCCAAACTGCCTCATTTACGTCCCTTACATCACGAATCGATCAAATCCACTCTAGTGCACCCTTTCTCCTAGCAGCTGATAGAGCACTATTGAGAAAATCTATCGAAAATCAAACAAGGCTCGAAGCAGAAATTAGAGAAATCAAAGGGTTGTTGTATCAACTTGTTGATTTCTCACAATCTGAAGAAGTGAAAGCAACAGTCATCCCAACTCCTTCCAAGGGAAAGAGACCTATGTCATCAACTAGCATTGTTCCATGTCGTGAAAATTTTGAAACACTTCTGGATTCTCAAGATGTGATCTTTAAAGAGATTATGGAACGACAGGAAACTCTAGTGATGGAAGAGGAGGCTTCTCTAAAGTTGGCCAAGGAGCTACTACTTGCAGAAGTAGGAGAGACAAGTTCGGAGATACCAACACTAGCAAACCAACAAGTCGACATATTTGAACTTGCTAGGAGGCGAGAAACTGAGTGGAATACCAAATTGGCTCGGAACGAAGCAAGCCTTAAGAGGTATCTACAGACGACTATGGGAGAGGAAGACAATACTCTTTGTTCTCCTCCAGGACCGTTGAAGAGGCCAAGAACTGTTGGTGCCTCATCATCTACTTCCGATGCAATTTCACTAGCAGATGATGATGAAGAACTAAATGTTCAACCATTTCGCAGAAGAAAGAGAGATGCTGCCAGTGGAAGCCATATGCAGAGATCTAGTTTCAACAAAACCCCTTAATATGATAAACATTAGGAATTTATAGAAATGTCCTACCACTCTACTAAACTCCTGTTTGTAGTCAATACTATATTATCACTCTTATCAAATAATATGATAAAGTTGTCCTACTCTATTTCGTCAATTCAAGGTCTTATTATAATCCTACTTTATCGTTGTAGAATTATTCCTTGTCGGCCATTTTATAAATAATTGTTGTTTGACATCATTGCTTACGTTATATAAATGATTAGCATATCATAGTAAGTTCATATATTTCTTACTTATTCAAACATCATAACATGAATCAAAATTACTAGAGTTATAACACAACAACTATTCTCATCACATAAGAATATAACACTCCATATAATTTTTAATAACTCATATCATAGGTTCCACACCAGTCAACACATACATGGCCATAAACACACTTGAGTCGTGATACATTTGCAATTATGTTCCGGACCATAATTGTAATTGTATTCTTTCTCACGTGTATTCTTTACAATATATTTCACCTAACTTTTCACCAATTTTAATCATGTATCAACTCAAAATACATGAAAATATAACACAAATTCACATAAGAGATGTTCTTCAAAAGCACTGAGAAATTTTAACAAAGGTTATAGCAAGTAGTAAGGAAAATAAGACTAATCATCACAATTATGCATATAAACAACCAATACATAAAAGCCTTAATCCTACTCTCGCACTCGACCCATCCCAGTCCTAAAAACAATCTCCTTAAGGCTAAGGCACTATTACCTAAGCTCAAATGCGCAACAACATTTCTAGTTTAAGTCCATGACCTACACCTATGGCCAATGGTTCACTTAAACTAATGCTCTGATACCAACTTGTAACACTCCACTTAAAATAATGGGTTCAAATTTTTTTTATTTTTTATTTATCTATAGACCACAATGGCGGAAAAGATCTACTTATACTTAAACATCTATCAACCTTAATAGCAAATCAAGGTTGACCTCTTATTAATTCAAATGGTGTTACTAAAAGACTACTACATTTTACATTGAAACCCAATATTTGTATCCTGCAGGCCTACACAAACCTGAACTAGGAAATAACTACATGATAATCAACTAGCTGCTTAGGGCACTTCTCGGATGTATAAGCTAAAAGTCTACCCATTCCTCACCACGTGTACCTTCATCCTTGCTACTCTGCGAGACACAATCGACAAAGTAGAAACAAGTGTCAGCTTATAAAGCTGAGTAAGATAAGGTTAATCCAAAATATATATGTTAAACAAAACTGCTTATCAAAATAGTTACATATATATAATTACCCATCCATTTGGTAACGATTCAATACCTGCACAATTGGGTCAATACATACCAATAATAGGATTCAACCCACATATTCCATATATATATATATATATATATATATATATATATATATATATATATATTTTTATAATTCCATTATAATCACATATAGGTTTCCTAATAATCAATGGAACCCTATTTCACACCAAATCAACCACCCTTATAGGATTTCTAAACAACAAGAATCCCATCTCAATATTTAAGGATCACCATATATCCAATTACCCTTATAGGATTTCTAAGTAACAAGAATCCTATCTCAGGTTCACCATATATCATATAGTTTCCACATATCCCCTTATATACTATAGACCAACATCATCAAACCATCCATCATTCGATCATTATCGTATCCTAACAAATACAATTAATAACACATAATAATAATCAAGTGACTAACCAAAATGTATACCCATATATACACATGATTAACCATAATAACACATAATAATAATCAAGTGACTAACCAAAATGTATACCCATATATACACATGATTAACCATAATAACACATAATAATAATTTAACTAATTACAAACATTTAAACTATCACATAATAATTAATCATCTAACAATATTCTCAAGTCCCAAACACCTCGCATAGTTCATAAGCTTCATGTAACTTAAGGTGTCCATAATTCTATAGACAAGACACCGATCATATACCTGCATATATGATATCAATATACACAAACAATAGGATTTAGATAACCACAAGTTGTATAAAATGTTTCCAACTAAATCATCTTCTAAAACGTCATACGCACGTCAAGCATATAACAATCATCACATATCAAGCATATAGCACAAGAAGAAGATTACATTCCTACATGTGCCTAGCAACCTCAATCACAATCAACAATCTTAAGTTATGCCATTTTCAACTGTTTAGTAATGACTTATGTCACATAAGTAATCAACACAAGTCATGCATAGGCGGTCACCTTTCCAGGAACCTTGCACCCGACATGATGGGTTGTCCTTTCAGGGTCCATCGGCGTCGTTAAGGATAGGCATAACCAAATCCAGGAGTAAACCGTTTAGCAACTCATAGTGATCGGTCCTAATCACCCGGTATACTCAAGCAACTTGACCATGTCGTCAGAGGTATCATGTTTACCCCGTCTGACCAACTTAGGAGTAAGCCGTTAACAACTGGTGGTGATCGGTCCAAATCACCCGGCATACTCAATCAACTTGACCATGTCATCAGAGGTATCATGTTTACCCCGTCTGACCAACTTATCACACTAGTCCCACCGAGGAATAGTATGGGTTAAGCTTAACACTTTCAACTGTAGGTTTATACTCGAGTTCATTATCTATAGGCTAGCTACAACATAAGCTACCTATAATCAACACATCAAAGCCCTTATTAATGTGCACAAGTGATCATAAAATCCTATGATTACTAGTGTCACTTACATGCAACTCATCAACACAAAAGTTAAATTATTATTTATGCAATCAATCTTAACAACAAGTCAAGTGAATATAGCATAATAATAACATCATTCTCCTGATCAAACATGCATAATAACAGCTCATAATCACCTTCCCAATTTAGTTCAATAAAACATATGAACTTAAGGGTATCAACAATTCCAAGAACAACAAATAATCATTCCATTCAACCCGCAATAGATTAATTAATATAATTAAGCTACGGTTGAGTCTTTAGCAATCATAATGGGTAAACAACAATCCCACCCACATGCATAAGTAATTACAGTCTCAAAGTCCCCTCATAGTAGTTTAAACCCTTCCCCCAATGCCCATTCCAACATATAGGATACGAAAGTATGTTTAAGCTACGTTTGACACTTTAAAATGGACGTTTTGATTGTGTTCGCAGGGATAACCAGTATCTTACCTTAGTACAGCTCACAACGCTTTGCAAAGTACTTTATTATGCTCAAAATGTACTCCCGGGTACCTAGAACAAATATAAGATCAACCTATAAGCTACAACAAAGCATAGACGCTAAACAAGGAAAATTCAGCACGTTTCCAGATTTGCGCTATTCACTTGCCAATGCATTTTCGAGCCCAAGACTACCAGATATAACAAAACTCAGTTCTGAACATTTGCAGGGCACTCAAAGACCTTTTAAAAAATGTATGGTTTGACTCATAATAATCTGTAATGAATGAGATATGATTTTTACAAAAACAGAATTGTAGCATTCGTCCAGACTCCGACCAGTTCTGGAGATTAGCATTTTACGCCTGTATCTGAGCAAAACCAAAAGAAAGCTAGTTCATATAAAATTTACTGGACACATAGAGGTTTTCAAAAATGTAAGGTTCATCTTCTAAATCGTTCAGATGAAGAATATATGATCTTTGCAACACAGACCTACAACATTCGTTTGAAAACTGACCAATTCTGGAAATTATCACTTTGTCACTTTTCTGGGCAGAACCAGAGGAAACATTGTTCATATCAAATTTATGGGACATCTGGAGGTTTTCAAAAATGCAAGGTTTATCTCCTAACTCCTCCAAACTAATCAGATATGATTTTTGCAAGATGATAGAAATTTCAGTCCTAAAGAAACCATTGTTTTGCAAACTATTTCTACCATCAAATTACCATAGCAAACCACCACAACCTAAGGAACTTACATACAATCAAAATATGACTAATTTGACAACTTATTCCAGTAGTTGATCCACAAATCTTTTGCACACAATACGGAATCGATTAAACACCCAAAAACAATCAATTTCGATTTCAAAACATAATCTATCCATAATCAAACCTCAAGACCATACTCAACAACTAGACATCAACACAAGACCTGGAATCATGATAAAATAAAAAGATATATTACCTTACTTGTGCACTTAATCAAAAGGATGATCAAAGGAATGATCAAAATGAAAGTCAACTAGTTTTTCCAGGTTACTATTCCGGCTATAATTCGAGATCAAGACATACAGGGACAAATTCAACGGCTGAAAATGTAGTCCTATGTGTCAGGAACCTACTACCAAAAATTGAAGATGATCCGACGGTTTGATCTTCGATCCGACGCGATTTACTGGGCTGTGGTATATAAAAACGGGATTTGGGATGTTTCTCTCTTTTTAGTATTATTGGTATGTGTGTGTATATATGATTGAATGAAATAATTATCCAGAATTTTGAAGTCAATAATAGCTTAATAATCTGATTTTTAAGTTTCAAAAGTAACACTTTTAGTCCCTCTACTTTCAAACTTCACATTTAGAGCCTAAACTAGCTACCGGGAACACATACATAATTAAGGCATTAAAACCTCACACATATAGTACATTAAACACTTATAAGCATTAAATGTCTTAGAGACTTAACAGACACGATGTGTTGACTTAACGACTCAAGTCAACCATTAAATAAAAGTTTGGGATGTTACAAAAATGGTCTCTTGTCCAAGTAAAAGTGGCCTCAATTAAAGCTCTAATAGGTAGCATACAAGCTTTTCCAAGGATATTGTTTTGGCACTCGGCAATGTTTGTCGTTAAGTTACCCCAACGACGAAGTCCCGAGTCGTGCTTTAGAGTCCACTTATCCAAACCAATGTTTCTCAAATAGGGCAAACACCCTCTAGTTCACCTCTGATTTCATCCACCGCCCAAGAATACTTGGATTGTTGGGATGTGGAACCGACAACCCAAGTCAAATTTTTGACACGCCTGTTCTTGAAGTGCGAGTTTACATTGCTACAAACGTGCCTCAAACAATACCGATGATGCCACCCGGGAATCTGGTTCACTGCATTAATTATGCCTTGGTGACGGTCTGAAACAATACACAATTCACCCTGCCGCTGCGATCCGACGTGCTCTTGAAAGAGATTTAAAAACCATCCCCAACTCTCATTAGACTCTTCATCAACCAAGGCAAAAGCGATAGGCAATAATTGTCCATTGGCGTTCTTCGTCACTACAGTTAGCAACTTACCCTTGTAGCTGCCTTTCAAATGAGTGCCATCAACAAAGATCACTGGAATACAACGTTGGAATGCTCTAATTGCCGGTCCAAATGTCCAAAATACAAACTTGAATGTTTGTATATGGCTTGAACTGGTTGGAGAATGGAGCCATTCCACAACAGTGTCTGGATTAGCACGTTGTAATTCAACAATATACTTGGGCAATGCATCAAAGTTACTCGGCCAAGTTCCATACAACCTTTCAATTGCGATCCTTCTTGCATTCCACGCCTTGGCGTAGCTGACATCGACATTGAAAGTTGTTTTAACTTGCGTCTGGATGTGTTTCACTTGATAAGTTAGATTCTCCTTCACCTGGGGCAAAATTTCAGAAGCTATCATACTTGCTGTCATACATCGGTTGTTGTTAGCTATCACTTCTCCATAGCAATTGTGACTCTCCACCCACTTTGTGATACGAAACAATCCTGAATTGTTTCTGCTAGATCCAACTACACCCCACCTACATGGAACCCGGTCCGTAACACCACGATAATTCTTCCCCCTGGTCATGCACTGTGCTTTCCAAAACTGTGGCCTCGTATCTTGAACAATAAGTTCTCTGTTTTCTCTTATGTTCCAAAGCCTAACAGCGTATACAAGTTCCGCCTTGCTTTGAAAAAACATTCCTTTTTCTATCACATTTCTTTCTTTCGACCAAAATACCACATCTTCTTCAACTTCATTGAATGGCATTAGACGATCATCATCATCATCTTCAAGATTAAGATGTTGTTGCTGCTCCAAAGGACCTTGTACATGTGCCCCTTCATCATCTTCATCTCCAGATACATCCCCATCAACGCTATATCCGTCGATGGTATCATCGCTTGTATAAGGTGCCTCATCACCAGATCCATCAACCATTGGTGCAATTTCATCATCTTCATCATGTTCATCGTCTTCATCGTCTTCATTGTCTTCATTGTCTTCATCATCGTCATTGTCTTCATGATCTTCGTTATCTTGTGACTGGTTACCCGGTTGAAAAAAACATTGACTTTGAGTCAAGCTTAACAACTGTTTGTAAAAGTAGGCTCGAACTTCACTTCAAATTGTGCATCACCCAGATGATAAATCATTCCCAAAGTATTATCATCCGTAATTAAATTTCTAAAAGGAATACCCTTAAATTCATACCATAAATATAATTGCAGTTTGAAGTCTTTTTTTGAAACACCAAAACAACTGTAAGTGACATCACAAATTTCTGAATAAGTCATTACGTGAAAAAGAGGAAAACTTCTTCTTTTTGATGGATCTGCATTTTGAAGGATCCCATTTGCGAATGATACACAATCATCCCATATTAACTGAACCATAATTGGGTTGAATGATGAAGATGCCATTTTTTTTTGGAAAATATAGTTTATCAAAGTGTTTGAAATGTTATCTGAAAATATTTGTTGGAATACTGATAATGGTTGAAGATACATCACATGTACTATATATAGATAAATGGTTTACAAGTTGAATTAGGGTTACACCACGTCGTGACACGTGTTAGGGTTACGGCCGAACCCGGTATTCCCAAAACCGGGTTCAGGCTTTCTGTATTCTACTGTTTCGCTCAAAAAGGTGTTGCGAAGTTGTCAGATCACTGCGAAACCGGGCTTGCTAAAACCGGTGTCAAATAGCTTTTTCTGAACCCGATTTTGCGAATACCGGGTTCGGGCAAAAATTGAAACCGGTACTCCCAATACCGGTTTACCCACTTTCACAAAAAAAAAATTCAAAAACTTGTTTGACAAAACACCCTTAAAAAACGACCGTTTCAAAAAAAAAATCTGATTAGCTTATCAAATTTTTACTTTTGCATCTTTTTGAGCTTTCTTTTGGGGTTCAGATTTGTTGTATCATGAGCTGATAATGATGGTGTGTTTATCATTTGACATGTTGAAATGTAGTTTCTTTTGACATGCTGTATATCAGCATCATCTGTCTGTGTGAAAGTCGATCAAGGGAAGGGACTTGTGCTAAAAGTAAATTCTATCGAGGCTAACAAACTCATTTTTCACTCTTTTAAAATGATGAAAGTTTCAAAACAATCATTTGGAGGCCCTCTCACGTTTGGTAGTAGCATGTTCGGTGAACTTGATTAAAACTAAAACTAAACTAATTAGCATAATTGATGACACATTGTATGATTACACACTTGGTACATAATAATTATATTAAAGTCAAGATGAATTTGTTAAGAGTTGAGAACTTTATTAACTTGATGCATAGTGAAATCGAACCAACGTATACTCTTAAATTAAATAGGGGAATAGCATAAAACGATTCAAATGACATATGATCGAGTTTTAGAAAATCATTATATAAATGGAATATAGCACATTTTAATTTTAATCACATGTAATTTGAGCTTGAATTAATTTAATAATATGTGGGGAGGTTTTAGCTAGGAGAATCCAAAAAAAGTAAAATTAGATTTAATAAATTGTAAAATGTTTTGAGACTTCATATGTAGACTCCATAAGTAACATGTTTATGCCACATGTTAACCATATAAATAAAATATAACTTTATATGGTAAAAACTAAAAAGTTAGTATATGTTCATATTCATATTATAATACAACAATTCACATATGTTGGTGTTGTGAGAGCCGGCCCTGTAGCAAATCATTGTAGAAAAAAATTATTTTTTTATTCTTTGATATTTTTTTAATAGTTTATTTTCCTTTATTTATTCCCTATCTTTTATCCCCAAAATTCTTTTTGGGCTTTTCTTCTTCAAAATCTTCCACCAACTGCAACCGATACATTCATCACTGTCATCATCTCCTTTATCCATCACTTCCACCTTGAGAGATGAAGATGCTGATGGCAAGGTAAATAATTAGGTCTTAACTTTTTTTTCCTTATATAAATTGTTTCTTCATTTTCTTTATTTTTTGAATTCAGCAATGGTTGTCAAAATATGATCTTTTATTTGATTAATTATATTTATGCATCAATCATGAAAAAGCTTCACATACTTGCATAGTTGCATAGCTGCGTGTATTATTGTCGATAAACTTTATGTTTCTTAGTTGTGGGGATTTGGGTCAACGAGGGGGAATTTTCGATAATATTTTTCATAATAGTTTGGATGATATTGTTAAATTTCGTTTCTTTTGGAATTTTATTTGGAATGCGTATGCAAATAGTGGTTTTCCGATAATAGTTTGGATGATATTGTTAAATAAATTAGTTTCTTTTGGAATTCTATGATGAATGCATATATAAATATTGGTGTGTACGAAGAGAGTGTGTGTTTGTTTATAGAAATAATGGAAATGGGATTTGAATGGTTACACATTTAGTTGTGTTTTTAAGTGGTTGATGGATGTGTGTTGAAATTTGAGTTTGGAGGCGATAGTAGTGTGGTAAATTCTATGATTGTGTCGTTTTTCAAGCGTGGAAATATAGGTAATGCCCGTAAGTTGTTTGATACTTGGCATGACCAAGACGTGGTTACTTGGAACTATGATAAGAGGTTATGTGGTTGCTAGGTTTTTCTATGCAGTAACGTTTTACCGGTCCATTCGTCAAAGGATATTAGCATCTACTTAGAGTTACTCGAATTTCGCTAAAACTGATTTTGGTTGAAAGTTTACAGCTAGGCTACACATTTACTTGCAATGAAGGAATCATCAACATGATTTATAAGTTATCTAAACAGGGCATAAGACCAAAATATTTGCCAATTGGTTTGAGAGGAATTGAGCAGTCTAGGAAATGACACTAAATATCGGCTTGCAATATACGTAGCTGGTCATCCCTTATAAGAAACTTCAAATGCTTGGCTTACTTGACTATTATGCTGTTAATCCTCCATTTATAATTAACATATGTATGCTTTTGTTCAATATCTTTTGAACAATGAAAACGTTAAATGATTGAGGCTTTTTGAGCTACTTTTGCATTTGTGATCTGTGAACAACAAAGGAAGTTGAGAGAAGGAAAGGAAGGAATGATGAAACAAGTAAGTTACCTTCAAAAATGCATATGTACACTTTTGGTTCAAGTCATATATGCTTCTTTGTGTCTTATTTCATTCTCAAGTTTGATTTCATCTATTTCGTGATTTTAAAGTATAAGTTTGCCCACGTTTAAGTTTGCGACGGATATAACATAGTTCATGTTGATAGCAAGTGTTGTAATTTCGTTGCCCAATATAAAAATCATCGTTTAATTAGCAAACATCATTATGGTGTATATATATACAACATCGTATTAGTCTTTGCTATCCACAGTGCTTCCTAATGTACTGATTTGTTTATGTTGAGATCAATTTTTCCTCTTTTCAGACTGTTGTTCGGGCCAATAGTTAGGTTCCTATACCTACCACGATCAAGCTGACAGTTGTTTCGAGATGTTGGCCATCCGCTTCCGCGCAAAGCGCGGGCTACATTTCTTGTTTGATAACATTATGCTATTATATTTTGGTATTTTATATGGTTACGGTGACATCGTGTAACAAAAGTAAAGATGTTGTTTTTTAAAACCTTAAATAAGAAACTAGACGTGTTTTGAGCCATATATATCTACTATTTTAGGCCCCCACCTACATATGTGGTTTATGAGGCTTGAGGCCAATATCTATTTAGTTTGGACCTTGAGTCATCAAACTTCTACACCAACATGATTAATGTGTTTTATGATGGAACTTTTGGTCTTTAGAAAAAAACAATGACGGATTAAGTAAAATATGTGGGTTACGTCGTGGGATATCGTTTTAATCTCTTTTCAACACTGCAACTCTATCACTATAAAAATCATTGAATATAGAAAAATACCGATGTGCTAATACTCATTAACCCCTACAACCTTTAATAACCAATTTATACTTTCCTTTAAATATTTAATCAAACTTTATCATTTAATAATTACCTTATTTAATAAGCAATTGGAGTAATTTATATAACGTATAGAGTAAATTACAATTTTCGTCTCTGTTGTGGGTCAAAAATTACCGTTTTCATCCCTAGGTTTCATAAATTACCATTTTAGTCCAAATAAGTTTGTCTCATCAACAGTTTTAGTCCAAATCATTAACGATCGTTAAATTACACATCACGTGACTTCCACATGATGAACAATTTAGTCTTTTCATTCTTTCAAGGACCAAAAACGTAATTAACTACAAACTCTTCCATCTATTATCACCTCCATCATCATCATCCCTAATTTTTTCCTTTCCCCAGATTTTGAAATCTAACAACCAACAGCAACAACATATATTTAATTGAATATCAACAACATTAACAACAATCTTTTGCAAAATCAACAACAAATTTATTCATTTAAGCAACAAAGAATAAAAAATCATGAAAAGAAAGTGCTACTTCGAATTTAAAATTAATAAAGCAACTTATATTGAAAAAAATATACTTACATAAGTGATTTTCCAACCGTGAAGTTCCCACCCACCAATTTTAATTTAAACAACAAATAAACAAATCATGGAAGGAAGTCTTCATCGACATATACTACCACATCGATATGCAATTAACTTCATAGCCACAGTATGTATGTGTTGATTTTGCAAATGTGTGTGTGTGCACCAAGATCTGACCATCGTTACCATCTCTACTAACACTGAACGCAGCCGCCAACCATCCTTTTTCTCGTTTTTCTTGTTTAAGATAAACACCAACTGACCCACTTCGGGATTATATCAACGCATCCGAATTTAGGGGCTTCTGTTATGGTGATTTTGCGGTTTAAATCTACTGTATACATACATACATACATATATATATATAATATATATATATAGAAAGAGAGATATACAAATTGTAGAAGATTGCTCAAAATAAAAAGATTTGGAGAAGAAGTGGGAATAGAGAGGAGGTGGGGGTTTGATGCCATTAGAGAGGAAGTGGGTTAATATACAGTATATACATATACATAGATAGATATACAAATTGGAGATGGTGGGGGGATTGGATAAGAGGGTGACTTTCTTTACTTCGGATAAATAGATATACGAATTATGATGATATTTTTTTTTTAGTTTTTGTATGATGATGAAATCTAGGGAACAAAATTGATAAAGATCTAGAAGAAAAAATGAGATTGTTAGATGATAGTTGATGAAGATGAAAATTATAAAACTTATTTACGTTTTTGGTCCCTGTGGCAGTGAAAAGACTAAATTACCCATCATGTGCAAGTAATGTGACCTCACACTTGACAGTCGTTACTGACTTGGACCAAAACCGTTGATAGAGCACACTTTTTTGGACTAAAACGGTAATTTATGAAACCTAGGGATGAAAACGGTAATTTTTAACCCACTACAGGGACGAAAATTGTAATTTACTCTAACGTATATTTTGAAGAACGCGTTTACTTGCAATTTGGAAAACACATTAAACTGACACCGGAGAAATCTCTAAAAAAAAAGTGTAGATTGGCAGGAACACCTTAATCTTGTGTACCATCCATCATCTCTCCCCTGCAAAGGTATGATGCCTGCAAAATGTCTGAGACTAAATTCGAACCCGTAACCTCTCAGTCTATACCTATGGGCCAACTTCTAAGGCAACAAGGTGGCCACTCGACTATGCCTAAGTGGATCGAAAAATCTCTAATGCGCATGTTTTTTTTGAATTTATCAATTGTGAAATAAGGATCTAACGTATTTTCTTCAATTAGAATCTCCCTTATAAAAGCAATAAAAGCAGCTACATACACACATGGAAGACCTTTAACTTGCCAAACCCGACAACTACATGTTCTCTGATCTAGTATAACATCCCATTGTTTTCCCTTATACTCCACTTTAGCTCGATTGTCTGAGCTTTCACAAACTTCAATTTCACCCGAGTTCTAAATGTAAAATAGAAAAGGAGAAAGAAACAATAGTAATCTAATACATAAGTAATTTTCACAATCTTCATCTATTCTTTTTTTTAAGTCGTGTTAAAATTATAATCTTATTCTCTTAGAAATGTATCTTGTTACTTATTGTATGATTAGTTGTGCAGGAAGGACTTAGAGTGTTGATTCTATGGACAAAAGGACTGAAGCTGTACAAATGAGAGAAGATACAAGTAGAGGGACTAAAGCTGTCAATATGGAGAAGATGCTTTGTATAAATACTAACACATGATCAGATTTAGGGTTAATCAACCCTAAATATTTCACACACTCTTTTTCTGTTCTCTCTATTTTCGATCGATATATATATACATAAATATATATATATATATCAAAAATCTGTAATAATAATTCGTAGATTTTGATTCTTTGTAATAGAACATTCAACATATAGTTGGGTGATTCACACTTGAGTAGCAGGTGTGTTTATCGTTGATTTTTGAATCTATTTGAGAATAGATTTAGATTTCTGAATATATCGAGATATTGAGATTTTGTTCATGGTATCAGAGCGGCGTATGATCATTCGATCACCGTTCTGATTTGATTGTTCGTTTCGATCGAAGAAAACCCTAATTTTTTAGAAAATTAGGGTTAGGGTTTCTGTGTGGTTTTTTTGGGCGTTTCTATTTTTTATCTTCAGTCTTTGAAGATATTTCATAGATCTGGTGATATTATCGTTTTCTTTGATATCGAACTCTAAAATTAAATAAATTCAATAATAATAATAAATTAGGGTTTCTGGTTTCAGATCTGGTCTTCTTCTGCTTGTTCAATCGACTAAGTGAATCGATTGGAAAGTAGATCTCGTCTTCCGCTGATTATTCTCAACCGATAGCACTGTTTGCTTTCTTCTTCCTTATCTCTCTTTTTTGTTTTGTTCTATTTTTTGTTTTTTTTTCTAATTCTTCTTTTCTCTCATAAAAACATTCGTGCTAAACTTGACCTACTTCTTTGAGAAGTGTGGAATCCTGTCCCTGGTACGTCCGTGGGAGGAAAGCTATTTTTTCAAGTTTTTCTATATATATATATATTGCTCTTCTGTTTTTTCTTTATTAGTGTGTTAGTTTATTATTAGTTGTTGCTTCTTGTTAATTGAGATTAACTGCTCTGTGTTATTGGTGTGTTCTCTGTGCTACTTGAGTTTTAATACTATTGTTGTTGCTTGTTATTGATTAATTGAAATTAATTGTTGCTATGGATGATGATAATTTGAATGGTTATGGTGAGTATGGTTATGTGTCTAATAATGAATCAGAAGATAATGTTACTCAAATTAGTAAACTGGATTTAAGTAGTCCTTTACATTTGCATCCTAATGACTCAAGTACTTTGTCTATTGTGTCAATAAAACTTAAAGGAACTGAAAATTATCAAATTTGGAGTTGTGCTATGCTACTTGCTTTAGAAGCTAAAAATAAAGTAGGTTTTATTAATGGATCTTGTAAAAGATCTAATGTGGATGAAGTACTTGGTAGACAGTGGGATAGATGCAATGCTGTTGTTATTTCTTGGATTTTGAATTCTATTTCAGAAGAACTTCTCTTATTTGGCAAGAATTAAAAGAAACTTATGATAAAGTGGGTGGTTATGTGATTTTTAATTTGCATCATAAGATTAACTCTCTATGTCAGAATGGTATGCCTTTGTCTGATTATTATCATAAACTGAATGCTCTGTGGAAACAATTTGATGCTTTAGTTCAGCTTCCTAGATGTACTTGTCATGCTGCACAGGATTTTTCTAAACATACTCAATTGATTAAACTTATGCAGTTTTTAATGGGTCTTGATGATATATATATGAATAGTAGGAGTAATATCTTAACCAAAGATCCTTTGCCTGATTTAAAAACTGCTTATTCTATCATATCTAGGGATGAGTCACATAGAGGGTTAACTGTTGCTTCTAATGCTAAATCTCAGACTTCTGCTTTTGTGTCTAAAGTCAATAATACTAGAAATGTGCCTTCTGTGAATAATTTTGCTAAGAATTCTAGAAATACTGGTTCTTTCAATTCTAAAGGTCCTTCTGTGGTTTGTGAAAACTGTGGTTTTAATGGTCATACTATTGATAAGTGCTTTAAATTGATTGGATATCCTCCTGATTTTGGTAAAAAGAAATCTGGAAATTTTCAGAATGGTCAAAAGAGATTTTCTAGTAATAATACTTCTACTTCTCAAGCTTCTACTTCTAGTACTACTAATTTTTCAGATGAGCAGTTGGCCAGAATTCTAAATTTGTTGAAAGATAGTTCTGAATCTTCTCAAAATGTGAATGCAAATATGGCAGGTGTGTTATTCAATAATAGTCAGATATTTCATAAAAATTTTGATAAATTTTTTTGTTCAAATTCAAATTTTAGACAAAAGGTTGTTAAAAAGGGTTGGATCAATGATTCTGGAGCCAATCATCATATTACTCATTCTGATTCTAATCTTGTTGATGTTTTGGATGTTTCTGCTTTAAAAATCAAAGTTGGTCACCCTAATGGTACTTTTGCATATGTTCAGAAAATTGGAAATTTACAATTAACACCTTATTTGACTCTTTTTGATGTTCTGGTTGTACCTGAGTATTGTGTCAGTTTGTTATCTGTTTATAAAGTTGCTAAGCATAGTAAATATCTTATTGCTTTTGATGATACTATGTGCTATATTATGACTCAGGATTTGAATGCAATGAAAGTTCTAGGGACTCGTAGACAAAATGGTGGATTGTACTTTATTGATGAATGTTTAGAAGGTATTGATAGAATGATTACTTGCAATGTGTCTAAAACTGTTTGGCATCATAGATTAGGTCATCCTTCTGAATCTGTTCTAAATAAACTGCAGTCTGAATTACACTTTAAATTTGATAAAAGTTCTGCTTGTGAAATATGTTATCAGGCTAAACAAACTAGAGATGTTTTTCCACAAAGTGATCATAAGTCTTCTGAATTAGGTCAACTCATACATTTAGATGTTTGGGGTCCTTATAGAGTCACTGGCAGGGGTGGTTATAAATATTTTTTTACTGTTGTGGATGATTATACCAGAGCTGTTTGGGTATATTTGTTAAAATCCAAAGAAGAAGTTCTTGAAAATGTTATTGTGTTCTTTAATTTGTTAAAAAACCAGTTTAACAAAACCATTAAAACTTTGAGAAGTGATAATGGAACTGAGTTTGTAAATTAAGTCTTTTATTAATTTTGTTGAGACAAATGGTATTATACATCAAACTTCTATACCTCATACTCCTCAGCAGAATGGGATAGTTGAAAGAAAACATAGACATATTCTTAATGTTGCTAGAGCTCTTTTGTTTCAAGGGGGTATTCCCTTAAATTTGTGGACTGAATGTGTTCTAACTGCTTGTTATCTGATTAACAGATTACCTTCTTCTGTCTTAAATGGAAAGACTCCTTATGAAATGGTGTTTAACAAACCTCCTTTTTTCTCTCACTTAAGATCCTTTGGTTGCTTATGTTTTTCAAAAAACCTAAATGTTTTAGATAAATTTTTAAGCAGATCTTCTAAATGTGTTTTAATTGGTTATTCTAACTCAAAAAAGGGTTATAAACTTCTTTCTCTCAATGATAATAAATTTTTTTTCTCTAGAGATGTTAAGTTTTTTGAAAATATTTTTCCTTTAAAAAGCAAAAACAAAAATGAGAATTGTGATCTATTAATAGATCAGAATAAGTTTTTTGATTCATATGAGCAGCCTTCAATTCCCAATGATGAAGTGAGAGGCAATGAAGGGAATGACAGCAGCAACCATTCTCACTCTGGCAGTGCTTCTTCTAGCTCTACCAGTGAGAATCATTCTCACTCTGGCAGTGCTTCTAGCTCTACCAGTGAGAATGTGGATGCTAATGTGCATGATTTAAATGAAAATAATTCTGAGGGAGATGACTTTGTCATTAATGAAGATGCTCATATTGAGAATCAAGAAAATAATGTTTTACAAAATATTAATGATAATGTGAATGATATTGTTGTTGATAATTCTGGTCAAAATCTTAGAAGATCTGAAAGAGTTTCTGTTTTTCCTGTTAACAAATATAAAGACTTTATTGTTAATAGCAGTGTTAAGTATGGTCTTGAAAAGTTTGTTTGTTATTCTAATTTACATCCTGATTGTGTTGCTTTTCTTTCTGAGCTTAATAAAAGTACTGAACCAAATAAATATAGTGTTGCTTGTAAAGAAAAACATTGGGTAGATGCTATGAACCTTGAAATGGAAGCTCTTTATAGAAATAATACTTGGGAATTAACTGATCTTCCTGAAGGAAGAGAACCAATAGGATGTAAGTGGATTTATAAGATTAAGTATAAATCTAATGGTGAGATAGAAAGATATAAAGCTAGGTTGGTTGCTAAGGGTTATAGTCAAAAGAAGGTGTTGATTTTGATGAAACTTTTTCTCCTGTAGTTAAAATTGTCACTGTTAGATGTCTAATAGGTTTAGCTGTTCAGAATAATTGGTGTTTATATCAACTTGATATAAATAATGCATTCTTGTATGGTGATCTTGAAGAAACTGTTTATATGAAACTGCCTGAAGGTTTTTTTGACAAGAATGATACTAGAGTATGCAAGTTGAATAAGTCTCTTTATGGCTTAAAACAAGCACCTAGACAATGGAATGCTAAACTTACTGATGCTTTAATTAGTGATGGTTTTATGCAGAGTAAAAGTGATTATTCACTTTTTACTAAATCTGGTGTTGATTCTTTCATTGCTTTATTAGTATATGTTGATGACATTATTATTACTGGTAATAGTGAGATGAAATTGATAAGTTTAAAACTTATCTTAAAACCAAATTTTTGATAAAAGACTTGGGAAAGCTTAAATAATTTTTAGGTATTGAAGTTGTTGACACTAATGATGGTTTATGTTTAAACCAAAGGAAGTATTGTTTAGATCTTTTATCTGAATTTGGTCTTCTTGCTGGCAAACCTGTTAGTGTACCTTTGAATCCTAATGTTCAATTATCTAGTTGTGAATCTGTTGATGATCCAGTTCTTGAAAACATAACTGAATATCAAAAGTTGATTGGTAAACTTATATATTTGACTCACACTAGACCTGATATTGCATACACTGTACATTGTTTAAGCCAGTTTATGCATAAACCTCTCACTTCTCATCTTAAAGTTGCTCTTAGAGTATTGAGATACTTAAAAGGAGCACCTGGAAAGGGTATATTGATTAGCAGGTCTGATTCTTTTAACCTTGAAGCTTATGTAGACTCTGACTGGGCTAAATGTATTTCTAGCAGAAGGTCTGTTACTGGTTATGTTGTATATTTTTGTGGTTCTTTGGTGTCTTGGAAGAGTAAGAAACAAAACACTATATCTAAGTCATCTACTGAAGGTGAATATAGGGCAATGGCCTCTGTCACTTGTGAAATCATTTGGATTGTGAAAATCTTGCAGGATTTACAAATTATAAATGTTCTTCCTGTTAAGTTGTTTTGTGATAATAAATCTGCAATTAAAATTGCTACCAACCCTGTTTTCCATGAAAGGACTAAACACCTTGAAATTGATCTTCATTTTGTAAGAGAAAAGATACTAGCAGGTGTTATAAAAACTGAGAAAATAGATTCTGCTTTAAATAGCAGATATTCTAACAAAAGGGTTGGATACAAAATCTCATGAGTCTATTTGTGACAAGTTAAAACTTGTGAATTTTTTGTTTGAGAATAAAATTAAGGGGGATGTTAAAATGATAATCTTATTCCTCTTAAACATGTTTTATACACTTCTCATTGTATGATTAGTTGTGCAGGAAGGACTTAGAGTGTTGATTCTATGGACAAGGACTGAAGCTGTACAAATGAGAGAAGATACAAGTAGAAGGACTAAAGCTGTCAATTATGGAGAAGATGCTTTGTGTATAAATACAACACATGATTTTTAGGGTTAATTAACCCTAAATCCTTCACACCTTTTTTCTGTTCTCTCTATATTCAGTCGATATATATATACATAAAATATATATATATCTCAAAAAATCTGTAATAATAATTGATAGATTTTGATTCTTGTGTAATAGAACATTCAACATTTAGTTGGGTGATTCACACTTGAGTAGCAGGTGTGTTTATTGTTGATTGTTGAATCTATTTGAGAATAGATTTAGATTTCTGATTATTTTTGAGAGATTGAGATTTTGTCCAAATCGCTTCATAAGTTTCCCTCTAATGGAATCAAGGAGCTGAAGCACTGGTTTGTAGCGCACTGCACCAATCCAAGAGTTAAAAACTTCAGAAATGTTATTGGTAATATAATCACACTTGGATGTGCCAAACTTACTTCGTACATCAGCAATTATCTTTAGCAGCTGTCAAAGAATATCATTTTCTTCAGTATATGGTTTTGAGCCTGGGTCTCCCTTTCCGACCTGAACATTTGAACATTAACCAGTACATTTTCTTATTCCACAATCCACATTTTACCTTTTCTGTGTGATAAAGATTGCATCAATTTACCTGCTAATTAGATGTTCAAAAACCGGCGAAGTGGGTAATGGGTCAGGACAGGTAACTTTTTGGAATGACAAACTGAGCTTTAAAATATTCATTATATCGATTAGAATTAGACGAACACCTTTTAGCCAAGTGTGTAAAAGTACTATAATTCACAATGTCTAAAGTTGGTTTCCTTTCACGTGTGCTTACCTATTCTTTGCTTAGTTATTTTTGGCTCGAAACAAACATGATCACATTAAAGGCATATTTCTATTACCAAAAGAAGATCAATTTGGTCCCTTATCTTTTCTTCTCATTCTATTCCTATTTCGATTCCGCGAGTCTTAAAATAAAAGCAAATTGGATTCATCATAACTTAATCTCTCTACGACCACGCATGGGCCACCATTCTGTAACACCCCAAGCCAAGGCTCAGAATATCACGGAAATCATATAGCACAAGTTGGAATTAATGTAGAACATGAACTAAATGCAAATAAAGGATTCAGTGAATCCATACAGAACGATAAACAAGTATCAAAATACATAAAGAACAAGTCATCATCAAAGATTACAACTGAACATCAAAGATGGCTAACGGTTCTAAGTACAATGCAAAAGAAGGCAAATGGATCCTTGATCCATATAAGTCCAAGTCCGGGTTCAACAGCAATCTAACAATCAAACTCCACGCCCTGGATTAACCTGGTTACCTGAAAAGTGTACTAAGCATAGTCAACACAAGGTTGGTGAATTCGCAGTAATGGTCCATAAGGAACCATCGTCCATAATCACAATATACGAGTAGAGGCGAAACATGACTTACAGTGAGCCTCCATGTAACACAATAACGTCAACAATGAAGATTTCACAAATAAGTAAGCGTGTAATAAACGTGCACAAATAAGATCAACCAAATATAAGTGTCAAATGCATAAATCAAATCAGCATGCAAGCTTTATGTATGACTATCAAACCATCTATACAACGATGCTCACTTGTCAACAGAAGGACAAGGCCGCACCTCAACAATGCTCACTTGTCAACAGATGGTCAAGGCCGCATTTCAACGATGCTCACTTGACAACAGATGGACAAGGCCGCATTTCAATATACATATGTCATATCCTCTATCAGTGGGATTTATGCACTACATATGTCAAATCCTCTATCAGTGGGATTTATGCACTACATATGTCAAATCCTCTATCAGTGGGATTTATGCACGACATATGCATCAATCAACATTCATTCATCACAAGTCCATTAATTATCAAACATCAGTTTAAATTAAACTAATCATCAATCATAAGCCAACTATCATTATTCATCAATCATAAGCCGATAACCATAATTTAAACCAACTATACGTACATACACTTAAGAGGATTCTACTTCCTTCGAGTCCCAGATGCTTATATATAGGGTCACCCGCAGCCTTCCCACCACATCTAAAACCCAATGAAGGCATAACCGACTTCCATGTATGTACGTCTATCCTAATACAAATGTAATACTTAACTAAAACATAATCCAAGTCAACCAAACGAAAAGAACCGTCACATCAATCCAACAACCAAGTCAAACAATCAATAAATCAATAAATGCAAGTAAACACGCTAGGTTTACACTTTTCAGCCCGAATCTCAAGCGAGTAGGGAGATACGAAACTCACCTGTGACAAGCAATGACAAGCCAAAGGTGATAGGAAGTAGTATCGACGTCCTCGATAGCTGAAACATATCATACACGTATCACATTAATCCTAAAGCATATCAAGAGGTGAGGTCCTATCAATATTGACCTAATATTACCATAAAAGCTTTATTATGTCCATTTTATAAGTCTTTGATCCAACCGAGGTGGAATCATTACGTTTTGTTTCACCATGACTAGTCGGGACATGACCACTGTTGCTAAATCAAAACTTTAGAATTGTTCAAACTATGTTCTGGGCTCAAAGGCCTATACCATTAGAAAGTAGACTCATTTACGCCTCTGTGGCCGCTTGAATCGTCAAAAACGGACTTACGGTTTAAAAGTTATTGACGTTTGAAAAATGACTTTCCTGCAGTAAATCGCGGCGCGATATTTTGACTATCACGGCGCGATATTTTGACCTGAACGGCGCGATATTTTGACGATCACGGCGCGATATTTTGACCTGAACGGCGCGATATTTTGACGATCACGGCGCGATATTTTGACCTGAACGGCGCGATATTTTGACGATCACGGCGCGATATTTTGACCTGAACGGCGCGATATTTTGACGATCACGGCGCGATATTTTGACCTGAACGGCGCGATATTTTGACGATCACGGCGCGATATTTTGACCTGAACGGCGCGATATTTTGACCTGACGGCGCGATATTTTGACCGATCACGGCGCGATATTTTGACCTGAACGGCGCGATATTTTGACCTGACGGCGCGATATTTTGACCTGAACGGCGCGATATTTTGACCTGACGGCGCGATATTTTGACCGATCACGGCGCGATATTTTGACCTGAACGGCGCGATATTTTGACCTGACGGCGCGATATTTTGACCTGACGGCGCGATATTTTGACCTGAACGGCGCGATATATTGACCTCACGGCGCGATATTTTGGTATCGCGGCGCGATATTTTGACCTGAACGAGATTTCCCAAGTTTATGCAAGACTCGCGACGCGAGACACCACCCTCGCGACGCGATTAAGCTTCAGAATGCAGAAAAACGCGTTTTAGACCTCAAATCGACCCACCAAACGTCAAAATCAAAGCTTCTAACTTTAACACAACATATTTCAAGTATAAACAAGTGTAAAAATCAACTCTTAAACAAAACCCACTTCCTAAATCTCAAGATCTAACCGAAAACCCGTTTTTAAGCAAAAACAACCATTTTACACTCGAATCGATCACAAATCGCTTAGATTTATAACAAGGAAGTATTCTACTAGTTAAAGGGAACATTTTGAGCTAAAGATCACTTACTAATTCGTCCTGAAACTCGAAATCCGGTTTGGAGCTCTTGAGGATGAAGAACACTTTCTTAAACCAAAAATCTTGAAGTTTTGAAGGGAAGGATTATTGTTTAACTAAATTTTCACACTTTTGAAGTTACCCTTAGCCTTAGATCCGAAATTTTGAAGAAAATATGATTAGTGTGTTTGTGTGTGTTCTTGAAATTGAGAGAGAAAAGAGAGAGTGTGTTTTTGTGTGTGAAGAGATAAGGGAGAAATGAGAGGTGGGGAGGGGTTTTGTTCCCCTTTTGCACCCTCGCGACTAGCTCCGGTTTCTCCCTATAAATGATTCGTTTACTTAAAACTTTTGACTCGAGACCCGTTCAATTATTTCATCGACAAGATCAAACATATTTTAAAATTACGCTTCTAATGACTATTCACATGCTTACCTTTTCATTACACTAAATTGTAAGCATCGATTAGCACGACTAATAAACTCGACTAGCGCATAAGTCCCAAATTGCACGACAAATTGATCTATATGTACACATTGCACTTAAATGAACCCCAAAAGACTTAAATTTATATTACTAACTAAATTGTTAGCCAAATGGCACAAATAGTCAACGGGTCAAAATTCACGGATGTTACATTATTCCCCCGTCAAAAGAATTTCGTCCCGAAATTCAACAAAACCCTAGTTGTTAAACAATTTTAGGTATCCCACCCTTACACGGTCCCCTCGCTCCTAAGTGAACTCGTTTCCGCGTCTTGTGCATCGCCCAACCTCTGAAAATCGTGTAGCGTTTGTTCCTTAGCTTCTTGACCTCGCTACCTAAGATTCCTTCCGGTTCCTCGAAATTACAACGATTCTCACTCTCAAAGGATTCAAATCTCGCTAATGTTATCCGCTCTCATCACTTGTAGCACGTGGCTCCGTTTAGTACTATAGGACAGCTCGGGTTTCCACTCACATGCCATTCCCATTCCGATCGTTCCATCCCGTACACGCCATGGTTGATTCCCTCGTCAAAAGAACTCCCTCATAAGTTACAATTTGTTACGCAATTAAATTTTTGAAAATCTCTAGGAATGTTTACCAAAGATTCGTTTGTCTTTTCGTTTAGAATCATCACATCTATCTCAAAAACATCCTACTATTTTATTAGCCAAAATTCATTCGATTAAAGGAGCCGTATTATGAAACAAGTTTTTAGGTTATAGTCCGTTAGGTTATTTAGAACCGGGTGACGTCGCACGCATCCTTCATACCAAGTGTTAGAACCTTTCGCCATGATTCATCGATCTCCGGGTTATAATTCCATTTTCTCAAACGAGTTTATTGTCAGTGTTCAGGAATTTATTATTTATTATTGTTATATATATATATATATATATATATATATATATATATATATATATATATATATATATCGCGGTTAACATTAAGTGCAATTAGTTGTAAACAGGTAACACTTATTATGACGATTTGACTTATAGTTAACGCATTAGTGACATGTTTTACCCACTGGTCGGCGGCTCAATCACTGAAGTCAAACGTTTGCTTTCGCCTCCGGTCTTCCATTCTGGCAATGGCAGGGCTCGTGTCCACGACATCCACTCTTGACGGCACCACCTTTGTGTGATAGACAACGATCTAGCAATCCGTTTAAGTTCGAGAAGATTTGAGAATTGCACACTATAAGAACTCGAGCTTCGTACATCCTACGTGTGATTCGCACTATGGCACTCCCTTGGCACCTAGTTCTCATGCTTATGAACTCTCGGTTCCGCGTTAAGCTAGGCGTTCAATTAGATCAACTTTCACCAATCGGATTCGTGTATATGTACCACTCAATATCGTTTACACCTCAATTCCATTCCTGCGACGTTCGTGTTTGCGCAATTTTACGTGTTGGGTAGACTTTTAGATTTCAATTTATTTGTTCAAATTTATGGTTAGTCTAGCCCAAGTCGTCCCTTCTCACGCATAGTAAAGTTTATAGTTGCATAGATGCTCAACGTAAATCATTTAAGTCTCGATGCCGCCCTCGTTATTTACACAATGGTCGCTTTCATTGCCGTTCGATTATTGTCATGTCACCTTAGTTAATTCAAGCACTGTCCTAAGGTTTAATATTAGAGGAGTATAATACCACGAGGTCCTCAAGATCATAATACAACTATACTTACAATTTACATGTTACCAACTAAGTCATGTATTCTATATAGTAGGCCAAAAGGGCTATACCATGAGAAGGTATACTCTCTCACGATTCCAACAATAGGTCATATGACTCGATCGGACTTGCGGATCAAAAGTTATGCACGTTCGAAAATCTGACGCGAAAACTACACAAACTCGCGACGCGAGTTTCTTGGATCGCGGCGCGAGAAAAAGACCTGAACGAATTTCTTGCTCGACCACCAAAACTCGCGGCGCGATGGTGGTGACTCGCGGCGCGACTGCAGCAGATCAGCAGCCAAACCAGCATCAAACACGATTTTTGACAACCCAAAACACAAATTTGACTTCCAATTCGACCAAGCAAGGTTTGTAAATCATTTTCAGACATAGTTAAGCGTAATTGAACATAAATAAACACAACCCACTTCACAAATCCATTTCAAATCATCAATTAATCGCCAAAAATCATTTTTAACCTAATTTGATCCACAAAACCCTAATTCGCATTTTGACCCGATTTGTGACCCGAATTCACTTGAAATCAACTAGGAATATGTAAATAAACATGAAATGAAGATTATAGGACGAATTTAGCTTACCAAAATCTTCACGCATGTATTACCAAGTCCTAACGATTTATTTCACTCAAATTAGTTAGGCAACAAAATTTAAGCATATTCAATCATTAGAATATCATGACAACCATATTTGTTTTACCGCATATTCTAACAATTCATCCACATAATCAAGTTAGAAGGTAAGTTTCTTGTATGTTCTATCAACTAATCCCACAAACCAAGTCATACTTACGGTTTCTCATACGTTAAATACAACTATGCATGATTTATCAATCATTATCGATTCGTTTTTATAACTAGATTAAGAAATAAAGTTTTGGGCATACTCAATCTATATAACATGTCTACCGTTTTTATTTATCTAATTATCCATCGATTTCATATTTATACATGCATCACCGTATTCGCTTATCTCATGTATACAATTTAGCCTCACAACATAATTTATACATGCCAAACTATCAAACTAGTGCACTAATCCTTTCATGAAAGCGTTCGTTGATTAACACACCTACACATGCATCATCTATTTCCATTCCATCATGCATAAAATCATGTTTAACAACATAGTTTCTCATACTCATGCAATACAACTAGTGTGTTAAATCCATTCATATAATTCTCCGTCAACTAATAAGTTTTACGCATGCATCACTAACTATCTTATATCCTGCATACAACTAAGTTTAACAAGGTCTCATGTATGTTCAAGTTCACATACTATTAAACAAAACATCCTCATTGTTCACCATAATGTCAACCTTAGTCCAAATCATGGATGTCTAGACAAATCAACACTAAATTCCTCAGCAACTAAGCGATTCAAATTGCACCTAAAATATTTAAAACATCAACATGACCACTACGGGACATACATACATACACATCACACATGCATAACATACATGTTACTCAATCATACGAAACAACATGTCATTCCATCATCAAATTTCCAACCATAGTAATAGCCCTAGAGTTTATGACCCGGGAAGTAGCTTCACAATTGTTCTCGTGTTAGTCTTACTAGTAGTTAGTGCTTTCATGCCAACACACTACACATGTTTAATGTCTTTTCACTAAGGCCAACATATAAATGTCCCCAAGTAACTGTCATATATCATGTTATCATACCAATCATATCATACATGTCTCATATCACTACGCTAAAGACAATATACTAAAGTTCTCATGTCAAGTTCACAACAATTGTCCACTATCAAAATCAAGTACTCATATTCACCACATTATACAATCTAAGTAACTAACACGAATGGTTCAAAGTATAATCCGAATTCGACATGCTCTCTAGTTATTGACCGGGTATGTATACAGGGTGTACCAATGGCTAACCCTCCACCTAATCAACTTCCATTAAGCATATCGGTTCCTTATTATACTCTAAGCCATGCATGCGCAATCCATGATGTTATTAACTTGTTATAGTATTGGGTGACCATAAAAGAGTTGATCGGGTTCTTTTAGGGTTGCCACAATATTATACTAAGTTAATAACATAACTTCATTTTGCTCTAAATCATCAAACTAGCACCAATCAATAGTAACAATCCATATCAACGACAATCAACTTCAATCAATGCACACATTAACCACATTGTACTCAATCCACATTCATCACATTAAACTCAAATAATAACATAACTGGAACTATCCCTCATTGCTTTTGTAATTTAGCCGGTATGATCATGACTAATGATAACTTTGTAAACTATGGCATTGGTATGATCAATTTTAGTTACAGTGGCACTAGTACCGTGAGTAGTGATTACATTTCTTATAATAGCAGTGGATATGAAGAATATATTGTGACTTATTCAAAAGGCATTCAATTGAAGTACACCAAGAGTGTTAGGTTTCTTATATCCTTGGACCTCTCGAGCAACAAAATCATTGGTGAAATTCCTGATGTTTTGATGAAACTTGTGGCGTTAACGCATTTGAATCTTTCTAGAAACTTACTAAGCGGACAAATTCCATCAACGATTGGAAATCTAAAGCAAATGGAATCTTTAGATTTGTCGGCAAATAAGTTGTCTGGTCAAATTCCTTCAAGTTTAGCTAGCTTGAACTTTCTAAGCTACTTGAACCTATCATTCAATAACTTATCTGGCCGAGTACCAATTGGAAATCAACTTCAAACTTTAGGTGATCCATCTACTATTTATGAAGGGAACATTGAGCTATGTGGGCCCTTACTATCAAGGAGTTGCGAAGAAAACAATTTATCGGATGCTCATGCCATCAAGGATGAAGGTAAAGATGGGTCACAAGGTTGTTCGTGGTTTTATGCTGGTATAGTCTCGGGTTTTGTTACGGGCTTCATGGGACTTGTTGGTAGCTTGCACTTTATTAGAATTTGGAGGGTAACTTACTTTGAGATGATAGAGAACGTTTACACTTTTCTAACGATTTCAATCATACAAACTTTTGCGCGACTAAGGAGGAAGATTTTCTAATGAGGTATTTAGATTCACAAACATCACTCTTTTATAATTTTGTCTAAACATATGTTTGATGCTTGGGCTAGTTGTGTTTACCTGAATGGACTAACTGATTTGATCAGCCAGAAGACTTGAGCAACCTAGAGTCTGCTTCTAGCATTCTAAGCAAGCTTAAAGACATGTATGGCGACTTGACTACTGATAATGGTGGTGCCACAGACGGTAGGGCTCCTGCTATGCTGAAGAGGTCATTCGGCTATGTGGTTCTTCTTGGAGGTAATCATGAACTGCTCATATAGTTGTCAAAACATAGTATGGTTGGCATGTATAAATTGTTGCTGTCTTTGGGGTTAAATTGTTCACTGTGTACTGTAATGTTGATTGGCTTATCAAACTTTTACTATGGCATCTTTTTGAGCTTTCTTTTGGGGTTCAGATTTGTTGTATCGAGAACTGATCGATAATGATGGTGTGTTTATCATTTGACATGTTGAAATGTAGTTTCTTTCAACATGCCTGTGTAACTATCGACATCATCTGCTGTTGTGAAAGTCAGTCAAGGGAAAGGACTTATGGTAAAGGTAAAATGAATCTATCAAGGCTAATCATTTGCCTGATTAGATTAAAATGAAGTATATTATTAATTATGGTTCTTCACATGAAGTATATTGCTTACCAAACCATATGATGTTAGGCACCACAATAACAGATCAAGAGCAATATAATAACAAATCCGATTCACGCTATTTAGGACTAGATTGGTGTCCGCGCAATGCAGCGGCGGTGATGGTGTGATTATTAACGTAAAAGTAATTTCATTGCGGTCGGAGATGTGATGAATTGTTGCGGTGGAATATGAAAGGGGGAGGAGGGGGACGAATTTTGAGTTAGGGTTTTTGCTATGTGTTTATGCGTGAGTGAGAGATAGAAGTTGAATTTTTTAAGGGCATTTTAGTCACAGTCTATAAAATGAAAATAAAGATGTATTAAGATGGAGGGTAAATGTGTCATTTCAGGTTCTTAAAATTAAGGAGGGGGGACAGTTTCTTTTATATAAAGAGTATAGATATAATAATCTATCATATAAATTAAACAAAAAAAAAATACTCGTGTATGCAGTCAAACAATCTAAAACGACCATCCATCTTTTTCATATTACCGTAAATAAGTATACAAATAGTAGTCTTCATTCGAGATCCCACAATTTTGTATTTCTACATACAATAATTATACTAGTAATACCTAAATTAAGAAGAATTCAACATTATATCGATAATCGGCTAATTAACGAGCTCATTTAGCCATAAACCGGCTAAACGCATCCTTATTATCCGATTTGCCAAACGACCCATAAGCATTCGTAAACACAACAGGAAAAATCTCATCCGTGTGACCAAGATACCCGGTACCATCGGCATCTTTGATAATGCCGACGTTATAGCAACTAAAACCAGGACTACTACTTCTCGAAGAAGAACTACATTTAAATGGACAATGTTGAATTTCGTAACTTATTAACATCACTCTTTTATAATTTTGTCTAAACATATGTTTGATGCTTGGGCTAGTTGTGTTTACCTGAATGGACTAACTGATTTGATCAGCCAGAAGACTTGAGCAACCTAGAGTCTGCTTCTAGCATTCTAAGCAAGCTTAAAGACATGTATGGCGACTTGACTACTGATAATGGTGGTGCCACAGACGGTAGGGCTCCTGCTATGCTGAAGAGGTCATTCGGCTATGTGGTTCTTCTTGGAGGTAATCATGAACTGCTCATATAGTTGTCAAAACATAGTATGGTTGGCATGTATAAATTGTTGCTGTCTTTGGGGTTAAATTGTTCACTGTGTACTGTAATGTTGATTGGCTTATCAAACTTTTACTATGGCATCTTTTTGAGCTTTCTTTTGGGGTTCAGATTTGTTGTATCGAGAACTGATCGATAATGATGGTGTGTTTATCATTTGACATGTTGAAATGTAGTTTCTTTCAACATGCCTGTGTAACTATCGACATCATCTGCTGTTGTGAAAGTCAGTCAAGGGAAAGGACTTATGGTAAAGGTAAAATGAATCTATCAAGGCTAATCATTTGCCTGATTAGATTAAAATGAAGTATATTATTAATTATGGTTCTTCACATGAAGTATATTGCTTACCAAACCATATGATGTTAGGCACCACAATAACAGATCAAGAGCAATATAATAATACAACAGGAAAAATCTCATCCGTGTGACCAAGATATTTAGGACTAGATTGGTGTCCGCGCAATAGCGGCGGTGATGGTGTGATTATTAACGTAAAAGTAATTTCATTGCGGTCGGAGATGTGATGAATTGTTGCGGTGGGATATGAAAGGGGGGAGGAGGGGGACGAATTTTGAGTTAGGGTTTTTGCTATGTTTTTCTGCGTGAGGGAGATAGAGGTTGAATTTTTTTAAGGGCATTTTAGTCACAGTCTATAAAATGAAAATAAAGATGTATTAAGATGGAGGGTAAATGTGTCATTTCAGGTTCTTAAAATTAAGGAGGGGGGATGGACAGTTTCTTTTATAAAGGAGTATAGATAGATATAGATAAAAATTCTTGTATTAAACAATCTAAAACGACCATCCATCTTTATTAATATACCGTAAATAAGTATACAAATATTAGTCTTCATCGATATCCCAAATTTTTTTTTCTACATACAATACAAGTAGACAGTATACCTAAATTAAGAAGAATTCAACATTATATCGATAATCGGCTAATTAACGAGCTCATTTTAGCCGACGGCTAAACGCATCCTTATTATCCGATTTGCCAAACGACCCATAAGCATTCGTAAACACAACAGGAAAAATCTCATCCGTGTGACCAAGATACCCGGTACCACCGACATCTTTAATAATGCCGACGTTATAGCAACTAAAACCAGGAGTACTACTACTACTCGAAGAAGAACCACATTTAAATGGACAATGTTGAATTTCGTAACTTATTAACCCTGGCATCAAATCATTTTCGTAACTTATAGCTATAAGCCGATTCTTTGTCGATGTAAGCAGTGGCGAAGCTTGAAAATTTTCAGTGGGGGGTCGGGATCTAATTTTTTTCCCCTAACACTATTTTTTTTAAAATGGGGGGTCGAAACCGAGTATATCAAAATTTTTCTACACGAAAACAATATACCCCCTACATCGCAAAAAAAAATTCGGGGGTCGGGCGCCCCCCGGCCCCTTAATAGCTGCGCCCCTGGATGTTAGTCCGCCCCGCCCCGACCCACCCCCCCCATCCCCTGGCGTTGAACTAATTAGTGGGTTATAGGTTAATTTCGAATTTATATAAACATTATTTTAATGTTACTTTTTTTTGATGTCTTTTGTAGCATGTTTGCTATAAACCTATTAGTGGTAAGTAATTTGAGACGGTTGATGTGGTGCTACAAATGGATTCTGGTGGACCTGGTTAATCTTTGATTTTGTATGATTCCAATTGCATATAAAATAATTAAATACCAATGATTTTTTTAACTGAATCATTTAGCTGAAGTGCTAATCATTATATCATGCAGAAGTGTTATATGCCGATTCTGTAATTTCTTTTCTTTTATATCTATTTTTATTTTTTAATGATATTTTTTTTGACGGAAAATGTTATTTTTTTTATTTCATTTAATTAGTTGAAGTGATAACAGCTCAAAACATTTGGTGGCTCATGTTTTTTCAGTTTTTATTTTTACGCATCATATGTTAATTTTCGTAATTAAATAACATTCGCTCATGTTGTATGGTATATAATTCACAATCTCTAATGTTTGTTTCCTTTCACCTGTGCTTACCTATTGTTTGCTTAATTAGTTATTTTTGGCTCGAAACAAACATGATCACATTAAAGGCATATTTCTATTACCAAAAGAAGATCAATTTGGTCCCTTATCTTTTCTTCTCATTCTATTCCTATTTCGATTCCGCGAGTCTTAAAATAAAAGCAAATTGGATTCATCATAACTTTTTTTAATCAAAAATAGACCATACAGAACCAGGCTCACATGTCTGGGATGGGCGCCTAGGGGGAATCAGATTGGTGTCTGGAAAAAAGTAATGAACAATATCGACTTTATTGCAGTTAAATCATGAAGTACATTCTGTACATTCAGGTCTCATATTCTCGGGTAACACTATGTAACTGACATACTTATTTGGGTAAGGTCTAGGTATGATCGTATTTCCAAACTTGACCTATTCCAAACAAGTTCCTATCTGTTGATTTGCTAAGGGTAGTTTGAATAGATCAAAATCGAACCTTGTATGTACTCAAATATCATCTTGTATGTACACATTTATAAGTGTTTATATATGCTTTAGAAATTGTCAACATATGAAGACTTTGTTGTAGTGTATGACCCAAACAAGTTGATAACCGGATCTTGCATTGAAAGACTTTGAATGATTCAAGATTCCAAGTCTAGTGTTAAAATCTTGATCATGACAATTGTATGATTCATGAACACAAACAAGTTTTGCAAAACATTGCAGTCAACAAGCATCGTTGGCTGACAAATAATAGGAGTAACACGTACGTTATGGACCCAAACAAATTTTATTTGTATGTGGCCACTATTTACTTGAAAGACTTTGTGCGATCCTTGATTATGACAATTGTGTGATTCATGAATACAAACAAGTTATCCTTGATTATTACTACAGTGAAGAAGCATTAATTGGCTGGGAATAATAGGATGGACCCAAACAAGCTTTTGCTGTATGTGGCCACTGTCTCTTGAAAGACTTTTTGTGATCCTATTAAATGTGTTGTGGACTCAAGTGAATATCAACTGTGTTATATATGTGCGACATTCCCCCCCTGCTGCTGCTTCTGAAGTTATACAACGTATACTCTATCTTAACTACACCAAAATGGATACCACTCACTTACGGCCATAAACCGGTTAAGTGCTAGTTTTATCCAATTTGCAAACCATCAAAGCATTCGTAAACACAACAGGAAAAATCTCATCCGTGTGACCAAGATACCCGGTACCATCGGCATCTTTGATAATGCCGACGTTATAGCAACTAAAACCAGGACTACTACTTCTCGAAGAAGAACTACATTTAAATGGACAATGTTGAATTTCGTAACTTATTAACCCTGGCATCAAATCATTTTCGTAACTTATAGCTATAAGCCGATTCTTTGTCGATGTAAGCAGTGGCGAAGCTTGAAAATTTTCAGTGGGGGGTCGGGATCTAATTTTTTTTCCCCTAACGCTAAAATGGGGGGTCGAAACCGAGTATATCGAAATTTTTCTACACGAAAACAATATACCTCCTAAATCGCAAAAAAAAATTCGGGGGTCGGGCGCCCCGGCCCCTTAATAGCTGCGCCCCTGGGTGGATTAGTAGTCCGCCCCCGCCCTACCCACCCCCATCCCCTGGAGTTGAACTAATAGTGGGTTTTATTTTCGTAATTAAATAACATTCGCTCATGTTGTTACTTTTGATGTCTTTTTGTAGCATGTTTGCTATAAACTGTTAGTGGGCAAGATAATTTGAGATGGTCATCGAAGGTTGTGACTCCCACAGGCTGAACCTATTAGTGGATAAGTAATCTTTGATTTTGTATGATTCCAATTGCATATAAAATAATTAAATACCAATGATTTTTTTAACTGAATCATTTAGCTGAAGTGCTAATCATTATATCATGCAGAAGTGTTATATGCCGATTCTGTAATTTCTTTTCTTTTATATCTATTTTTATTTTTTAATGATATTTTTTTTGACGGAAAATGTTATTTTTTTATATTTCATTTAATTGGTGGCTCATGTTTTTTCAGTTTCTTTTAGCATCATATGTTAGAACATGCGCAAATGGAACTTGCAATGCTCATTATCACACGACTTGCACCTTTAATGTGTGTTTCCTTTCACTGTGCTTACCTCTTGTTGGCTTGCTTAGTTATTTTTGGCTCGAAACAAACATGATAACATTAAAGGCATATTTCTATTACCAAAAGAAGATCATTTTGGTCCCTTATCTTTTCTTCTCATTCTATTCCTATTCGATTCCCCGAGTCTTTAAAAATAAAAGCAAATTGGATTCATCATAACTTTTTTTAATCAAAAATAGACCATACAGAACCAGGCTCACATGTCTGGGATGGGCGCCTAGGGGGAATCAGATTGGTGTCTGGAAAAAAGTAATGAACAATATCGACTTTATTGCAGTTAAATCATGAAGTACATTCTGTACATTCAGGTCTCATATTCTCGGGTAACACTATGTAACTGACATACTTATTTGGGTAAGGTCTAGGTATGATCGTATTTCCAAACTTGACCTATTCCAAACAAGTTCCTATCTGTTGATTTGCTAAGGGTAGTTTGAATAGATCAAAATCGAACCTTGTATGTACTCAAATATCATCTTGTATGTACACATTTATAAGTGTTTATATATGCTTTAGAAATTGTCAACATATGAAGACTTTGTTGTAGTGTATGACCCAAACAAGTTGATAACCGGATCTTGCATTGAAAGACTTTGAATGATTCAAGATTCCAAGTCTAGTGTTAAAATCTTGATCATGACAATTGTATGATTCATGAACACAAACAAGTTTTGCAAAACATTGCAGTCAACAAGCATCGTTGGCTGACAAATAATAGGAGTAACACGTTAATACGTTATGGACCCAAACAAATTTTATTTGTATGTGGCCACTATTTACTTGAAAGACTTTGTGCGATCCTTGATTATGACAATTGTGTGATTCATGAATACAAACAAGTTATCCTTGATTATTACTACAGTGAAGAAGCATTAATTGGCTGGGAATAATAGGATGGACCCAAACAAGCTTTTGCTGTATGTGGCCACTGTCTCTTGAAAGACTTTTTGTGATCCTATTAAATGTGTTGTGGACTCAAGTGAATATCAACTGTGTTATATATGTGCGACATTCCCCCCCTGCTTCTGAGTTATACAACGTCTACTCTATCTTAATTACTCTAAAATGGAAACCACTTTTCTTTTCATTTTTACATTAATATACCTGTTCTTTCAAACATCTGGCTCAAGCAGCAACAACACCAAGATCATGGCTTCCTCAAACGTTACATGTATCCAAAGGGAGCGGCAATCACTGCTTGTATTTAGACAAGGCCTCACGGATGAATCAAATCGTCTGTCAACATGGACCGGAGTAGAATGTTGTGAGTGGCAGGGAGTTGGGTGTGACAGGAGAAATGGTCATGTTGTCAAACTTGATCTTCGATCTCCATTGTCTTTCACTGACGACTATGCTTTAAACACAAGCAACTGGCTCAAAGGTAAGGTAAGTCCTTCCTTACTCAACTTGAAGCATATGCGTTACTTGGACCTGAGCATGAACAATTTCTCAGGACAAAATATTCCTGAATTCTTTGGGTCTTTCAAGTATTTGGAATACCTTAACCTCTCTAGCTCAGGTTTTAGTGGTGTAGTCCCTCCACATCTAGGAAATCTCTCAAGTTTACAATATCTTGATCTTAATAGCTACGGGGAATATTTCGAGTACGATAATACTTTAATGGTCAAGGATGATCTGTGGTGGGTGTCTTTGTTGACGTCGTTAAAGCACTTGGATTTGTCAGGGATAACAATCGGTAACCATATTGATTGGTTCCATCCAATTAACATGTTACCTTGGTTGCTTACACTGAACTTGACCAGGTGTGATATCAATATCTCCTCCATAAAGTCCATCAATTTCACTTGTCTTAATTCACTCGATCTCTATGGAAACAACATAACTTCGACCATTCCTGTTTGGTTATCAAACCTTACTGGCCTTGTGCATCTAAGACTTAAAGAAAACAACTTCCATGGAAGAATACCTGATTCTATTGGAAACTTGAGCTCTCTTTCTTTCCTCAGCCTTTCATATAATCAATTGTCTGGTCCAATACCTCCCTCACTTGGTGGCCTATCATCTCTAACAGTGCTCTCTCTTCATAGTAATCAATTGTCTGGTCCAATACCTTCCTCACTGGGTGACCTATCATCTCTAAGACTTCTCTCTCTGTATGAAAATCAATTGAGTGGGAGCATACCTGAAAGCATTGCACAATTATCAAGGCTTGAATACCTTTATCTTTATAGTAATCAATTGAGTGGGAGCATACCTGAAGAAAGCATTGGCTTACTCACGAACCTACAAGTGCTCTGGCTTTCATACAATCAATTGAGTGGGAGCATTCCTGAAAGCATTGGACAACTCACAAGGCTACAACAGATTTGGCTTTCATATAATCAATTCAGTGGAGTGGTTTCTGAAACTCACTTCACCAAACTCAACAATCTAACCAAATTGGACTTGTCTGGTAATTCATTGATAACGCTGAATGTCAGCCCTCATTGGACTCCTCCCTTCCAATTAAAGTGGTTTATTGCAAGCTCCTGCAACATCGGACCCCAATTCCCGAGTTTGATTCGGATATCAACACATCTTCAAGTTTTACTTCTTTCAAATTCGAGTATTAGAGATAACATACCAGACTGGTTTCAGAACATCTCCTCTCATATTGTGCACTTGGATTTGTCCGACAACCACATCAGTGGAAATCTGCCACGAATATGGAACAAATCGCCCAACATACCATATTCAGGTCAGGATTTTATTTTTGCGACCTTTTGTGTTGGTATTTTCGATATTATTTAGGGGTGTTTGGGTTAGCCTTATATAAGAATAAAACTTTCATTTTTATTTATTTATTTTTTATAAGCTATCAAGTTGATTTTTATAATGTCTAGACAAACATAATTAAAGATATTTTGATTTTTTTTATTATATAGAACAAAAAAAAGAAAAGGATAATGATATTGAGTAAATAAATAAACATAATTATTAACATATTTAAGTTTTGGTTTTAGTAGTAACAATTTATGTCTTTTTTTATTATTATTTTTTACATACACGATTAAAAATATTTTTATTTCTCATATTATATTATAGAAAGAATGAATAAAGATAAGAAAGTAAAAAAAAGAGATTGATATTTAAGAAAGAAAAAATAAAAAATAAATATATGGTACGATAAAAGCAATAAGAATCACTAAATAACATAATAACTCGTTATGCTTTGATCAAATACAATTAATGATGTCAACAAAGTTATACTATAAATTTTAGTTTTAAATTATTAACTAAAAAAAAGGATATGACGTACTTATTTTGTGGTTGTATAATTGATTGTATGTAATCCAAGTTAAACCCTTTATGTCCTGTTCAAAAAAAAGAAGTTAAACCCTTTATGTAACATTTAACCAAAACACTAGTTTTTAGTTAAATTGGAAATAAAAAAAATCTTTACACTTTATTTTTTGTGAATATTTGGATTAGTCAACAATTAATATTTTAGTGTTTTCAAAAATTTTAAATTAACGATTGGTCCAACCTAACCAACTCAACTTGTCTTATAAATTTCAACTGGACTAATGATTGCCAAATCCAACCCAGGTCTCCTTTATGTTATTATTGGGAAAAATCACTTTACTGGAAGCGTTCCAACACACTTATGCGAGTTGCTTAGTGTAAAAATACTGGATTTATCCAATAATAACTTCTCTGGAGTTCTTCCAAAGTGCTTAAGGAGCTTGATTCAATTACGGGTGATGGATCTTACAAATAACACTATAACAGGTGATGTTCCGAATTCATTAGGTTCTCTATCATATCTCCATCATTGCACTTGAACAACAACAAATTTAAGGGCAATCTTCCTGTGGCTTTACAGAACTTGACAAGCTTAGTCACCTTTGATTTAGGGAACAATTTGTTGACGGGTAACATCCCTTCTTGGATTGGAAAAAAGTTATCAAAACTTAAAATCTTGAATCTCCAATCAAATAACTTCATGGGTAAGATTCCACTGGAACTCTGTCAAAACAACGCTCTTCAACATTTAAACTTGGCAAATAATAACATAACTGGTTTTATCCCCCATTGCTTTTGTAATTTAACTGGTATGGTCATGACTAGTGATAACTTTGTAAACTATGCCACTAGTATGACCATGACTAGTGATAACATTACATACAATAGCATCGGATATGAAGAAAATATTATGACTTACATAAAGGGCTTTCAATTGAAGTACACCAAGACCGTTAGGTTTCTTGTATCCTTAGACCTCTCAAGTAACAAAATTGTTGGTGAAATTCCTGATGTTTTGATGAACCTTGTGGCGTTGAAGAATTTGAATCTTTCTAGAAACTTACTAAGCGGACAGATTCCGACAACGATTGGAAATCTAAAGCAAATTGAATCCTTAGATTTGTCGACAAATAAGTTGTCTGGTCAAATTCCTCCAAGTTTAGCTAGCTTGAACTTTATAAGCTACCTCAACCTATCCTTCAATAACTTAACTGGCCCAGTACCAGTTGGAAATCAGCTTCAAACTTTAGGTGATCCAACTACTATTTATGAAGGGAACATCGAGCTATGTGGGCCCTCACTATCAAGGAGTTGCAAAGAAAAGATATCGTATGCTCATGCCGACAAGGATGAAGGTAAAGATGGGCTACAAGGTTCCTCGTGGTTATATGCTGGTATGGTCTCGGGTTTTGTTACGGGCTTCATGGGACTTGTTGGTAGCTTGCTCTTTATTAGGATTTGGAGGGTAACTTACTTTGTGATGATAGAGAACGTT
>CM067167.1:248453079-248495579 GCA_034093135.1 Erigeron breviscapus | reverse complement strand
GTTCAGCAGGTCAAACCGACACTAAAAACTACTATTATATCTGGCAAAAATTCATACATTGTGTTTGTTTATATATCATTGTGTATTTACTTGTAAAGTTTCCAAAAAAATAATAACGATAAAAATAAGAAAAAAAATATAAAAAAAAAAAAAAAAAAAAAAAAAAATAAAAAAAATCTAAGCAAATAAAAAAAAAAAAAAAATATTAAAAAAAAATAAAAAAAAAAAAAAAAAAAAAAAATAAAAAAAAAAAAAAAAAATCAAAAAAAAAATAAAAAAAAAAAAAATAAAAAAAATTCAAAATAAAAATTCAAAAAAAATCAAAGGAATTATTTAAAGGAGTGTACGAGTGAAAATAAAAAAAAAAAAGTGATAAAAAAAAAAAAAAAATAAAAAAAAAAAAAAAAAATAAAATAAAAAAAAAATAAAAAAAATCTAACAAATAAAAAAAAAAAAAAAATAAAAAAAAAAAAAATAAAAAAAATAATTAAAGGAGAAAAAAGAAAAAGAGAGAAAAATATCTATATTCCGTTTTTATTTGCAGCAGTCCACAAATCGATCATTTCCCGGAGATTGAACGGTCCGATCGTCTTCATTTTTGGGCAGTAGCTTCACAGCATCTGGGCCAACATATCTGACGGTTGAATTTGTCTCAAGTGCTCTGAAGGTCGAGTTACAGGGTCTGGAACAGAGAGCAGAATTTCTGGTGATATCTTTCTTTCTTTTGTCTTTGGTTTAATTCCATACATCTTGATGTTTATTCCAAGAGTATGATGATTGTTGTATGCCTCTAGTATAGCTAGGGAAGGTCTGATTGTATTGCTCTATTATTGGTAGTAGTGGATTTTAAGCGGCCTAAGGGTCCCGTGGTTTTTACTCTCGTCTTGAGAGGTTTTCCACGCTAAAAGCTCTTGTGTTTGTGTGTGTTGTTGTTGGTTGATCTTATTACCATTAGGGGCTGATTTTGATTGCATTTAGTATACCCTATTTGTTAGTTTCCTCATAGGTTCATACGGGTTGGGAAAGTGTTGCCAAACGAAGGGGTTATTCCGCATTTGTGTTTACCGTTGTGGTGTTTATTTCCCATCATAGTGGCATCAGAGCTAGGTTGCTCATTAGTGAATCTAAGCTTGTTTGAAAGATGGAATCTAATTCAAGTAGGATGATTTTATTGAATGGTTCAAACTATCATGTTTGGAAGGCAAAAATGGAAGACCTTCTATATGTGAAAGATTATTACTTACCCGTATTTGCTACAGATAAACCTGAGAATAAAACAGATGCAGAGTGGGAGATTTTGCATAGACAGGTTTGTGGGTATATTAGGCAGTGGGTAGAGGATAATGTTTTGAATCATATTATAGAGGAGAAACATGCTCGTACTTTGTGGAGTAAGCTTGAAGAGTTGTATGCTCGAAAAACTGGGAATAATAAGTTGTTCTTGATCAAGCAGTTACTCAAGTTACAGTACAAAGATGGTACTCCTATTACTGACCATTTAAATGCATTTCAGGGTATTGTGAATCAGCTTTCTGGAATGGGCATCAAGTTTGATGATGAGATTCAAGGTCTGGTTACTTGGTACATTACCGGATTCTTAGGAGACTTTTAGTACATCTTTGTCCATCTCTGCAAAAGATAGTATTATCACCATGGAATTGGCTAAGGGCAGTGTTATGAATGAAGAGATGAGAAGAAAGTCACAGGGTTCCTCTTCTTCACATTCTGATGTCTTGGTCACTGAAAGGCGGGGGAGAAGTCAGAGTAGAGGTCCGAGTAACAGGGGTAATCAGCGTGGTACCAGCAGTTCTAGTAAAGGAAAGTTTGCTGATGTTGAGTGCTACTATTGTGGCAGAAAAGGGCACACACAAAAGTATTGCAGACAGGCAAAGAAAGATAACAAGAAGGCTAACTACAATAATCAAAACAACAATCAGAAGAAAGATGACGGTGGTAATGGTAATACTGAGGTTAATTCTATCACTGATGAGTTCTTTGTTTGTTGTGATTTTGATATGGTTAATGTTACTCGCGATGATTCGAGTTGGATTTCTGATAGTGGTGCTACGTGTCATGTTGCTACACGTAGAGACTTTTATTCATCATACACTCCAGGTGATTATGGTGTTGTTAGGATGGGTAATACTGGATTATCAAAGATCGTTGGTATTGGGGATATTTGTTTGAAGTTTGATACAGGGATGGAGCTGGTTTTGCGTAATGTAAAACATGTCCCGGATATGAGACTTAATGTTATCTCTACAGGTTTGCTTGATGATGATGGCTACTACAACGGTTTTGGTAATGGAAAATGGAAACTAACTCTTGGTTCACTGATCGTGGGTAGAGGCGAGAAAGTCTCAAAGTTATATGTGACACACCCTAAGATCTCCTACAGCAATGTTAATGCTGTGGAGAATGTTGACATGTCCAAATTGTGGCATAAGAGACTTGGTCACATGAGTGAAAAGGGAATGTCTATTCTTTCAAAGAAGAATGTGTTATCCGGGGTTCATGATGTTAGCTTAAGTAAGTGTTCTCATTGTTTGGCAGGGAAGCAGACTAGAGTTGCTTTCAAGAAGCATTCTCCTTTTCGAATGGAGAAAATACTTGATTTGGTTCATTCCGATGTTTGTGGTCCTATGAAGACAAGGTCACTTGGGGGTTGCTATTACTTTGTCACATTCATCGATGATCATTCTAGGAAGGTATGGGTTTATACTTTGAAGACCAAAGATCAAGTGTTAAATGTGTTTAAGCAATTTCATGCCTCAGTTGAGAGAGAAACTGGGATGAAGCTCAAGTGTATTCGGACTGATAATGGAGGAGAATACATTGGGCCCTTTGATGCTTATTGTAGAGAACAGGGTATTAAACATCAAAAGACTCCTCCAAAGACACCGCAGTTGAATGGCTTAGCAGAGCGGATGAACAGAACATTGGTTGAGAGAGTCAGATGTTTGCTTTCACATGCAGGGTTGCCTGCTACTTTCTGGGGTGAAGCTTTGAATACCGCAGTCCATGTTATTAATCTAACCCCTTGTGTTCCTTTGCAGTTTGATGTTCCTAACAGGGTTTGGAGAGGCAAAGATGTTTCTTATAGTCACTTGCGGGTCTTTGGATGCAAGGCATTTGTACACATTCCCAAAGATGAAAGGTCAAAGCTTGAAGTAAAGTCTAAGCCATGTGTATTCCTCGGTTATGGTTATGAAGACGAGTTTGGGTACAGGTTGTATGATCCTGTTTCAAAGAGACTTGTACGAAGCCGAGACGTTGTATTTGCTGAAAATCAGATTTTCAAAGATGTTGAGAAGACAGATACAGTTCCTCACCATAGTGATATTCCTGCTGATTTGGATCCAGTTCCTCCACAACATGTTGATACACATGTTGGAGATGATTTTCAGAATGATAACCAACAGAGTGCTGATGATATTGATGCTCAAGAGCAAGATCAGCTAGATGAAGACATTCATCCAGAGTTACCAGTACCAGATATGCCACCATTTGTTCCACTCAGGCGGTCTAACAGAGACCGTCATCCTTCCACCCGGTAAAACAACCCCTCCAAAAAACCCCCCCCCCCCAAAACCCCCCCCCCCAAACCCACCCAAAACCCAACCCAACCCCACCCCCCCAATACAAACCCCCCCAGAACCAACCACCACACCCACTCAGGCCTAACAGAGACCGTCATCCTTCCACCCGATATTCTACTGATGAGTATGTTTTACTCACTGATGGGGGAGAGCCCGAGTGTTATGCAGAGGCTATGGAAGATGATCACAAAAGGGAGTGGGTTGAAGCCATGCAAGATGAGATAAGTTCCTTGCATGAGAATCATACTTATGAGTTGGTAAAGTTACCTAAAGGCAAGAAAGTTCTGAAGAACAAATGGGTTTAAAAAGTGAACACAGATGAGAACTCTTCCAGACCCAGGTACAAAGCTAGGTTGGTTGTTAAAGGATTCAGTCAGAGAAAGGGTATCGATTTTGATGAGATTTTCTCTCCAGTCGTGAAGATGGGCTCTATTCGAGTGGTTCTTGGTTTGGCAGCTAGTCTTGATCTTGAGGTTGAGCAAATGGATGTCAAGACCGCTTTCCTTCACGGTGACTTGGATAAAGAAATCTACATGGAGCAACCTGAAGGGTTTCAGGTTATGGGCAAAAAGGATTATGTGTGTAGACTTCGAAAAAGTCTATATGGGTTGAAGCAAGCACCAAGACAGTGGTATAAGAAATTTGAGTCGGTTATGGGGGAGCAAGGCTACCGAAAGACGACTTCAGACCATTGTGTTTTCTTTCAGAGATTTGGTGATGATGATTTCATCATTTTGTTGCTTTATGTTGATGACATGCTGATTGTTGGCAAGAATACTAGAAGAATTGCCCAGTTGAAGCGAGAATTGAGCAAGTCTTTTGCTATGAAAGACTTAGGGCCAGCAAAGCAGATCCTTGGTATTCGGATTACTCGTGATAGAGATGCCAAGAAGTTACATATGTCACATGAGCAATACATTGAAAAGGTGCTTAGCAGGTTCAACATGGATAATGCTAAAGTGGTTAGTTCCCCTCTTACTACCAACTTTATGCTAACAGATGCAGATTGCCCTTCTTCAAAGGAGGATGTTGAAGAGATGGATAGAGTTCCATATGCCTCAGCAGTTGGTAGCCTGATGTATGCTATGGTATGCACTAGGCCTGATATAGCTCATGCAGTTGGTGTTGTTAGTCGGTTTATGTCAAATCCGGGTAAGAAGCATTGGGAAGCAGTTAAATGGATTTTCAGATATCTGCGAGGTTCCTCCAAGTTGGGTATTACACTTGGAGATGAGAAGCCGATGCTGGTTGGTTACACAGATTCAGATATGGCCGGTAACAAGGATAACATGAGGTCTACTTCAGGTTATTTGATGACTTTTGCTCGTGGGGCTGTTTCATGGCAGTCAAGATTGCAAAAGTGTGTTGCCTTGTCTACAACAGAGGCTGAGTATATGGCAGCAACTGAAGCGTGTAAAGAACTATTGTGGTTGAAAAGGTTTCTGCAGGAGCTTGGCTTCAAGCAACAGCGCTACGTGGTTCTTTGTGATAATCAAAGTGCTATACACCTTGCTAAGAATTCTATATTTCATAAGCGAACAAAACATATTGATGTGAAGTATCATTGGATAAGAGATTGTCTTGAAGATGGTTTGTTTGAACTTGATAAAGTTCATACCGATGATAATGGTTCCGATATGTTGACCAAGCCGTTAGCAAGGGAGAAGCTCAAGGTTTGTTGCTCGATCGCCGGGATGGCGAACTCTTCCTCATAGTCAGAAAAAGGGGGAGATTTGTTGGGTTGTTTTTTCTTTGACTCATGAGGACCCATCAAATTTTAAGAGTCAATGTTGGTTCTTTGTTGACTATTAGTTTTCATATATCTGGTTTGGCAGCCTCAAATAATACACATAATTATAATAGAGAGAAAAAGAAAAAGAGAGAAAAATATCTATATTCCGTTTTTATTTGCAGCAGTCCACAAATCGATCATTTCCCGGAGATTGAACGGTCCGATCGTCTTCATTTTTGGGCAGTAGCTTCACAGCATCTGGGCCAACATATCTGACGGTTGAATTTGTCTCAAGTGCTCTGAAGGTCGAGTTACAGGGTCTGGAACAGAGAGCAGAATTTCTGGTGATATCTTTCTTTCTTTTGTCTTTGGTTTAATTCCATACATCTTGATGTTTATTCCAAGAGTATGATGATTGTTGTATGCCTCTAGTATAGCTAGGGAAGGTCTGATTGTATTGCTCTATTATTGGTAGTAGTGGATTTTAAGCGGCCTAAGGGTCCCGTGGTTTTTACTCTCGTCTTGAGAGGTTTTCCACGCTAAAAGCTCTTGTGTTTGTGTGTGTTGTTGTTGGCTGATCTTATTACCATTAGGGGCTGTTTTGATTGCATTTAGTATACCCTATTTGTTAGTTTCCTCATAGGTTCATACGGGTTGGGAAAGGTTGCCAAACGAAGGGGTTATTCCGCATTTGTGTTTACCGTTGTGGTGTTTATTTCCCATTGTCAAAAAGGTTAGTGTTATTATTACTACTTTTATATTTTTTGCCAAAATGCATCTTGATAAGTTTTTTTAACTATCAGATTATGCAATGTTACTTTCAAATGGGCCTAAATAAAACAAATATGAATCATAGGAGTATCGATAAATAATCATATTTTTTGTATTCTGTCCTAGTTAAATGGCTAAAAATTCATATTGGGTGGCTAATAATAAAATTTTATTGATATCGATAACTCGATATTGCTGTAGATAGAAGTGAAGGCATGCCTTGATGAACTAAAGACACATTATATAGCTGGTACGTGAATACAATAAGTCATCAGTTTTTTACAAAGCATTATATAGACATGATCATAATCTTTTCTATATATAACTGTGGACTATATACTGGATCCTAAGAGACGATCAGAAGTGTTGACAGAAACGTCCGGAATGGATTTCGGAAAGATGAAAGGAACGGACCTATTGATTGAAGAAAGCCTAATAAAACGTGTTCTGATCAACTGCATATGGCCTATATGCAACTGTTTTGAAGTTAATTTTGGTAGGTTTAGAATCTAACGAACCACTAGTCACACAATTGTGACTTAAAAATTGGGGAGTTTGGCCTTGCAATAGCGACTTCTGAAACAGACTTCATGACTGAGTATGTTGTTACCCGCTGGTACCAAGCCCCTGAGTTGCGCTTAAATTGTTCAGAGCACACAACAGCTATTGAAATCTGATCGGTAGGTTGCATTTTAGGTGAAATAATGACTCAACACTCACTGTTTTCAGGCAGAGATTACGTTCATCAGCTCAAATTAATTACAGAGGTAAAGGTTTACTCACTTTTGTGTTTTTTTTTTTTTTTTAATCTAGAACGAGCCCCAAAACATTTTTGAATTTAGATGTGTACACAAGTTGATGAAAGCCGACAAAATATACAAATTAACCTCTTCGGAAGTGACAACTTATGGTTTAGTTTTCAGTTCCACTGGGTTGGAAATTTTGGTTTTGGGCTCATTCCTAAACTAGTTAAAATGAGTCTGGACTAGACATAATCGAATCATCTCGTTAATATCAGAGATAGTACTGTAATTTTACATTAATTGCAATATTCAATTGATTGAAGTTAAGGATAAATTGTGGTTTACCCTTTTGCTGTTTTTGCCGACTTCCATTAGCTGATAGGCTTACCAAATGATGATTGTCTTGGATTTCTCAGAAGTGATTATGCATGAAGATACATTAGACAATTTCCTCAGTATCCAAGGCAACCATTCTTTGCTAGATTTCCCAATACTTCTCCAAGAGCAGTAGATTTGTTAGAAAAAATGCTCATATTTGACCCAAATAGATGTATTGCAGGTATCAAGCTTGCTTCACTAATCACATATGAATTTGTATGCATGTATAAATATGCGTGTTTGTATAGTCTACGTACCAATCTCATCTTGCATTCATGGGTGCATGAATATGCACACATACAGTGACAATAAAAAAAACGTTTCTAAAGAAAAAGTATATTCAATTTCTGAATTTTGCCCTCTTCACGAGTTCATGGATTTTCTGGTTCAGTTGCTTGCATACACACATAGTTATGATCCCAGAGGAATTTTTTTTTATTGGTTATTTTCCAGTTGATGCGGCACTGAGTCACCCGTATTTAACACTCCTTCACGAAATCAATGAGGAGTGAGTTTGCCCTAGGCCTTTTAGTTTTGACTTTGAGCAGTCGTCTTGCACTAAAGAACATATCAAAGAGCTCATTTGGAGGGAGTAGTAAAATTCAATCCAGACCCAGGTATGTGTGTCTAGTTGATGTATACCAATTAACATTGTGGCATGATTCGGGGATTATTGTATCACCCCCGTATATATGTTCTTTCGCAGGTTCGAAATACAAAATAAACACAAAGGGCATATTGGGTTTTAGTTTTACTTGCATCATGTGTTTTTTTCGTTCCTTTTCTTTTTTGGGTTTTTTTTTTTAACTCCCTGAATTTATTTCATGTAATCTTCATTTGGTCTATGAAGAAGATGAATTTATACAAGTGTCTAAAAATGTAATGATAAACGGTCGATCTATATTGTCGATGTTTGATGACATGAAACTTATATCTATGCGTACAATGCAGATAATACTTATTGTGGGAGCAAAACTACAAGTGATCATCACAAAGATGGGGAGAAGGACTCATGAAATGGCAAATGTGATTAAGGGTACACCAACGGTTCAACCTCCAAAGATTTCTTTTGGTTTGGCAAACCTCGACTTGTACTCCTCTTGATCAAGTTCGTTCTCTTTCAGGTTCACAAACCGATTGCCTAAAGAGCTTGTTATGCATTGTTGTTAACACCATTTATGTTCTAATAACTCTTTTCTGGTTGGTGTCTACAGAACGCGTTTCAACTAGCTTTTTTCTTTTGGAGTTGGGTAAGCATTTTCATCTAAATATTGAAATCTCTATGCTTATGCAGGAGAATTATCTAATATTTAATATTCCAAGTTTATATTTATTTGTATTAGTATTTTATTTAGTTTCCTTTTATCCATTTATTTTGTTACCTATTTTAGTGGATCTAAGATCTATTTATAGGGGTCATAGTTTTTGTAAACATCAGTTGATTATTATTGAGTTTTATAAGAAAATTGACATTTTGTCAAGAAAACCGTGAAGGTTCATTGTCATTGATTATCTATGTGTTCTTGAGCTATTTGATTGCGTGTGAATCTGCATCAGTTGGTAATCAGAGCTCAGGTTAATTCAAATGGCTCTGCGTGATGAGAACTACCCTTTTACTCGTCGAATCGCCGACAGAGGCAGCGATGAAATCGTGTTCGATTCACAAGATCGCAAGATCCAGGAAACCGACCCAAAGGATGTCATTTGGGATGAGATCATTGGGAAAGAGGAGCATCCTGATGACGGCGATAGTTACAAGTTTCAAGAAACCGACTCAGAGTTTTTTATCCGGGATGAGAACTATGGGAAGGAGGAGTATCTTGAGAATTGTAGCACACTCTATCAAACACTTCCTGTGTTTGATGAATACGAGGATGAAGAGTGGTAATTTTGGGCGACCGGATCTTTAATCGTTAAAGATGAAGTTTTCGACAACAAGACGGAGAAGAAAGAAGATCTAAAAAAATGTAAGGTTTTGGGTTTCGGTTTTGCAGATGAAGTTCTCGACGGATTGTTCCTGTCGCATATGATGGTCACAGGGTGGAGGGAGAAAGCTTTTACAATAAAGTGCACGAAGTGCTGGTCCGTATATTTTGGTAAGTCGTTAATTTTAGGTGTAGAGATTATCTCTTGCCTTGATATACAGGGTTGGAAATTAAGTGGAATTTATTCTACCAATATTAGTGGGATATTAGTTGACATGACATTAAGTGCATATCTAAATCCAAATTTTAGGAAACTTGGTATGATCAACATACGGAATATTTCAACACTCTATTTTTTTGGTTGGACCATACTAATAATCTTATTATATGTGATAAGCCCTTTGATCTTTAAAGAAAATTTTCAAGTGGTGGGTCCACCCACTTGCAGAGTTACCTGCACTTTCAATCACTTGGACTACTACATTCATGCGTATGATTTATGGGCTTTGGAATTAATTCTTTCAATGACTGGAATTCAAGGCATGGATGACCGCGTTTATATGCATTATTTCGAAGACATCCAAGAGCTAAGGCCGTTCCGAGTCGACAATGACAGCGTAGGGTTCTCAGTATATAAGGAAGAGACGGCGACGCCATCTATGACGATAGTGGCAGCGGTGATAAGGGCTTGCATCCTTTGGGGTATTGGTGACTCCACGATCCACCCCATGGGGCTGATGGTATGTGTTTTGTGTGATCGCGTGTTGTTAAATCGAATAGTGCAAGTTTTCATTGATGTAGGTAAGTTAGTAAAGTGCCAATATATTCTGTTTGATCCTGGTGGATGTTATGGTTGCCGGGTTAATAGAAGTGATGACCTATGTGTCGCTATCTTTGGTTCTCAAGCTTTGTGACACTTTCATTATGTGGAGACAAAAAAAGAAAGGGGTAAAGATTGTGGTGACACTAGATGTGAGTTCTCGACTACGTTGCATGAGATTTGTGTGTGTTCTTTGTGACACTCAAACATGTTTTGTGACGTTTTCAAGGTTCGGGTTTTATAGTGCATGTGGCTCGGGTCCGAAGACAAAACTCGAGGACGAGTTTTTCCGAAGAAGAGGAGAATGATGCAGGAGAATTATCTAATATTTAATATTCCAAGTTTATATTTATTTGTATTAGTATTTTATTTAGTTTCCTTTTATCCATTTATTTTGTTACCTATTTTAGTGGATCTAAGATCTATTTATAGGGGTCATAGTTTTTGTAAACATCAGTTGATTATTATTGAGTTTTATAAGAAAATTGACATTTTGTCAAGAAAACCGTGAAGGTTCATTGTCATTGATTATCTATGTGTTCTTGAGCCATTTGATTGCGTGTGAATCTGCATCACTTTCTCAAATGGTTTTGATGGGATTAAACCAATTTGTATCAATAGTTCTTTTCTCAATTGCTATAAGTAACTATTAGTATTTTTGTTTTCTCTTGTTGAATAAATTTTGCTGAAAATCTTTCTATCACGAGCACGATGCAGACATTATAATCAGGCTCGCATTATTGGTGCAAGTATACAGTTACTGCCCCATGGACATCAACTATCATGTAGTAGCGAATACAACAAAAGAACTTGAATACTAAATGTAGCTTCTTACTCTTTTTCAGGGGTAGTGATACGATTTAAAGAATTTTGCAGGTGTCTGTGAACAAAGAATAAATCTCAATTTATCACCAGAAACCTCAATCTATTCTCAAATAGATTAAAACCAAACAACCACAAAATCACACTTGCTAGTCAAGTATGATTCACTCAACTATTTGTTGAATGTTCTATTACAAACAATAATCAAAAACCTAGATTATTATTACAGATCATTAAGCAGATATATATATTTGTATATATATATATCGAATAAAGATAGAGAGAAAAATATGTGTGTGTGTATTTTAGATTTAGGGTTCTTAACCCTTAATCTGAATAACATGAAGTATATATACACACACAACTATTGACAAATTACAACAATAGTCCCTGCACTTCAATCTTCTTCCAAACATACAGCTCCAGTCCTTATAAGCATAAAACTTACACTCCAAGTCCTCCTGCAACACTAATCACACAATGAGCTAAACAATAACAAGAAATTAGATGATAGTTGATAAACAATTCAAGAGAATGAGATTATAACTTCAACATTCCCCCTTAATCTTATTCTCAAATAAGTTAACAAGCTTCAGTTTGTTACAAATAATCTCATGACTTTTTGTATCCAACCCTTTTGTTAGAATATCTGCTACATTTAAAGCAGACTCTATTTTCTCAGTTTTGATAACACCAGCAAGTATCTTTTCTCTAACAAAATGTAGATCTATTTCAAGATGCTTTGTTCTTTCATGGAACACAGGGTTGGTAGCAATCTTAATTGCAGATTTATTATCACAAAACAACTTAACAGGCAATACATTAGTAACTTGTAAATCCTGCAAGATTTTCACAATCCAAATTATTTCACAAGTAACAGAAGCCATTGCCCTATATTCACCTTCAGTAGATGACTTAGATATAGTGTTTTGTTTCTTACTCTTCCAAGATACCAAAGAACCACAAAAATATACAAAGTAACCAGTAACTGACCTCCTGCTTGAAATGCATTTGGCCCAGTCAGAGTCAACATAGGCTTCAAGATTAAAAGAATCAAACCTGCTGATCAAGATACCTTTCCCAGGTGCACCTTTTAAGTATCTCAATACTCTAAGTGCAACTTTAAGATGTGAAGCAAGAGGTTTATGCATAAACTGGCTTAAGCAATGAACAGTATATGCAATATCAGGTCTAGTATGAGTCAAATAAATAAGCTTGCCAATCAACTTTTGATATTCTGTAATATTTTCAAGAATAGGATCATCAATTGACTCACAACTAGACAATTGAACATTAGGATTCAAAGGTACACTGACTGGCTTCCCAGCCAGAAGGCCAAATTCAGACAAAAGATCTAAACAATACTTTCTTTGGTTTAAACATAAACCATCATTAGTGTCAACAACTTCAATGCCTAAAAAATACTTGAGCTTCCCTAAATCTTTTATCAAAAATTTGGTTTTAAGATAAGATTTAAACTTATCAATTTCAACTTCATTATTGCCAGTGATAATAATATCATCAACATATACTAACAATGCAATAAAAACACCATTACCAGTCTTAGTAAAAAGTGAGTAATCACTTTTACTTTGCATAAAACCATCACCAATTAAAGCATCTGTAAGTTTAGCATTCCATTGTCTAGGTGCTTGTTTTAAGCCATAAAGAGACTTATTCAACTTGCATACTCTAGTATCACTCTTGTCAAAGAAACCTTCAGGCAGTTTCATATAAACAGTTTCTTCAAGGTCACCATACAAGAAAGCATTATTTATATCAAGTTGATACAAACACCAATTATTTTGAACAGCTAAAGCAATCAAGCACCTAACAGTAACAATCTTTACAACAGGTGAAAAAGTTTCATCAAAATCAACACCTTCCTTTTGACTATAACCCTTAGCAACCAACCTAGCTTTATATCTTTCTATTTCACCATTGGATTTATACTTAATCTTATATATCCACTTACATCCAATTGGTTCTCTTCCTTCAGGAAGATTAGTTAATTCCCAAGTATTGTTTCTATAAAGAGCTTCCATCTCAAGATTCATAGCATCTACCCAATGTTTTTCTTTACAAGCAATACTATATCTACTAGGTTCAGTGCTTTTATTAAGCTCAGAAATAAAAGAAACACAAGTAGGATGCAAATTAGAATAACAAACAAACTTCTCAATGCCATATTTAACACTGCTATTAACAACAAAGTCTTTATATTTGTTAGCAGGAAACACAGAAACTCTTTCAGACCTTCTAAGAACCTGATCAGAATTATTATCAATAACATTATTGTTATTTTCATTTTCATTTTGTAAATCATTGATTTGTTGATTCTGCATATGAGCATCTTCATTATTGACAACATAATCATCACCCTCAGAATTATTTATTCAAATCATTAGCAGCAGCATCCAGATTCTCATTAGTAGAGCTAGAAGAAGCACTGCCAGAATGAGAATGGTTGCTACCATCACTTACCTCATGTCCTCTCACTTCATCATTGGAAATAGAAGGTTGCTCATATAAATCAAAAAAGGTTTCTTGAACTAAAACTTGTTCAGAATCTTTAACTTGTTGTTTATGTTTTAAAGGAAAAATATTTTCAAAAAATTTAACATCTCTAGAAAAAAATATTTTGTTATCATTGAGAGAAAGAAGCTTGTACCCTTTTTTTGAATTAGAATAACCAATTAAGATACATTTAGAAGACCTGCTTTGAAATTTATCCAAGACATTTAAATTTTTTGAAAAACATAAGCAACCAAAGTGTAAGTGCATGATTCTGTTGACAACAGCAACAGCGATTTGATCAGTATGTTTATGTTTTGTAATATGTAATCATAGACTTATGTTATGTTTAAACTTGTTATTTGGACTTAAGTAATGTGAATGAGTACATATTGATCAGAGTTTTGGTATGTTTAATGTTTACGACTTGTATGAATGTGATTATAAATAACATACAGATACAAGTGATAAACTGGTCACGTTTTGAGTAATTAAAGTTTACTTGAAAGATGACAAAAGAAAGTGTGTACAAACTCGTGCTACAGTAACACGAGTTTGACTAAACTCGTGCTACAGTAACACGAGTTTGTCTAAATACGTGGTCATCACGTGTTTAAATATAAAACACGCGTTTGCTAATGGGCTTTGGGCTTTAAGGTATACGGTCCATAATTAGCACGCGTTTATGAACATTAAGTATAAATACTCACACTTAAAACGTAATTAGCAACAATTAATTAAGAGATTACGACTAAACTCTGTCAATTAAGCAAACCCGCGCGCGTTTAAGGTCTTAGGTTGTTTTAACAACGAAAGACGATAATTTAATTAACCAAATAGGTTATCACGAGAGGATTCCGCACTCTCGTCATAACTATAAGCGTTCTCGTGTACGATCAGTCCACAAGGACCTACAAGTGGTATCAGAGCCAATAGATTTTTCAATCTGAAGGTTCGAGATCGCTTTGTTTGGCTTAATTTTGTCTAAAATCGTGCAAGATTTTAATCGGAAAACACGTGTTTGTCTTTGTAACACGTGTTTGCTTTTTAACACGCGTTTGTATTTTAAACTCGTGTTAGCCTTATCTTAACACGTGTTTGCTCTTAAACACGTGTTTGTCTTTTAAACTAGTGTTAGCCCGTCCTTAACACGTGTTTGCTATTTAAACACGTGTTTGTCTTTTAAGCTCGTGCTCGTACTTAAACACGTGTTTATCTTAAACACGTGCACTGTTCACTCTCTGTTCTAATCACGTGTTTATTTCAAACACGTGGTACTGTTCATTTCTTTTAATTTCTTCTTTTGTCGTATTTCGATGATGTCTGGAATACCTACAGTTTCATCAAAAGAGGCCCAATACATAAATGCTTTAATTCTTCACGATCATGAAGTCGGTCGTACCAATTCACCCCCAAAATTGATAAGACTTGAAAATTTCTGGAGTTGGAAAAAACGTTTTGAATCCTATATTCGCCTTACTGATTTCAATCAATGGGTGATGATTACTGAAGGATATGAGTGGCCAACTCATGAAGATGCTCTTGGAAATGAGGTCAAATACAAGATTGGGGATATGTCTGAAGTTTTGAAGAAAGAATATGCCATTGAAGGAAAGGCCTTGTCAAACTTAGAAATGTGCTTACCTCGGGATGCAATTCATCTTCTCGGAGAACATAAGACCTCTAAAGGTTGTGGGATGCTTTAAACGCATACTGTGAAGGTGATGAGTTGATGAAAAAGGGAAGAATTAAGCTGCTGAACAGACAATATGAAGTCTTTAATGGTTGAAATCTGAAAGTTTAGATGATTTAATAACTCGTTTTAATCATCTGATTACTGAACTGATATTTTGGTGTTACATTTACACAAAATAAACTAGTAGATAAATTTTGGATTCTCTGCCGAACAAATGGAATGACTTTGTGCATAGTCTTCAAGAAGAGAAAGATTATGAATCTTACACCTTGGCAGAGATTGTTTCAAAAGTAAAGAACAGGGAAATGAAGCGTAAAGAAAGGATGAGCTTTCGGTTTTTCAACAAAATCCGAGTCTATATCATGCTAATATTGATAATCTATTGTCTTCATCGTCCTCTACTTCTGGAAGTGGAACTACTGCTCTTTTATCCACTGAAACCATTCATCCTGTTATGGATCCTGATGGAATTGCAGGTTACATGGTTTATGACAATTCGTCTTCAACTAGGAATAGCAGTGGATCAAGAAACAGTGGAAGTACAACTGTTCGTTCGATGCCAATGAGTATGCAATCTGCTGAAGGACGTATGCAAGTATTTGCTGCTATGTGTTCTGCTCATGAGGCATTTATCAATGGCAAAATTTCAGATCCAAGTTTGATTGATAAAGATTATGAACAAGTTGATCCTGATGATTTAGAGGAAATGGACTTGAAGTGGCAAATGGCTATGCTCACTATAAAAGCTCGTCGTTTTATGCAACGAACTGGAAGAAATCTTGCATCTGACAAGAATAGAGGATTTGACAAGTCAAAGGTTAAGTGTTATAATTGTGACGGTTTTGGTCATTTTGCTAAGGAATGTCAAAGACCAAAGCGTTTTGATAATTCTACAGCTAATCGTCAGAATTATAATCAGGGAGGTGTGCAAGCTGGAAATCAAATCAAATCAGCCAAAGCTACAGAGCATGATGGAATGATCATTCAGGAACTTCCTACAGAAAATCAAGTTCAAAATCCTGAAAATGCAATGGTGGCAAGACAGGAAGATGGTACTTATCTTTGGACAAAGGAAAATGAACCTGAAAATGCTTTGCTAGCTGAGATTTATGATGAAGTAGCTAATGTGATTGATGACGGAAGTGCTGCATTTGATTATGCTCTTTACACAAGTGAAGAGGCTGCTGCTACTGATGCTGCATTAAGGTTTCTGATGATGAAAAGAATGCAGATGAAGCAGTGAAGCTTAAAAAGGCTGATAAGCAGATAGATGAATCTTCTGATAAGACAAGCAGCCAGAGTGATAATCAATCGATGAGCTCAAGTGCAAAACTGGACAAGGCTATTTCTACAGAAGCTGATGATTTTGATATTCCTGAAGGTATGACAATATCAGACTTTGTTGCATATATGGCTGACTGCGATGATCGAGAGAAACAGGTAACTTTTTCTTATTTGACTGTTCGTCGTAATTGCATGTTTGTTAAAGATTTGATGCAACAACATAGTATTGCCTCATCCAAGACTTTAGAGTTAACCGCTAGTTATGAAACTATCAGCAAGGAACGTAGTTCATTTTTCTCTAAGAATAGTGCTTTACTTGATCAAGAACGTCAATTTAAGAGTAGGATTAAGTCACTTGATAATGATAATGCTGCCTTAAAAGACAAACTGAAAGAATCAATTTTTAGAGAAAATCTTGCAAATGAAAAGATAGTTTTTCTTTCTAGTGAAATTGGTAAGAAAGAGAAGGATTTGGCTGATGCTAGGGTTACCATTACTAAGCATGAGACTACTTTAGCTAAATGGAGAGGAAGTGATCTAGTAGCCTCTTTAGGTAAACCTAGACATCCTAAGGATAAAACAGGACTAGGAGCTGATTACTCTGATGTAAGACCTCCTTTTAACAACAACTTAGACCCTGTTTATCCAGATTTGGCTGAGTCTGATTCTGCTAAACCTGTGCTTACTGACTATCCTAAGTCATCCGTCTCCACTGAACCTAAGGAACCCAAATTCATTCCTAGACAACTGAGGACCAAAAACCATGATATACCACAGCTAAGTCAGAAGTTTGTCAAGAAAGGAATTCAGACTAGTTCAACTGAGATTAAGTATGTTACTGAACCTGAACCTAGTGTGACCAAATCATTCTCAACTTCTGAGACTAAGGCTCCTACTGTGGAAGAGATAGCGACTCAGGAGATTAAGAATATCTTGAATACTCCTCCATCTAAACCATTAGCTCAACAATCTTCTAAAAAGTCAGCACAACGATCTTGTTTTGCTTGTTATGAAGTTGGACATGTGTATAGTTGTTGCCCCAACCAAATTAGGAAGTTCTCTAGACAGTCAGTTTCTCCTGTTAAGTCAAATCAAAATAGAGGATTATCTCCTAATTCCCATGTTTCCTTTGAACGAGGGAAGGGTAAACAACAGAATGTGTCCAGTAGTTCTCATGGGATGGGTAATCAAGCTTTTGGTAAATATGTTCCACCTGTGGCTAAAAGAAATGATTCACCAAGATATATTTCCCCTAGAAATAGATCTGGTCAGTCATCACAAAATGCAAAATCAGGGCATCATCGACAGAACTACAATGACCGTAACACATCTCGTGTTCCACAAGTGAATAGACCATTTTTCCTAATAGGTCTCAATCAAGGGTTGAGAATATACCTTTACAGCATGCTCAGCAATCATCCAAGGCACCTATTGGGAGCAATGGATATTGGACTGAAATGCTTGTTAAGGACGAGAATGGTAAACCCAAGTCTATAAGGCTTGGGTTGTCCTTGATAACTGATCCATTTTTGTTTCATGTGCAGGGGCTACCACCAATTCCTATTAGTATCTGGTATCTTGATAGCGGTTGCTCCAGGCACATGACAGGAGACAGAAGACTTCTGTCTGAGTTTGTAAATATTAAAGGATCACATGTAAACTTTGCTGGTTCCAAGGGCGGACAAATCACTGGACAAGGAGATGTCGTCGATGGAAAACTTACTTTAAAGAATGTCAATTACGTGGAAGAACTTACTCATAATCTGATGAGTGTATCACAAATTTGTGACCGAGGAAATCAGTTTTCTTCAACGACAAAGCTGCATTCGTCTTGAAACCGGGTTTTGTTATTCCAGATGATTGGATATTGTTGACTGCTCCTCGTAAAAGAGACATTTATGGTTTAATGTTAGGAACCAAGAATGTACAGAAGGAAGTCTGTTTGTTGTCTAAGGCAAGCGAAAGTGATTCTCTCTTATGGCATAGAAGAATGGGACATCTGCATTTCCGGAAGATGAATTACATTGTGAAGAATGATCTGGTTCAAGGTGTTCCTAAAAAGAAGTTTGAATTGGAAGATAGATGTGTTCCATGCTTGAAAGGCAAACAACAGAAAAAGCCTCACAAGCCCAAGACACAAAATTCAATTGCCGCTCCTTTGAGTTACTGCATATGGATCTCTTTGGTCCAGTAAATGTTAGGAGTAGAGGGGGAATGTACTACTGCTTGGTTGTCACTGATGATTATTCAAGGTTTTCATGGGTTTTCTTCTTAGCTACCAAAGATGAGACTACGGAGATTCTAATTAACTTTTTCACTGAAGCTGAGAATCTCTACAACACGAAGATCAAACGAATCAGGAGTGACAATGGCACGGAGTTCAAAAACTCAGTGATGGATGTTTTCTGTTTGTCTAAAGGAATTCAACATCAATTTAGTGCTCCGTATGAACCTCAGCAAAATGGAGTTGCTGAGAGAAAGAATAGGACCTTGATCGAGACTGCCAGAACTATGCTTGCTGATTCAGGGCTACCAACTATGTTTTGGGCAGAAGCTGTGAACACAGCTTGTCATGTGTTAAATCGGGTGCTTACTGTTAAAAGGTTTAATAAGACTTGTTATGAACTTCTAAACAAACGAAAACCTGATTTGTCTGGATTGGAACCGTTTGGTGTTCCTTGTACTTTTCTGAAAACTTCTCCTCAACCAAAGTTTAATTCTAAAGTGGAAGAAGGTTTCTTTCTGGGATATAAACCGGGAACTCCCATTCGTCGGGTTTTCAATTCGCAGACAGGTAGAGTCGATCTTGGTACTAATGTCGTGATTGTAAGTTATAAACCTGCTACTCATGCTGGTTCTGAGTCAAGTTTTGCTTATGATAGTGTGTTTACTTCACTTAAGGGTCCAATCTCTTTTCCTGGTACTCTATTGATGAAAATGTTGATATTATTAGAGATCACTTGAATTATGATTCTGAGGTTACTCCTGTTGCACCTATTACTGCTGATGTACCACCACCCAGAGCTGTTCCTACAACTGAGGTTGGTCAATCCAGTGGTTCAAGTGATCCAACTAATATTCCACTACCAGATGATGACCCGCTTGACTCATCTTCTTCTTCTTCTTCTGAACCTGATGGAGAGTCTCCCACCCAAATTGTTCCGAATATGGGTGATGATTTTCCAAGTCACAAAACTCCTCAACATAGAGCAACTAAAGATCATCCAGTTGAAAATATTCTTGGTGAAGCTTCAGCATCTGTCCGAACTCGAAATCAGTTAAATAAGGAGATGACTAGCTTATTTTGTGAAGTGAAGGATACAGGTTTAATTACTGAATGTTTATACTCATGTTTTATTTCACAAGAAGAACCCAAGAATGTTAAGATAGCACTTCAAGATCCGTTTTGGGTTGAGGCTATGCAAGAAGAATTGGCCCAATTTGAAAAACTTGGAGTATGGGAATTAGTTGATGTGCCTAGAAGTATCGAACCAATTGGAACTCGTTGGGTTTTTAAATGCAAACGAGATGACAAAGGATTGTTACAAGAAATAAGGCACGTCTAGTTGTTCAGGGTTTTGCACAGCGAGAAGGTTATGACTACAATGAAACTTTTGCACCAGTTGCTCGGATTGAAGCTATACGGCTATTTTTAGCTTATGCTAGTTTCAAAGGAATAAAGGTGTATCAGTTGGATGTGAAGAGTGCCTTCCTATATGGAGAAGTTAAGGAAGAAGTGTATGTTTGTCAACCACCGGGGTTTGAAGATCCAAATTATCCAAGAAGGGCATATCGACTGGATAAGGCTCTTTATGGATTACATCAAGCTCCAAGAGTGTGGTACGAGAAGTTGTCAACACATCTGTTGACAAATGGATTTACAAGAGGATCGATAGACAGCACATTGTTTATCAAATGGCAGAAGCAAGATTATATACTTGTGCAAGTTTATGTAGATGATATCATTTTTGGTTCATCTGACATTAAGATGTGCAAGGATTTGAAATGAGTATGAAGAAGGAATTTGAAATGAGTGCTATGGGGAATAAAATTTTTCCTTGGACTGCAAGTTGATCAACGAAAGGATGGTTTCTTCATTCATCAGACTAAGTATGTCAATGACATCTTGGAAAGGTTTCAAATGTTAGAATCCAAGACTTATGGTACTCCTATTCAGTTGAATCATGGTCTAGGAGTTTCTAATTCTAATGATACGCTTGTGGATGCTACTCATTATCGGGCAATCATCGGCTCATTGATGTATTTAACTGCTTCGCGTCCAGATATCATGTTTGCTGTTTGTCTGTGTGCTAGATTTCAAGCAAATCCGAAAGAGTCACATTTAACGGCTGCAAAACGGATCCTCAGATATTTAAAGGGAAATCAAGGACTTGGTCTATGGTATCCGTTGGGAGGAACATTTGAGTTTGTTGCTTACACTGATTCGGATTATGGAGGTTGTAACAATGATAGGAAGTCTACAACTGGCGGATGTCAATTCTTAGGAGGGAGACTTGTATCGTGGCAATGTAAGAAGCAGACATCGGTTGCTCAGTCTACTTGTGAGGCAGAGTACATGGCTGCTGGAAGCTGCTGTTCCCAGGTATTATGGATTCAGCAACAACTTCGAGACTACGGTATGGATTTTCTTGATACCCCTATAAGATTGATAATAAGTCAGCTATAGATATAACTAATAACCCTGTCTTGCATAAAGTCACCAAGCATATTGACATTAGACATCATTTTTTGCGTGATTGTGCCCAAAAGAAGTTAATTCATTTGGAAAAAGTTATAACTGATGATAATCTAGCTGATCTGTATACTAAAGCATTTGATAAAACTCGTTTTGAAAAGCTGATTCTTCTCAATGGTATGAAGAATGCTGATTCTTATTAGATCTCTCAAAGAACTATTTTTCTTGTATATTTTATTTTATTTTACTTGTGTCTAGTCTAAGTCTGTAAATAGCTAGAGTCATGAAAATACAAAAAGAATGTCTATTTTAAGTTGTATATAATTAGTGTCATAAAAAAAAAAAAAAAAAAATAAAGTTTTAAGTTGATGCTCTAACGATTAGAAGTGAGGATATTTTAGCTTTTAAGCTTGCTTAATAGTAATATAACTGCTTAGTTCAGTGACTACTTCTAAGGATGTATCGGTAGACACAAAGTACCGAAGGTTTCCCTGAATATTAATTGTTCAATAACCGTATTTGTGGGTAACATGTCAGCATATGGCCTTGAATATGACTTTTCAAGTGAATTGTGCCATCCTTAAAACTTGAGAAAGATTTAGCATTTGGTTTGCGATTGGATGTGTTTGTAAACCATAGGGGGGATTCGCATGCATTCGTGTATGTCAATCTAAACAGAACAAAATGGGTTTTAGCTTCTAAAGCAACTATTAAAACCATCATGATCTCGATTGGCTAAAACAAAGTACCGAAGAATAAAGAAATAATGAAGAATAGTCAAGCAATATCATCGAAAATTCCGAAGTATCAAATTGCTGCACATCAATGAAGTTAATTTCAAAGAAGCAATGAAGAATAGCCAATTCGAATCATGCACTATACATCAAATGTGTTTGTTCTGACCCTTGATCGTAAGATCATTAACCATGGTGACTTCAAAGTTGTAACGCTTATAAACACATCTGGTTAAGGACTTTAATGCTCTGTCGATCTTAAGTGTATGTTTGACTGTGGGATACACATTTACATTAATAATAATGTGACATGAGTAACTTACTAGGTTACATGGTGACTGTCCTTGGCTCAAGTAATACGAAAGTGTCACAAACCAAAGGAAACTGGAAGTACCGAGTGTTTAAGAGGACAAACATACCGGTAATCGTGGTTGAGTCATTGTTCATAACTAATAATAAGAGAACTATTTCTCACCTGCAGGCTTATGTAATTGCTAATCTGATCTAATCCGCAGAAACTTAGAATTTCTTGTAAATAAATAATGAGGTTTAAATTTAAAGTTTATTTTGTCTTTTAATTTTCATTTTTGTATTTCAATCTTATGTGTCAAGTAGTTGTGTCAAAACTAGTTCTTATTGCACGAGAGAGTTAATAATCATCTAATGATTCTATTGTTCAGCTATATGGTCCTTAACTGGATTATATGAGTTTTTATTGCTTGAAGTATCATGTTAAAAGGTTGTTTTCTGATATGGACATTAATTTGTTTAAGTTTAAGGAAATGATCTTTCTGAATTTTGTTGCTTTGGAAAAGTCAAAATATAGTCAAGATTAGTTTGATATATTTTTGAGATTTCAATTTGTTTTTGGTGAAAGTGCTGGGGATCGATCGATTCAAGAATTTGTTTTTTTTGGTGAAAAGATATGCTTGACGATGATTCTTGACTGACCATAGGTTTTCATTTCGATATTTTCTTTGCATGCTTAAAATAATGTTATCTGTTGATTTTGATGCATTGATGAGTTTCCTTTAAGTGTTTGGACTGTGTACAGCGTGTTTGGATTTGACCACGCGTTTGGAATCATTCCTTCACGTGTTTGGTTTTGACCACGCGTTTGGAGTTTTCCTTCACGTGTTTGGCTGTCTACAGCGTGTTTGGATTTGACCACGCGTTTGGAGTTTTCCTTCACGTGTTTGGCTGTCTACAGCGTGTTTGGATTTGACCACGCGTTTGGAGTTTTCCTTCACGTGTTTGGCTGTCTACAGCGTGTTTGGATTTGACCACGCGTTTGGAGTTTTCCTTCACGTGTTTGGCTGTCTACAGCGTGTTTGGATTTGACCACGCGTTTGGAGTTTTCCTTCACGTGTTTGGCTGTCTACAGCGTGTTTGGATTTGACCACGCGTTTGGAGTTTTCCTTCACGTGTTTGGCTGTCTACAGCGTGTTTGGATTTGACCACGCGTTTGGAGTTTTCCTTCACGTGTTTGGCTGTCTACAGCGTGTTTGGATTTGACCACGCGTTTGGAGTTTTCCTTCACGTGTTTGGCTGTGTACAGCGTGTTTGGATTTGACCACGCGTTTGGAGTTTTCCTTCACGTGTTTGGCTGTCTACAGCGTGTTTGGATTTGACCACGCGTTTGGGTGACCTACACGTGTTTGGTTTTGACCACGCGTTTGGAGTTTTCCTTCACGTGTTTGGCTGTCTACAGCGTGTTTGGATTTGACCACGCGTTTGGAGTTTTCCTTCACGTGTTTGGCTGTCTACAGCGTGTTTGGATTTGACCACGCGTTTGGAGTTTTCCTTCACGTGTTTGGCTGTCTACAGCGTGTTTGGATTTGACCACGCGTTTGGAGTTTTCCTTCACGTGTTTGGCTGTCTACAGCGTGTTTGGATTTGACCACGCGTTTGGAGTTTTCCTTCACGTGTTTGGCTGTCTACAGCGTGTTTGGATTTGACCACGCGTTTGGAGTTTTCCTTCACGTGTTTGGCTGTCTACAGCGTGTTTGGATTTGACCACGCGTTTGGAGTTTTCCTTCACGTGTTTGGCTGTCTACAGCGTGTTTGGATTTGACCACGCGTTTGGAGTTTTCCTTCACGTGTTTGGCTGTCTACAGCGTGTTTGGATTTGACCACGCGTTTGGAGTTTTCCTTCACGTGTTTGGCTGTGTACAGCGTGTTTGGATTTGACCACGCGTTTGGAGTTTTCCTTCACGTGTTTGGCTGTCTACAGCGTGTTTGGATTTGACCACGCGTTTGGGTGACTACACGTGTTTAGTTTACACCACGCGTTTGGGTTTTCCTTCACGAGTTTGGTTTTGACCACGCGTTTGGAGTTTTCCTTCACGTGTTTGGCTGTCTACAGCGTGTTTGGATTTGACCACGCGTTTGGAGTTTTGACTTCACGTGTTTGCTTGTTAAACACGTGGTTGACAGGTTAACACGCGTTTGGAGTTTTCCTTCACGTATTTGGCTGTCTACAACGTGTTTGGATTTGACCACGCGTTTGGAGTTTTCCTTCACGTGTTTGGCTGTCTACAGCGTGTTTGGATTTGACCACGCGTTTGGAGTTTTCCTTCACGTGTTTGGCTGTCTACAGCGTGTTTGGATTTGACCACGCGTTTGGGTGACTACACGTGTTTACCTTTGTTCACGTGTTTACCATTGTAACACGCGTTTGAAGAATTTGTACACGTGTTTAGGTCTTTATGGCATACTACACGCGTTTACCCTTCTTCACGCGTTTACCTTTGATCACACGCGTTTACCATTGTAACACGCGTTTAGTTTAAAATCGTGTTAATTCGTATTGATTGTGATCGGTTACTGTTCATCTTGATAACTTGTTCTTCGTTGATCTTTTTCGTGATTATTATACAGGTATTGCTTATTGATTGAAATTCATTGTATAGTATCATGATTAAACCTACTTTTGAGAAGATGAACAGTGTCACGGGTTTGAATCTTACGCGTGTTTAGGAATTTGTACATCAAAAACACAAGTTTTTTAACTTTAACTTTCCACGCGTTTGGTAAATAACGTGTTTAACTAACCTTATTCCACGCGTTTGGCAAACCACGTGTTTACAAACCCATGCTTTATGTGTTTATCCTTCTTCACGTGTTTACCATTGTACCACGTGTTTACCTTTGTCACGCGTTTACCTTTGTTTGCACGCGTTTACCATTGTTCACACGTGTTTACCATTGTAACACGCGTTTGAAGAATTTGTACACGTGTTTAGGTCTTTATGGCATACTACACGCGTTTACCCTACTACACGCGTTTACCGCTTTACCATTGATCACACGCGTTTACCATTGTAACACGCGTTTGAAGAATGGGTACACGCGTTTGAGACTTTAACACGTGTTTACAACCAGATTCAAAAATTTCCTAAGTTTTATTGTGCAGATTTATTATTGCTAAATTTTCGTTATTGCACTATTGTTTTTGTTTTACAGAAATGGCAGGAAATCCGAGAAATTTTTTCTCCACTCACAATCAGTTGATTGATTTATCAAGAGATCGCAGAAATGTGGAGTTTAATGGATTGCTTCAGTATTTGGAACGATCACGTATTCATTTCGTGCTCACTCACAATCCAGTCCTATATCAAGGTTATTTACATCAATTCTGGACTAATGCGTCGATGATTGTGGTTCGAGCACAGCCTGCACAACAAGATAGACCTGCTGTCCCTCGGAGTATTAGGTTTCAGACCACTGTGGCTAATCAGACTTTTTCTTTCTCTGCTGCTGATTTGAGAGAGATATTGCATTTAGGGACGTTTGAAGAAGAAAATGGTCCGATAGAGTTTGAAGAAACCTTGGTCAGAGGATGTTTTGGAAGAATGGGACATGCAACGCCAGGAGCTAAGTGGCCGATTGCTAAGGCAGGATTCTATGGCAATTGGAGGTTTCTGGCTCATGTTTTGATTGTGGCGATTAGTAATCGTCATGCAGGGTTCGATCAGCTAAATAAACAAGTCGGTTCGCAGATGGTGGCGTTGACTTTGAATAGGCCATATTCATTCTCGAACTACTTTTTTGATATTTTGAAGACCCAGATTACTCAGACGGGGTCGCAGAGGTTTATGATGCTGCCAAGGATAACGATGGCGATCATTAATCACTTTGTACAGAATCTGCCAGTCTTGGAAGATATATATGACATTGTTTCTCCACCAACTAGGATTTGGTCAATGATGCTGAAGGTTAAGGATACTTATCCAAATCCACAGAATGTGCCATTGTTTGGACATTTGATCAATCCTAACTATAGAGCTCCGGCTGTTGGATGGGAAGATGAAAATGAGGTCGAAGGAGGAGGAAATAATGATGCACCACCTCCACCACCACCACCACGACCTCAAGTTCAAGTTCAACCGTTCCACGTCGACGACAAGCCACCACCACCACCACCACCACCACCACCACCACCACCACCACCACCACCACCACCACCACCACCACCACCACCACCACCACCACCACCACCACCACCACCACCACCACCACCACCACCACCACCACCACCACCACCACCACCACCACCACCACCACCACCACCACCACCACCACCACCACCACCACCACCACCACCACCACCACCACCACCACCACCACCACCACCACCACCACCACCACCACCACCACCACCACCACCACCACCACCACCACCACCACCACCACCACCACCACCACCACCACCACCACCACCACCACCACCACCACCACCACCACCACCACCACCACCACCACCACCACCACCACCACCACCACCACCACCACCACCACCACCACCACCACCACCACCACCACCACCACCACCACCACCACCACCACCACCACCACCACCACCACCACCACCACCACCACCACCACCACCACCACCACCACCACCACCACCACCACCACCACCACCACCACCACCACCACCACCACCACCACCACCACCACCACCACCACCACCACCACCACCACCACCACCACCACCACCACCACCACCACCACCACCACCACCACCACCACCACCACCACCACCACCACCACCACCACCACCACCACCACCACCACCACCACCACCACCACCACCACCACCACCACCACCACCACCACCACCACCACCACCACCACCACCACCACCACCACCACCACCACCACCACCACCACCACCACCACCACCACCACCACCACCACCACCACCACCACCACCACCACCACCACCACCACCACCACCACCACCACCACCACCACCACCACCACCACCACCACCACCACCACCACCACCACCACCACCACCACCACCACCACCACCGCCATCACCACCACTTGTCACCACTACCACCTACCACCACCACTTGTCACCACCACCAGCTTATACACCACCTCCACCACCACCACCACGACCTCAAGTTCAAGTTCCACGTGTGATCCCACGTCAACGACAACGACAACGACGGGTTCGTCCACGGGTTCAACGACAGGCTCAACCTGATGTTAGGCCAGTACCAGCTGCTGCTGAAGATGTTCAGGCAGATAATGAAGCGATGGAAGATCTGTTAGATCAGGCAGAAGGTGCTAACCCGGAAGTTGGTGAAGCTTTTGTACATGCTGCATTGGATCCAGATGATGTTATTGCACAAGTGGATAATTTCCAACCATTGGATAATTTGGAGTTGTTTGTAGAATCTAATGCTGAAAGAGATCAAGAGCTGGATCGCTTATTGGAAGATGTAGATGATCATCTGAATTATGTTAGGGCTGATGTTGCTCGTGCCAGTGGTTCTTCTTCTGTTGAGAGAGGGTTGAAACGGGTTCGCACTGAAGAGGAGAGTGAACCAGAGGAAGAGGAGACTCCTTTGATTAGACGCAAGAAAGCGCCTAGATCGGGAAAGGTTCTACCGGCTCATTTGGCTGCAGCGTTTGAGACTTATAGACAACAAGAAGAGTCTGAGCGGGATGAGGTGACGGAAGGATCAGTTCCTGAGCGGGATGAGGTGACGGAAGGATCAGTTCCTGAGCGAGATGAGGCTTCAGTTGCAGTAACTCAATCTGAATCTATTCAAGTGTCAGTTCCTCAAGCTACACAGAGTGCTTCGTTTAGGCCTGTTGTTCCTATAAGCACTGTGTTTACTACTCTTCTACGTCCACTACAACCGCCTTTGATCGGACGACCTCCAGTTTCTACACAATCTCCTACTAGACCTTTTGGAGTCAGACCAACAGTTGAACCTACGCATATCATGACAACTCAATTTAAGGTGAATCATTTGGAGACAAGAGTTATGACGTTAGAAGCTCAAATGAAGTCTATGCAAGGGTTAGTTGGGAAGTTAGTTGCTGAGTTGGAGGATGAAAAGCGTCAAAGTGCTGAACTCAGAGAACAGCTTCGACAGTTATTGGCTCAAGGGGGAGATGGTTGTAGAGAAACTGAGTTGAAGAGGAAAGAGGATGAAGATGATGATGAGGATGCGAATGCTGATGGTGAGCCAAGAACTGAAGCTCAAGCAGAAGCATCAACTCAGGGGGAGACACCAAGACAAACAGAGTCAGAGATTGCTGGTACAGCTGGTGCTAGTACGTCTGGGACTCAGAAAGAGGTTGCTCCAGATGTAATTCTTGATGATGATGAGAGTGATTCCAATTCAGGTAACTCAAATTCTGATCCTACTACCAATAAGTCTTCAGAGTCAGAGTTGCACCCATTAATAGTGCATAGACTAGAGAAGAGATTGGGATATGATTCACAAGCTCATTTGAGAGCTATGGCAGATTTTATGGATCCTGATGATTATTATGATCCAGGATCATATAAGGATCAAGTAAAAGAGCAGTTAGGGTTAACTTGTACATCTTCAGAGTCAGAGTCGGATTCGTCGGATTCAGATTTTGATCTTGAATCTTAAGAAATTAATGATTTGTGTACTTTAGATGTAAATAAGATAAACATTATAAGATAAATATTGGTGTACTTAATTGTTACATTATATTTATGATATAGTTTATTGAATTTATGCTATCTTTTATGCCTTGATGTTGTTTGTCTTTGCATATTTGAAATATTTGAACTTTTAAATATTTGAACTTTTAAAAAATGATGTCGGGGAGACACCAAGACAAACAGAGTCAGAGATTGCTGGTACAGCTGGTGCTAGTACGTCTGGGACTCAGAAAGAGGTTGCTCCAGATGTAATTCTTGATGATGATGAGAGTGATTCCAATTCAGGTAACTCAAATTCTGATCCTACTACCAATAAGTCTTCAGAGTCAGAGTTGCACCCATTAATAGTGCATAGACTAGAGAAGAGATTGGGATATGATTCACAAGCTCATTTGAGAGCTATGGCAGATTTTATGGATCCTGATGATTATTATGATCCAGGATCATATAAGGATCAAGTAAAAGAGCAGTTAGGGTTAACTTGTACATCTTCAGAGTCAGAGTCGGATTCGTCGGATTCAGATTTTGATCTTGAATCTTAAGAAATTAATGATTTGTGTACTTTAGATGTAAATAAGATAAACATTATAAGATAAATATTGGTGTACTTAATTGTTACATTATATTTATGATATAGTTTATTGAATTTATGCTATCTTTTATGCCTTGATGTTGTTTGTCTTTGCATATTTGAAATATTTGAACTTTTAAATTTCAGATAAGCTTCAAAAGATAGATGCAGGTACATCTGAGGTTCGAAATGATGATTCTGAAAATGATGAAAGTTTGGAGGAAGGTGAAATGATTCCTGATTTGGACTGGTCTAATGTTCTTCAAGATGATGATTTTGTGCAACAACAAGTTCCAGATGATCTACAAGAGGTTCAAGCTGAACGAGTTTTTATTCCAAGTTCAAGAACTCTACACTTTACGGTTTTTACCAAAGTTGGAGATGATGAAGATGGAATTACTCTAAGCTGGAATATTGAAGATTCGAAGGAATTTGATGTGACAGAGTATCCAGTGCCAAGTAGGGATGAAGATCACCTACATCAAATTGATAGAAAAATACCAGCAAGAGGATTTGTAGGAGAAGGTATGAAACCATCTGTCTTTTGGGATTTTGTTAGTGATAGAGATGCTCATACGTATGTTACTACTATTTTGAGTTGGTTTTTCGATGATGAGCTGAAATTGTTTATTATCAAAAGAGATGATGGTTGTCAGTACTTAAAGCCTTTGAAAAGATATTTTAAAAGCCTTAGTGAATCTGATTTAATGGATTTAGGAAGGAAAAGGCTTGTTAATCCTAGCGGTAATGGTTATGCAAATTTCTTTAGTGGAAAGTTACAAGAAGATTATAGGAAAAGATTCTATGATGATTTTGATAAAACCAGTATGTTCATAATGCCAAGATCCTTAAAGAAAGTTACAAAGGATGATGGGACTATTGAATTTGTTCAAAGATCGATTAAGCGTGTATTGAAGGTCCCGGTAAAGAAATGGCCTCAAGATGTTTTGAGTACACTTGATCATTGGGAGATTCACAAGAATACTGGTGAAGCGTTGATGTATGGAGATAAAAATAAGAGAGTTACTTTGTTGCGCATATATGATCCTATGCAGATAGTGAATCTTTCCAGAGATGATCAACGAAGGTTATACGACACTCAATGTCTGTTTATTCCTTCATGGACCACTGAGGAAAGCAGATATAGGAAGATTTTGCGTATTTGTTTACATGCTAATATTCATGCAAATAGCAGGAGATTGTTATTTGATGGATAATGTTTTTACAAGACTGAAGAAATCGTGTAGCTGATGTCAAGGGGGAGACTGTAAGTGCATGATTCTGTTGACAACAGCAACAGCGATTTGATCAGTATGTTTATGTTTTGTAATATGTAATCATAGACTTATGTTATAACTTGTTATTTGGACTTAAGTAATGTGAATGATTACATATTGATCAGAGTTTTGGTATGTTTAATGTTTACGACTTGTATGAATGTGATTATAAATAACATACAGATACAAGTGATAAACTAGTCACGTTTTGAGTAATTAAAGTTTACTTGAAAGATGACAAAAGAAAGTGTGTACAAACTCGTGCTACAGTAACACGAGTTTGACTAAACTCGTGCTACAGTAACACGAGTTTGTCTAAATACGTGGTCATCACGTGTTTAAATATAAAACACGCGTTTGCTAATGGGCTTTGGGCTTTAAGGTATACGGTCCATAATTAGCACGCGTTTATGAACATTAAGTATAAATACTCACACTTAATACGTAATTAGCAACAATTAATTAAGAGATTACGACTAAACTCTGTCAATTAAGCAAACCCGCGCGCGTTTAAGGTCTTAGGTTGTTTTAACAACGAAAGACGATAATTTAATTAACCAAATAGGTTATCACGAGAGGATTCCGCACTCTCGTCATAACTATAAGCGTTCTCGTGTACGATCAGTCCACAAGGACCTACACAAAGTTTCTTAAGTGAGAGAAAAAAGGAGGTTTATTAAAGATCATCTCATAAGGAGTTTTTCCATTTAGCACTGAAGAAGGTAATCTGTTAATAATATAACAAGCAGTCAGAACACATTCAGTCCACAAATTTAAGGGAATACCCCCTTGAAACAAAAGAGCTCTAGCAACATTAAGAATATGTCTATGCTTTCTTTCTACAATCCCATTCTGTTGAGGAGTATGAGGAATAGAAGTTTGATGCACAATACCATTTGTCTCAACAAAATTAGTAAATTTTTTGTTAACAAACTCAGTCCCATTGTCACTTCTTAAAGTCTTAATGGTTTTATTAAACTGATTTTTTAACAAGTTATAAAAAACAACAATGTTCTCAAACACTTCATCTTTAGTTTTTAACAAGTATACCCAGACAGCTCTGGTGTAATCATCAACAATGGTTAAAAAATATCTGTAACCATCTCTGCTAGTCACCCTGTAAGGACCCCAAACATCTAAATGTATAAGCTGACCTAATTCAGTAGATTTATGATCACTTTGAGGAAAAACATCTCTAGTTTGTTTAGCCTGATGACAAATTTCACAAACATAATCTTTACATTGTTTAAAATTCAAATCAGACTGAAGTTTATTTAGAACAGATTCAGAAGGATGACCTAATCTATGATGCCAAACAGTTTTAGACACATTGCAAGTAATCATTCTATCAATACCTTCTAAACATTCATCAATATAGTACAATCCACCTTCTTGTCTACCAGTCCCTAGAACTTTCATTGTATTCAAACCCTGAGCCATAACATAGCACATAGTATCATCAAAAGCAATAAGATATTTACTATGCTTAGCAACTTTGTGAACAGATAACAGGCTGACACAATATTCAGGAACAACAAGAACATCAAAAAGAGTTAAATAAGGAGTTAATTGTAAATTCCCAATTTTATGAACATAAGCAAAGGTTCCATTTGGGTGACCAACTTTGATTTTTAAAGCAGAAACATCCAAAACATCAACAAGATTAGAATCAGAATGAGTAATATGATGATTGGCTCCAGAATCATTGATCTAACCCTTTTTCACAAGTTTTTGTCTCATATTAGAATTTGAACAAAAAAATTGATTAAAATTTTTATGAAATATCTTACTATTATTGAACAACACACCTGCCATGTTGGCATTCACATTTTGAGATGATTCAGAACTATCTTTCAACAAGTTTAGAATTCTGCTCAGTTGCTCATCAGAAAAATTAGTAGTACTAGAAGTAGAAGCTTGAGAAGTAGAAGTATTATTGCTAGAAAATTTCTTTTGGCCATTCTGAAAATTTCCAGACTTCTTTTTACCAAAATCAGGTGGATATCCAATCAATTTGAAGCATTTATCAACAGTATGACCATTAAACCCACAATTTTCACATATCACAGAAGGACCTTTAGAGGTTAAAGAGCCATTATTTCTAGAATTCTTAGCAAAGTTATTCACAGAAGGCATATTTCTAGCATTATTAATCTTTGACACAAAAGCAGAAGATTGTGACTTGGCATTAGAAGTAGCAGTTAACCCTCTATGTGACTCATCCCTAGATATAATAGAATATGCAGTTTTTAAGTCAGGTAAAGGATCTCTAGTTAAAATATTACTTCTAACACTCATGTAAACATCATCAAGACCCATCAAGAACTGCATCAGTTTAATCAATTGAGAATGTTTAGAGAAATCTTGAGCAGCATGGCAAGTACACCTAGGTAACTGACTAAAGCATCAAACTGTTTCCACAAAGCATTCAGTTTATGATAATAATCAGATAAAGGCATACCATTTTGACATAAAGAATTAATCTTATGATGCAAATTAAAAATCACAGAACCATCCACTTTATCATAAGTTTCTTTTAATTCTTGCCATATAAGAGAAGCTTTCCTAGAAAAAATCTGACCAAGATATAACTCTTCAGAAATAGAATTCAGAATCCAAGAAATAACCACAGCATTACATCTATCCCATTGTTTCCCTAGAACTTCATCTATATTAGATCTTCTGCAACTACCATCAATAAAACCAACTTTGTTTTTAGCCTCTAAAGCAAGAAGCATAGCACAACTCCATATTTGATAATTTTCAGTACCTTTTAATTTTATTGACACAATAGACAAAGTACTAGAATCATTAGGATGCAAATGTAAAGGACTTCCTAAATCCAATTGACTTATTTTAGTGATACTATCATCACTTCCAATTTCAGACTCATAATCAAAACCATGAATATTATCATCATCCATATTAGCAAACAGAATCAAACAGTCACAAGCAAACAACCAACAGTTAATCTCAATTAACAATTAACAATAAAAAACAAGAAAAATTAAATGAAAAATTATATATATATATATTTTTGAAAAAATAAAACTTATCCTCGCAAAAGTGCCAGGGACAGGATTCCTAACCTCTCAAAGAAGGCAGGTCAAGTATTAGCACAGTTGTTTTGAATGAGAATAAGATAAAAAACCTTTAGAGTAAAGAAAAAGAAGGAGAAGACAAACAGTGCAATCGGAAGAAGGAAGAAGAAGAGGAACTCTACTATTCAATCGATTCACTTAGTCGATGAATAGCAGAATCAAGGAGGAACAGCCGAACTATTCAATCGATTCACTTAGTCGATGAACAGTGAAACCCTAACCCCAATTTTCTAAAAAATTAGGGTTTGTCACCACAATCGGATCCAGAACCAATAACGGTGATCAAAGGATCATACGCCGTTAACAAACACCAGATCTAAACACAAAAAACCCAAAAAAGGCGAAACCCTAGATCTGAGATCTCGAAACCCTAAAAATTATTATTTAACCAAACTTAATTCGATTTAATCGCGATCAACGACGATAACCTTCTCTGATACCATGAACAAAGAATAAATCTCAATTTATCACCAGAAACCTCAATCTATTCTCAAATAGATTAAAACCAAACAACCACAAAATCACACTTGCTAGTCAAGTATGATTCACTCAACTATTTGTTGAATGTTCTATTACAAACAATAATCAAAAACCTAGATTATTATTACAGATCATTAAGCAGATATATATATTTGTATATATATATATCGAATAAAGATAGAGAGAAAAATATGTGTGTGTGTATTTTAGATTTAGGGTTCTTAACCCTTAATCTGAATAACATGAAGTATATATACACACACAACTATTGACAAATTACAACAATAGTCCCTGCACTTCAATCTTCTTCCAAACATACAGCTCCAAGTCCTCCTGCAACACTAATCACACAATGAGCTAAACAATAACAAGAAATTAGATGATAGTTGATAAACAATTCAAGAGAATGAGATTATAACTTCAACAGTCTGGTTAGGGAAATTTTTTTAAGTTTTTGACCCTTTGATTACCGGACTTTAAAATCTAGGTTTTAATTTTGCATGACCAAATTCTTAGCTAAGTTCATTAATTACATTTGTGGCAACTGCTTGTTGTGGCACATCTTGAATGTTAATATTAGAGACGTGACACTTGAGTTTCGCCAAGTTTTGTACGTTAGGCATTTTGCGCATGTTGTGGACTAGTTGGCCCTTGTGAACTTTCTGAACTCTTTGTTCTTATCCTATATAGCATTGAAACATGTCAGACCTTCATGCTTCTTTTTCCCATCTTCACCTACGTACTTGATGTATTATTTTTGTTTTTATTTCTTGGTATTTATTACTATTGTCATCACAATTTATAGCCGTTGATGCCATGACACTACAACTCTGTCCCTCTTTTTTGGCATCCTAATATATTCTGTAAATTCGATCAAGGTTATTCATGATATCTAGCTGATGATGTTGTTTTTACAGCTCCATTGAGTGCGCGGCAGGTGTTTGCTGACACTTATGGCAAGGGAAAGAGTTCCACAAAACCAAATAAGTCCAAACACCTGTTCTTAGCAGGGACACAAGAGACGATTGGACTGGCCAATCATGGAAGTGATGTTCATGGTAGAAGGGTCCAGATTATTGCAACTCTAGAGCTTGTCTAGCTGTAGAAAGTGTTTCTATCCACTAGTGCTTTCTTTTTCACTGGTGTATTAGCTTCTTGTGAGAATAGATTCTAAAACTCTTCTAGTTTGTGTTTCAAATTCTATGGTTTTTGAGTTTTATACATATATTGTAACTTGACCTCTGGAATCCACACATGTAGGGACTAATTCATCGAATATTCTGTCTACTTTTCTTGTCATATTTCTCTATTCTATTTGATATTGTTTTCTTTGTATTTTATATTGTTGTGTTCAATGTATCAAAGTTGGTGTGTATTTTAGTTTTGAAAAATAGGGTTGAATATGAAAGATAGCGATAATCGAGATCTCAAGTATTCATAATGTGTGAATTTTGATGTATGTTTCTAGTTGTTAATAGATAGTTTTTGATATGTAATCAGATGAGTGCTTGGTTATAAATGCAATCATTAGTTAAATGATTTATGTTTTTTCCTTTTGGAGTGTGCTTTGGTTATTATTTTACCGAATTAGTCAATTTCACATAATACTGAACTATTGTTCCAATTATTTTGTGACTAGATGGATGCCCGCGCGATGCAGCGGCTATAATGGTAACAGCGGCGGTGTGTTTGTGGTAAGACCGGTAGTGATGGTGTTGACTGGTGCTGGTGGGAAGACCAAAGTTCAAGACACACCTAGCAAATCACATAAGTTACTAATTCAAAACTTTAATATAGCTAATGATACACTTGCTGATATCATAACAATCACATATGCATATCCTTCTTTTATGTAACATCCGTGAATTTTGACCCGTTGACTTTTCGTGTAATATGACTAACAATTTAAGTTAATGAATTAATTGGGTCGTTTGTGATTTTATGACTATGTGGTATATTAGTCGGGTCGTCGTATGTGTAGTCGGTACTTAATTGTGCATCTAGTGGTAGTGTGGTTGAAAGGGAAACGGGTCGGCCCGTGGGTAGTCCATGACCCACCAGCCCCTCCCCAAGACCCATTCCCCTTATCCTTTTCTCATTTCTCTCATCTCTCTCTTCCTCTTCTATCCTCTCTAGTAAAAGAAACCCCCATCTAGTTTTCATTTTCTTCCATCTAAATTGTGTTTTGGAATTGCTATAATACAAGAATCGTAATCACCATCTTCTCATTGTCGCCATCTTTGAAGAATCAAAAGTCAAGTTCTTACCATTTTACCCATTATTTGACCTAAATTCGGATTTGTGCACTAGGAAGAGTTTTGGTAAGTCTAATCAACCCATTTACTTCTATTTATGTTTGTTCATGTGTTTCTAGTTGATTTGATATGGTTTCGAGTCCTTAAAATGGTAAAATGGAGTTTTGGGTTAAATTAGGGTTAGGGTTAGGGTTTGATGAATTTGTGGATGATTTTGGTGTTTTGGTCGAATTTGTGGGTTGGGTTATGGGTATTTATGTTCAATGATGCTAAGTTATGCTTCAAATCATGTTACAAGTCTTTACAAATCGATTTGGGTTGGTTTGGGTCGAAATGGGGGTTTTTGGTTCGTATTTCTTGATGAATCTGCTGGTGCTGGCTGCAGAAAGTGGTCACTGCGGCGCAGTGAGCTCACCTTTTCTTCCACTGCGGCGCAGTGCAATTTTCACTGCGGCGCAGTGGCACAGTTTTACCCACTGCGGCGCAGTGGGCACAGTTTTACCACTGCGGCGCAGTGGCACAGTTTTCACTGCGGCGCAGTGTCCAGTTTGGCCACTGCGGCGCAGTGGGCATAGTTCTGGTCCACTGCGGCGCAGTGGATAGTCACTGTGTTTTTTTTTGTGTGTCGCTTTTCAACTTGTTTGAGATTGTATAGTTGACGTGGCGGTATTACGATGAATAATTGTAGGTTGTGGACGTGTGGAACCCGTTACTTGTTTGTAATCCTTTACTAGCTTCTTTGCCAATCAAGGTGAGTTTCGTATCTCCCTACCCGCTTGGGATTCGGGCTGAAAAGTGTAAACCTGGCGTGTTACTTGTATTTATTGATGTATTGTTTGTTTGACTTGATTGTTGGATCGATGTGACGTATCTTTTCGTTTGATTGACTTGGGTTGTGTTTTCGTTAAGTATCTAGTAATATTAGGATAGATGTACATACATGAAAGTCGGTTATGCCTTCGTCGGGTTTAGATGTGGTGGGAAGGCTGCGGGTGACCCTATATATAAGCATCTGAGACTCGAAGGAAGTAGAATCCTCTGAAGTATATGTGCGTATAGTTGGTTTAAGTTGTGGTTGATGGCTTATGGTTGTCGAATGATGACTATTGGTTTATGATTGACGATTATCGATTGATGGCTCAGATTTGGCGATTATTGATTATGAATTCATATTCATTGTACATTGATTGTTGGTTCATGAGCATGCATTTACAATTGATTGTAAGCATTGCATACATTGTTGATGAGCCCTCGGCAGGGGATTGCCGACATCCTGGTGCATAGATGTATGCACCCGTTAGGGATGTAGTTCCTGACCCCGAGTATATAGACATATATAACTCGATGTTTTTGAGATACAGCCTTGTCCATTGCGAATGGCAGAAGGGTATCGTTGCATTGGTGACCGGCGTTCACGCATAGGATAGGCATGTTGGCTTATTCATGCATTGCACTTACATTGATTCGCATAGCATTTGTGCATTCTCATTACACATTTACTTATCTTGTGTAATCTTGTTGTTGGACGATGTTGTGTTATGTAGAGGCTCACTGTAAGTCATGTCTAGCCTCTATTCTTATATTGTGATTATTGATGTTGGTTCCTTACGAATCATTACTACGAACTCACCAACCTTGTGTTGACTATGCTTAGTACACTTTTCAGGTAACCAGGTTCTCCCCGGACGTGGTGTTTAGTTGCTTGCTTGCGGTCTAACCCGGACTTGGACCTCATGGATCAAGGATTCATTGACCCTCCTTTTGCATTATACTTAGGATCGTTTGCCATCTTTGGATGTATTATGTTAACTTTGATGGCTATTTGCTCCTGTTGTATTTTGTTACTTGTTTTACTATGTTTTGGATTCACCGAATCTATATTTGCATTTAGATTGTTCTATTGTAATTCCACCGGGTGCTATGTGTTTTCCGTGACATTTCGAGCTCCGGCTTGGGGTGTTACATTTTACACAAACAAACCAAATAAATTAATCACATACATATTGAATGTGTTCTATATTTTTACATATGACCAAGTGTCGTGAGCTTAGTTACTAATAGTCTAATACTATCCCTCATAGACTTACATGTAGTATGTAGCAAGACTCTTTTATACACAACTTGGTAAGAATATATACACATAAACTAATGGTATCCATGTAACACTTGTGCTATAGTATTTTACTTGTCCATTACTGCAATAATAGCAGTGGTAATGTTGTCAATATGGTGTCAATTCTTCCCTAAGAAAACTCTTTTTTTGGAGTAATCATTCTCCGGGTAATCCTTCCGGGTGTTCAGTAATACCTCAATTATTCCCTGAGAGAACTATGGTCAACACTCAACAAATTACCCAAACCACAAATAACCCCACAAAACCCAAACCTCACATTTATCCATTTCTAGTCAGACTCATAAACTACATCAACTATTTAAAATAAAAACCAACAATGAAAATGAAAACCACATCAAACAAAACATTTAAGCAGTTTCACAATTATACATACCAAAAATATCAATCAAAAATCTTTACCAAAATATTCAAATCATTACCAAAAATACTTAAATTACCTATTCAAAGCATTAACAAAAATACTCACAACAAGCATCTACACACACAAATCTTACATCATCGGAAAGTTTCATGTTCTTGTTGTCGATTCGAATAAGCTTAATACATCCAACTTCATGAGGCACGCCAATGCCTATTTCCCTATCAAACCTGCCAAAACGTTTCTGAGTAAACAAACTCCAACTTCAACCAGAGATAAATTATTATAACATTTAATCATGTATTACCTTGACATATCAATTGTCTGCCATCAGCCAGTCTAAGCTAGACTGTCTAGAGAGGATCATGATGTGTTTCTTTCCAGAAGCAACAGCAAAATCAGCGAGACTTTTAGCAAACTCAATCATCATTCCCTGTTTATGGCCAGTCAACACTCACTTAATTCCCTGTTTTAGGCCCTAAATACGGTTTAGGTGTCCATGCTACATGTTAGGAATAAAACGCATACATATAATTCAGTTGTAAACATAATACTGAACTATTGTTCCAATTATTTTGTGATTAGTTACCCAGTCACTAAATGATTCGTCTAATCATTTGTGATTAGTTATCTAATCACTAAATGATTCGCCCAATCATTTAGTGATTAGTTATCCAACACTCACCGAGCGATAGATCCATTTATTTAGTGATTAGTTATCCAATCACTAAATGATTCGTCCAATCATTTAGTGAATAGTTACCTAACACTCACCGAGTGTAACACCCCAACTATGACGGAAACATGAGGTGTCGAGAAAAGAACAACGTGACATGGAAATTACGTAGAACAAAACTATATGCATCAAAGGATTAAACTATCCATACATAAGCGAACGATATGAAATTACAAAAGCATAATGAGCATACAACCATCAAAATGTATCCAACACAACCTGTAACATCCGCGAATTTTGACCCGCTGACTTTACGTGTAATTTGACCAATAATTTAAATTAATGAAATGTTTTGGGTCGTTTTGTGTTTAGATGACAATGTGGTATGTTCCTTGGATCGATGGTATGACTTAATTGGGGACTAAATGTAAAACGATGTGTAAGTTAGCTTGTAAATGGAAACGGGTCGACCCATACCCGCACCCGACCCACCAGCCGACCCATCTTCTTCCCTCCCCCCCCTTATCTTCCTTTCCCTCCTCTCATTCCATTCTATCTTCTTTCTTTCTTTTCTCTCAAGTAAAAGCAAAAGAAAACCCATCTCATTTCTCCATCTTCTCTTGCATCTAAATTGTGTTTTGGACTTGCTTTAATACAAGAATCATCATCATTGTCATAACTTAATTCCATTGAATCTTAACCTTGGAGTTCATAGTTCAAGCATTATCCTTTTGACCTAAATTCGGGTTCTAGCTCGTGAAAGGAGTTTTGGTAAGTCTAATTTACCCCATTTACTTCTATTTATGTTTAGTAATGCATTTCTGGTCATTTCGAGTATTTACAAGTCCTAAATCGGCTTAAAACCAAATTTAGGTCAAATTAGGGTCTAAGTAGGGTTTGAGCGTTTTGGAAGATTCGGTGATGTTATGAACGGATTTGGGGTTTAGGTTATGTGTATTTATGGTTAATGATGTCTATTTATGCTTCAAATTGAGTTACAAGTCCCTGCAAGTCGTTTTGGATCGATTTGGGTCGAGTTTTAGGGTTTTGGTTCATGAAAAACTGCAGCTGCTGACCTGATGGGTTGTAACGGCCGTTACACAATGTAACGCCCGTTACACTTTGTAACGGCCGTTACATGGCCGTTACAGTAGCTTGGGTGGTGATGGAGTTAACGGCCGTCACTTTTATGACGCCCGTTAGGGACTAGTTTTGTCGAACATTTTCAAACGTCAATAACTTTTGATCCGTAAGTCCAAATAAGTCGTATGACCTATCGTTGGAATCGTGAGAGTGTCTATTTTCTTGTAGTAACATTCTTTTTGCATGAAACTTCTCCCATTTCAAAAAGTGTCGAGTCAAAGTGTCTTGCTCTTGCTCGTTTAAGTTGTAAAGGCGTCTAGGGTTTGCGATTTGACCTAATTGTGCTAAACCAACTTGTTAAGATTGTATAGTTGACATTATGGTATTATGATGTATATTTATAGGTTGTGGCCGTGCGGATCCTATTACTCGTATTAATCTTTTATTAACTCGACTTAAGCTTCTTTGCCGATCAAGGTGAGTTTCGTATCTCCCTACTCACTTGAGATTCGGGCTGAAAAGTGTAAACCTGGTGTGTTTACTTGCATTTGTTGATTGATTGATTGATTGATTGTTTTAGTTGTGGGATTGGTGTGATGTTTCCTTTCGTTTGATTGGTTAAATTGGTTTGAGTATTGAATTGTTGAGATGATTTTCACGTTCGAATGACTTAGTTTATATTTGTTAAGTATCTAGTAATATTAGGATAGATGTACATACATGAAAGTAGGTTATGCCTTCGTCGGGTTTTAGATGTGGTGGGAAGGCTGCGGGTGACCCTATATATAAGCATCTGAGACTCGAAGGAAGTAGAATCCTCTGAGATATATGTACGTATAGTTGGTTTAAATTGTGGTTGGTGGCTTATGGTTGTCGAATGTTGATTAGTGGGTTAAGATTGACGATTATTGATTATTAGTTTCGGGTTCATCATATGTTGATTGACTTGGTTAATATTTTGGTTAAGTAGTAATGGCCGATGTTGATGAATGGTGATTATTGGTTTATGATTGACGTTTATTGATTGATGACTCAGGATTGGCGAATATTGATTATTGATTCATATTCATCGTATATCGATCGTCGGTTTATGATTTATGCATTTACATTTGATTGTAAGCATTGCATACATTATTGTTGGACCCTCGGCAGGGGGTTTGCCGGCATCCTGGTGCATAGATGTATGCACCCATTTTGGATGTAGTTCCTGACCCCGAGTATATAGACATATATATCTCGATGATTTTGAGATACAGCCTTGTCCATTGCGATGGCAGAAGGGTATCGTTGCATAGGTGACTGAAGGTCACGCATAGGATAGGCATGTTTGCTTATTCATGCATTCCGGCACTTGCATTGATACACATATCATTTATGCATTCCTTATTACACATTTACTTGTCTTGTGTAATCTTGTTGTTGGACGATGTTGTGTTATGTAGAGGCTCACTGTAAGTCATGTCTAGCCTCTATTCTTATTTGTGATTATTGATGTTGGTTCTTTACGAACCATTACTACGAACTCACCAACCTTGTGTTGACTATGCTTAGTACACTTTTCAGGTAACCAGGTTATCCAGGACGTGGAGTTGATTGTTTGCTTATTGTTGAACCCGGACTGGACTGACATGGATCAAGGATCCATTTACCTTATGTTGCATTGTATTTAGGATTGATAGCCTTCTTTGTTGCCGGTCGTATTCTTGATGTTTACTTGCTCCTGTTGTATTTCGTTACTTGTTTATCGTTTTGTATGGATTCACTGAATCCTCTTATTGCATTTAGTTGTTCTATTGTAATTCCACCTGGTGCTGTATGATTTCCGTGATATTCCGAGCCTTGGCTTGGGGTGTTACACAACCATTACAAAAAGATGGATCATGATCATAAGCGTTCATCCCGAGA
>CM067167.1:248395579-248448079 GCA_034093135.1 Erigeron breviscapus | reverse complement strand
GAGAGAGAGAGAGAGAGAGAGAGAGAGAGAGAGAGAGAGAGAGAGAGAGAGAGAGAGAGAGAGAGAGAGAGAGAGAGAGAGAGAGAGAGAGAGAGAGAGAGAGAGAGAGAGAGAGAGAGAGAGAGAGAGAGAGAGAGAGAGAGAGAGAGAGAGAGAGAGAGAGAGAGAGAGAGAGAGAGAGAGAGAGAGAGAGAGAGAGAGAGAGAGAGAGAGAGAGAGAGAGAGAGAGAGAGAGAGAGAGAGAGAGAGAGAGAGGAGAGAGAGAGGGGAGAGAGAGAGAGAGAGAGAGGAGAGAGAGAGAGAGAGAGAGAGAGAGAGAGAGAGATAGATGAGAGAGAGAAAGGAGAAGAGAGAGGAGAGAGAGAGAAGAGAGAGAGAGAGAGAGAGAGAGAGAGAGAGAGAGAGAGAGAGAGAGAAGGAAAGAGGGAAATGAGGGGAAGAGAGGGGAGTTAGGCATAACACAATAACTAAAGCATTCGTCCAATCATTTAGTAATTAGTTATCCAATCACCAAATGATTTGTACAACCATTTAAAGATTAGCTACCCAACACTCACCGAGTGATAGTTTCAATCATTTAGTAATTAGTTATCCAATCACCAAATGATTTGTACAACCATTTAAAGATTAGCTACCCAACACTCACCGAGTGATAGTTTCAATCACCTAAGTGATTAGCTACCCAACACTCACCGAGTGATAGTTCCAATCATTTAGTGATTAGCTACCCAACACTCACCGAGTGATAGTTCCAATCATTTAGTAATTAGTTATCCAATCACCAAATGATTTGTACAACCATTTAAAGATTAGCTACCCAACACTCACCGAGTGATAGTTTCAATCACCTAAGTGATTAGCTACCCAACACTCACCGAGTGATAGTTCCAATCATTTAGTGATTAGTTACCAATCACCAAATGATTTGTACAACCATTTAAAGATTAGCTACCCAACACTCACCGAGTGATAGTTCCAATCATTTAGTAATTAGTTATCCAATCACCAAATGATTTGTACAACCATTTAAAGATTAGCTACCCAACACTCACCGAGTGATAGTTTCAATCACCTAATGATTCGCTACCCAACACTCACCGAGTGATAGTTCCAATCATTTAGTGATTAGTTACCAATCACCAAATGATTTGTACAACCATTTAAAGATTAGCTACCCAACACTCACCGAGTGATAGTTCCAATCATTTAGTAATTAGTTATCCAATCACCAAATGATTTGTACAACCATTTAAAGATTAGCTACCCAACACTCACCGAGTGATAGTTTCAATCACCTAAGTGATTAGCTACCAACACTCACCGAGTGATAGTTCCAATCATTTAGTGATTAGTTACCAATCACCAAATGATTTGTACAACCATTTAAAGATTAGCTACCCAACACTCACCGAGTGATAGTTCCAATCATTTAGTGATTAGTTACCAATCACCAAATGATTTGTACAACCATTTAAAGATTAGCTACCCAACACTCACCGAGTGATAGTTTCAATCACCTTAGTGATTAGCTACCCAAACTCACCGAGTGATAGTTCCAATCATTTAGTGATTAGCTACCCAACACTCACCGAGTGATAGTTCCAATCACTTAGTGATTAGCTACCCAACACTCACCGAGTGATAGTTCCAATCATTTAGTGATTAGTTACACAATAACTAAAGCATTCGTCCAATCATTTAGTAATTAGTTATCCAATCACCAAATGATTTGTACAACCATTTAAAGATTAGCTACCCAACACTCACCGAGTGATAGTTTCAATCACCTAATGATTCGCTACCCAACACTCACCGAGTGATAGTTCCAATCATTTAGTGATTAGTACCAACACTCACCGAGTGATAGTTCCAATCATTTAGTAATTAGTTATCCAATCACCAAATGATTTGTACAACCATTTAAAGATTAGCTACCCAACACTCACCGAGTGATAGTTTCAATCACTTAGTGATTAGCTACCCAACACTCACCGAGTGATAGTTCCAATCATTTAGTGATTAGTTACACAATAACTAAAGCATTCGTCCAATCATTTAGTAATTAGTTATCCAATCACCAAATGATTTGTACAACCATTTAAAGATTAGCTACCCAACACTCACCGAGTGATAGTTTCAATCACCTAATGATTCGTATAATCACCGAGTGATACTTTCCCCTTAGTTTATCATCCCCCCTTAGGGTTAAACGGTATGGTTTTAGAATGCAGCTTCTGTAACACCCCGCTAAAGCGGAATATACGGGATGTACAGACAAGCACAAAAGCACACAGTACAAGTTCCAACACAGCCAATAACATAAAAGAGAAGAAGTATAAAAGTTATTACAGCACTTGGGATATACCCAGAATAGTTAATAATCAAAAGACAGAACAATTGTCTTGAAGTACTGGAGTCTGAACTGAATAAGCAAAGGGAGATCTTCACGGCTTCCGGTCTTGAACGTACGAACGGTCGCCATAAGAGATGAGCTTTAAAGAGGAAGACTCCTATGCTAAGAGATCTACTAGCCTAGCCTGAAAAGCATGTAAGTTCAAAGGTCAACTACAAAAGTAGTGGTGAGATTCACATAAAGTACTAGTACGTATACATATAATAATATGTAGAGTAAGAACAAGTCATAAGATTGGTACGTTCAACAAAAGTACTTTGTGGTAGTAAGAACAGTACAAGAACATATAATGTACTTTAAGTGTATTGTCACTGCTAACCCGATTGGCCAGAACTGAACTGTAATGAACTTATACGCATAATAATCAAGTACTTCAAGAAGATCTAAATCAGACAAGAACAGATAATATGCATCCTCCAGAACTGCGGAGAATGAGGGTGGGCCTACCCTAAACAGCGCTGTCCATATTTATCTACGGTTCAATCCCTGAACTGTGGGATATGAATTGATAGCAGTGAATAAGAACTGAACAAGTACAAGTACGAACTAGATTATGTTAAAGATCAAGTACAGTAGTATGGGGGTATTTAAGATCCTGCCCATTCAAGACTTAAATACTCCCTTAAATAGTATAAATGTATTTAAAATCCTGCCCATTCAAGACTTAAATACTCTTTTAAATAGTTAGGAATCATATCATAAGTACCTCGTAAAATCATAAAATAGTACGTGGAATAGTTCAAGATTATAATATAGTACGTAAAGTAGTTCAAGAACATATGTACAAGTACAAAGTAGTTTTCATGCTTTTCAGTCCCCGATAAAAGAACTTGAACAAAATGTACGAAAGGGGGATTAGTGAACTCACAGTGATCTGGTACAAGCACAGTAGTATAAGCACAGAGAACAAGCACAGAGATAGATAAGTTATATCTATCAGATTCCAAGTACGTCTTGATGGAAGCCTAAGTACAAGTTATTGATCATACATACGCACACATATTAGTTCATATGATTAATTAATCACTGAAATGTCCTTGATGAACTGATGATTTGGTCCCTTGAAGATCTTTGAACGTTTTGACTCAAAAGAGTTTGAATGAGCTTTAAGTACTCGAACTGGACTCGAACTGAACGCCTTTGAACTTAAAAAAAAAAAAAAAAAAAAAAAAAAAAAAAAAAAAAAAAAAAAAAAAAAAAAAAAAAAAAAAAAAAAAAAAAAAAAAAAAAAAAAAAAAAAAAAAAAAAAAAAAAAAAAAAAAAAAAAAAAAAAAAAAAAAAAAAAAAAAAAAAAAAAAAAAAAAAAAAAAAAAAAAAAAAAAAAAAAAAAAAAAAAAAAAAAAAAAAAAAAAAAAAAAAAAAAAAAAAAAAAAAAAAAAAAAAAAAAAAAAAAAAAAAAAAAAAAAAAAAAAAAAAAAAAAAAAAAAAAAAAAAAAAAAAAAAAAAAAAAAAAAAAAAAAAAAAAAAAAAAAAAAAAAAAAAAAAAAAAAAAAAAAAAAAAAAAAAAAAAAAAAAAAAAAAAAAAAAAAAAAAAAAAAAAAAAAAAAAAAAAAAAAAAAAAAAAAAAAAAAAAAAAAAAAAAAAAAAAAAAAAAAAAAAAAAAAAAAAAAAAAAAAAAAAAAAAAAAAAAAAAAAAAAAAAAAAAAAAAAAAAAAAAAAAAAAAAAAAAAAAAAAAAAAAAAAAAAAAAAAAAAAAAAAAAAAAAAAAAAAAAAAAAAAAAAAAAAAAAAAAAAAAAAAAAAAAAAAAAAAAAAAAAAAAAAAAAAAAAAAAAAAAAAAAAAAAAAAAAAAAAAAAAAAAAAAAAAAAAAAAAAAAAAAAAAAAAAAAAAAAAAAAAAAAAAAAAAAAAAAAAAAAAAAAAAAAAAAAAAAAAAAAAAAAAAAAAAAAAAAAAAAAAAAAAAAAAAAAAAAAAAAAAAAAAAAAAAAAAAAAAAAAAAAAAAAAAAAAAAAAAAAAAAAAAAAAAAAAAAAAAAAAAAAAAAAAAAAAAAAAAAAAAAAAAAAAAAAAAAAAAAAAAAAAAAAAAAAAAAAAAAAAAAAAAAAAAAAAAAAAAAAAAAAAAAAAAAAAAAAAAAAAAAAAAAAAAAAAAAAAAAAAAAAAAAAAAAAAAAAAAAAAAAAAAAAAAAAAAAAAAAAAAAAAAAAAAAAAAAAAAAAAAAAAAAAAAAAAAAAAAAAAAAAAAAAAAAAAAAAAAAAAAAAAAAAAAAAAAAAAAAAAAAAAAAAAAAAAAAAAAAAAAAAAAAAAAAAAAAAAAAAAAAAAAAAAAAAAAAAAAAAAAAAAAAAAAAAAAAAAAAAAAAAAAAAAAAAAAAAAAAAAAAAAAAAAAAAAAAAAAAAAAAAAAAAAAAAAAAAAAAAAAAAAAAAAAAAAAAAAAAAAAAAAAAAAAAAAAAAAAAAAAAAAAAAAAAAAAAAAAAAAAAAAAAAAAAAAAAAAAAAAAAAAAAAAAAAAAAAAAAAAAAAAAAAAAAAAAAAAAAAAAAAAAAAAAAAAAAAAAAAAAAAAAAAAAAAAAAAAAAAAAAAAAAAAAAAAAAAAAAAAAAAAAAAAAAAAAAAAAAAAAAAAAAAAAAAAAAAAAAAAAAAAAAAAAAAAAAAAAAAAAAAAAAAAAAAAAAAAAAAAAAAAAAAAAAAAAAAAAAAAAAAAAAAAAAAAAAAAAAAAAAAAAAAAAAAAAAAAAAAAAAAAAAAAAAAAAAAAAAAAAAAAAAAAAAAAAAAAAAAAAAAAAAAAAAAAAAAAAAAAAAAAAAAAAAAAAAAAAAAAAAAAAAAAAAAAAAAAAAAAAAAAAAAAAAAAAAAAAAAAAAAAAAAAAAAAAAAAAAAAAAAAAAAAAAAAAAAAAAAAAAAAAAAAAAAAAAAAAAAAAAAAAAAAAAAAAAAAAAAAAAAAAAAAAAAAAAAAAAAAAAAAAAAAAAAAAAAAAAAAAAAAAAAAAAAAAAAAAAAAAAAAAAAAAAAAAAAAAAAAAAAAAAAAAAAAAAAAAAAAAAAAAAAAAAAAAAAAAAAAAAAAAAAAAAAAAAAAAAAAAAAAAAAAAAAAAAAAAAAAAAAAAAAAAAAAAAAAAAAAAAAAAAAAAAAAAAAAAAAAAAAAAAAAAAAAAAAAAAAAAAAAAAAAAAAAAAAAAAAAAAAAAAAAAAAAAAAAAAAAAAAAAACACGAGCTGAACAACACACTCACACAATTCGAAGGTCTAGATTGATTTTAAGACATGTTAGAACGTAGCACTAGTACTTATATGCATAATAACAACAACTTATATCACTTTTAAGGCTTTTCAAGATCAAATAACACATGGACAAGTCATGGCACTCAAGAACACACTTTCTTCATTTTCAAAAATGGGTTTTGAGATTAGAGTACGTTATGACCCAAATTTGTTCATAAAAATGTTGTTAAACACATTTAGACACAAACCCATAACTTTTAGCACAAGGTCGTCCTAGGTGATTAGCACAAGATCGTCCTAGGTGATTAGCACAAGATCGTCCTAGGTGATTAGCACAAGATCGTCCTAGGTGATTAGCACAAGATCGTCCTAGGTGATTAGCACAAGATCGTCCTAGGTGATTAGCACAAGATCGTCCTAGGTGATTAGCACAAGATCGTCCTAGGTGATTAGCACAAGATCGTCCTAGGTGATTAGCACAAGATCGTCCTAGGTGATTAGCACAAGATCGTCCTAGGTGATTAGCACAAGATCGTCCTAGGTGATTAGCACAAGATCGTCCTAGGTGATTAGCACAAGATCGTCCTAGGTGATTAGCACAAGATCGTCCTAGGTGATTAGCACAAGATCGTCCTAGGTGATTAGCACAAGATCGTCCTAGGTGATTAGCACAAGATCGTCCTAGGTGATTAGCACAAGATCGTCCTAGGTGATTAGCACAAGATCGTCCTAGGTGATTAGCACAAGATCGTCCTAGGTGATTAGCACAAGATCGTCCTAGGTGATTAGCACAAGATCGTCCTAGGTGATTAGCACAAGATCGTCCTAGGTGATTAGCACAAGATCGTCCTAGGTGATTAGCACAAGATCGTCCTAGGTGATTAGCACAAGATCGTCCTAGGTGATTAGCACAAGATCGTCCTAGGTGATTAGCACAAGATCGTCCTAGGTGATTAGCACAAGATCGTCCTAGGTGATTAGCACAAGATCGTCCTAGGTGATTAGCACAAGATCGTCCTAGGTGATTAGCACAAGATCGTCCTAGGTGATTAGCACAAGATCGTCCTAGGTGATTAGCACAAGATCGTCCTAGGTGATTAGCACAAGATCGTCCTAGGTGATTAGCACAAGATCGTCCTAGGTGATTAGCACAAGATCGTCCTAGGTGATTAGCACAAGATCGTCCTAGGTGATTAGCACAAGATCGTCCTAGTGCTCAAGAACAAGGTCGTCTTAGGCTCTAAAACGGGCTGATCAAGAACGAGTGCACAAATGAATGACTAGATCGATTTTAAAACATGTTAGAGCATAGCACTAGTACTTATATGCATAATAACAACAACTTATATCACTTTTAAGGCTTTTCAAGATCAAATAACACATGGACAAGTCATGGCACTCAAGAACACACTTTCTTCATTTTCAAAAATGGGTTTTGAGATTAGAGTACGTTATGACCCAAATTTGTTCATAAAAATGTTGTTAAACACATTTAGACACAAACCCAATAACTTTTAACACGATTTTCATTCAAGAACTGGACCAAATCATCAAGAACATGAACTTGAAAAAGTACACTTTTAATTTGATCAAAACCCATCAAATGTTGTTGTTACCTGAGAAATGATTCAAGAAGTGTGTTTTGATTATCCCAAGGATGCTAAAAGTACAAACGATTTTGATTAAATGTTCCAAAATCAAGAGATGCTCTAGTGTGTGTTTTATGGCGTCTGAGTGTGTGTGTTTTAGTGAGAGAGTGGAGAGGAGGAGAAGATGATGAATAAGGTTTTCTCTCTCTAAACTCTTCTATTTATAGTCTTCCCATAATAAATGAACTTACTAAATGCAAGGACTATTTATGAACATTTTTGAACTAGAACTTTTATGAACACGAACGTTTACGAACCGAACTTTAGTACTTCATCGAATTTAATCGTAAACTCATCATATAAATCAAGATTTAAGATCAAATTGACCTTCATATAAGCACATAATCGGGTCTAGAGTACATCAAGAACTTAAATAAATTGAACTGTCTAGCCGTTCAAATGGCAAAAGTACGATTCGAGGAACCTATTTAGAACAGTTCTAAGACGGTTGTTACATTCTCCCCCACTTAGAGGATTTCGTCCTCGAAATTAAGAGTTTTGCCGATCAAAAAGATGAGGGTACTTCTTCTTAATGAAGTCCTCGCGTTCCCAAGTGTCATTATATCCATGTCTAGCACTCCAATGTACACGAACTAGTGGTACTCTGCTCTGTCTAGTCTGTTTAGCATCTCTGTCAATGATCTCGATGGGCTCTTCAGTGAACTCAAGCCCTTCGTCGATATGAACATCCTTAACAGGAATGACGGTCAGGTCGTCAGCCAAGCACTTCTTCAAATTGGACACGTGAAATGTGTCATGAACATTGCCAAGTTCTAGGGGTAGTTCCAGTTTGTACGCAACTGGTCCAATCCGTTTAATGATCTTATAAGGTCCGATGTACCGAGGCGCCAATTTGCCTTTCTTGCCAAAACGGGCAGTACCTTTCCATGGGGAAACTTTTAATAGAACTTTATCGCCTACTTGGAACTCTAAGGGTTTACGGCGTTTGTCAGCGTAGGACTTTTGTCTGTCTTGGGCAGCCTTAAGCTTTTCTTTGATAACATCGATTTTGTCAATAGTGAACTGCACGTTTGGGAGCTTCATCCAGCTTCTTTCGCCGGCGTCTAGCCAACAAAGTGGTGATCTGCACTTCCGCCCATATAAGGCTTCGAACGGTGCACACTGAATGCTAGTGTGATAGCTATTGTTGTACGAGAACTCGATCAATGGAAGATGTTTATCCCAACTTCCTCTGAACTCTAATGCACAAGATCGGAGCATGTCCTCCAAGGTCTGAATAGTACGTTCGCTTTGCCCGTCTGTCTGTGGGTGATAAGCGGTGCTCAAGTTAAGTCTAGTACCTAACGCTTCTTGAAGTGACTGCCAAAAGTCAGATGTGAAGCGAGGATCTCGATCGGACACTATTGATAAAGGGACACCGTACTTGGTCACAATATCGTCTATATAGATCTCAGCGAGTCTCTCCAGTGAGTAGTCATCACGAATTGGAAGAAAACGAGCTGATTTCGTCAGTCTGTCTACGATAACCCAAATAGAGTTATGGTTGTCTTTTGTACGAGGCAGTTTCATAATGAAGTCCATGGTAATATCTTCCCACTTCCACACCGGAACTTCTAATTGTTTCAATAAACCGGAAGGTTTCTGATGTTCGATCTTAACTTTAGAACATGTCAGACATCTACTGACGTACTCAAAGATCTCTCCCTTCATCCCAGGCCACCAGTAGTCTTGCTTCAAGTTCTTGTACATCTTGTCTGCGCCCGGATGAATCGAGTACCTTGAACTGTGACTTGCATGATGATCCCTGTAACAACCCTCAATTTCCGACTAGGACAATTTACTTAGACTTATCTATGTATCTATCCCTAGAGGTTTCTTAAGAGATTTTGCCTTCCAGACATTAAGGCACAGTGATACTTGCCATCTAGTTCGGTAGAATTTCCAAAGATAGCTAGTTGCCTTAGAAATGCCATAAAAAAAAAAAAAAAAAAAAAAAAAAAAAAAAAAAAAAAAAAAAAAAAAAAAAAAAAAAAAAAAAAAAAAAAAAAAAAAAAAAAAAAAAAAAAAAAAAAAAAAAAAAAAAAAAAAAAAAAAAAAAAAAAAAAAAAAAAAAAAAAAAAAAAAAAAAAAAAAAAAAAAAAAAAAAAAAAAAAAAAAAAAAAAAAAAAAAAAAAAAAAAAAAAAAAAAAAAAAAAAAAAAAAAAAAAAAAAAAAAAAAAAAAAAAAAAAAAAAAAAAAAAAAAAAAAAAAAAAAAAAAAAAAAAAAAAAAAAAAAAAAAAAAAAAAAAAAAAAAAAAAAAAAAAAAAAAAAAAAAAAAAAAAAAAAAAAAAAAAAAAAAAAAAAAAAAAAAAAAAAAAAAAAAAAAAAAAAAAAAAAAAAAAAAAAAAAAAAAAAAAAAAAAAAAAAAAAAAAAAAAAAAAAAAAAAAAAAAAAAAAAAAAAAAAAAAAAAAAAAAAAAAAAAAAAAAAAAAAAAAAAAAAAAAAAAAAAAAAAAAAAAAAAAAAAAAAAAAAAAAAAAAAAAAAAAAAAAAAAAAAAAAAAAAAAAAAAAAAAAAAAAAAAAAAAAAAAAAAAAAAAAAAAAAAAAAAAAAAAAAAAAAAAAAAAAAAAAAAAAAAAAAAAAAAAAAAAAAAAAAAAAAAAAAAAAAAAAAAAAAAAAAAAAAAAAAAAAAAAAAAAAAAAAAAAAAAAAAAAAAAAAAAAAAAAAAAAAAAAAAAAAAAAAAAAAAAAAAAAAAAAAAAAAAAAAAAAAAAAAAAAAAAAAAAAAAAAAAAAAAAAAAAAAAAAAAAAAAAAAAAAAAAAAAAAAAAAAAAAAAAAAACTCTCTCTTCTCCTCTTCCATTTTTGACTCAAATAATCAAGAAAAACAAGAACAAAAATCAATCTAAACTATATTAATAATAAGGGTTAAGCAAGGGTTGTTTCAAGGTAATATTAAGGGTTGTTTCAAGCTTGGAATAAGGTTCATTTGGGTCTTATAGGACCACGAATTTTCTGCCCAAAAACCATCTTCAATTCGTGTTCTTCAAGGGTATAAATCTTCGTCTATTTACTAGATTTAATCTTGTTCTTGTTTATATTCAAAGGTTTCATCAAAAGTTTATGTTTTCTTTTTGATTTCTTTGTTATATACACTTGATGAAGGCAAAGTTGATAGGATCTTTCTCCTCATGCATATGCATGTCGAAATCTATGAGAAAGATCCAAGGATTCAACAAGTTAAAGACCCAAAAGTGTTGTTATAGATTAGTAGCTTTTAAAGTGATTTTCCTTTTCATAGATCTATATGTTTTTGTATATTTGGAAGAATATATTTCTGAGATTTTTCATTAAAAAGATGTTTTTATGTTGTTGAAAGTTAGATCTATAAAGATTGGTATTGAAAAGTGTTGATTTGAATGAATACGTGTTAGATCTAAGAAAGTTGAATCTTGTTGTTGGATTATGAGATGGATGAACTTGTATTAAGTGAAAAATATGTTAAAAGAGGTACAATAATCTGGAAATTTGATGTTAAGAGGTATAAAAATAAAGTATTAATCTTGTAAATGATGAACTCAAGTGTTAATAAAGCAAGAATGGTCATTGGTGAGTTGTTTTAATCAATATACATTCTGACAGAAACCATCTTCTGTCTTGGGACGGATAAACTGGGCATGTGAGGGCCGTTTCAAGAAAAACTTTCAAAATAAAAGTTGTAGATAAAAGAGTTAAGTTTAACCTCCAACTGGAATCACTCAAAAACACTAAACCAAACCAAAGATATGATTTTTCTACCAAAAGTGGTCAAAACTGGATTTTTGTCTTAATGTTGAGTCAACTTTGGCGATTTTTAATTTCTTAACTAATAGGTTTCAGAAGTTTAAACTTGGTGAGAATTGAGTTCAAAGTGTCCCTAGCTTAAAATAAAATTGGGAGATTTTTCTTAAATGTTCATCATAGAAATCTTTTATAAAATATATTGAGTCGCACAGCAGCAAGCTTTCTGACCAACTTTGGTTTTGTAATTTTTAGAGGTAGTAAACAATGTCTAAAAATTTAGCAAAAATTCACATAAATATAGGACACATATATGTCTCTGTATAAAAATCACCAACGTCCAAATAATTCAACTTAACCAAGAATGACTACCCAACATTTTATGAAAATAAGTGTTAAAACAGAAAATTCCAAGTAAAAGTTCTTCACAACAAAATAAGCTAAAAGTCACTAGATTACTACTTTAACCAACTCCAACAATTTCGTAACAAAAAGTATTATAAACCTACTGAGAATATTTCAAATAAAAGTTATAAAACTTAACTTGGTTACTAAATGGCAAAGACAAGCCTACAAATCACTAATTCGGTTCATATAAGCACTAACCGAAAGCTTTAATTCGCACTTATCACACCACCACCACGATCACGACTTAAGACACCAAAATATAATGAACATTCTGTAAATAATGGAATAAGGATGAAAATCCATTTTGAAGCACTTTAATTGCTTGAGAAATGAGGCTAAAATCACCATTTCGGTAAACGATTTTTAAATCATAAAACCCTCAAAATAAGCAAGACACAAGAGAGGTTGAATTGATATGATTTTTCTACCAAAAGTGGTCAAAACTGGATTTTTGTCTTAATGTTGAGTCAACTTTGGCGATTTTTAATTTCTTAACTAATAGGTTTCAGAAGTTTAAACTTGGTGAGAATTGAGTTCAAAGTGTCCCTAGCTTAAAATAAAATTGGGAGATTTTTCTTAAATGTTCATCATAGAAATCTTTTATAAAATATATTGAGTCGCACAGCAGCAAGCTTTCTGACCAACTTTGGTTTTGTAATTTTTAGAGGTAGTAAACAATGTCTAAAAATTTAGCAAAAATTCACATAAATATAGGACACATATATGTCTCTGTATAAAAATCACCAACGTCCAAATAATTCAACTTAACCAAGAATGACTACCCAACATTTTATGAAAATAAGTGTTAAAACAGAAAATTCCAAGTAAAAGTTCTTCACAACAAAATAAGCTAAAAGTCACTAGATTACTACTTTAACCAACTCCAACAATTTCGTAACAAAAAGTATTATAAACCTACTGAGAATATTTCAAATAAAAGTTATAAAACTTAACTTGGTTACTAAATGGCAAAGACAAGCCTACAAATCACTAATTCGGTTCATATAAGCACTAACCGAAAGCTTTAATTCGCACTTATCACACCACCACCACGATCACGACTTAAGACACCAAAATATAATGAACATTCTGTAAATAATGGAATAAGGATGAAAATCCATTTTGAAGCACTTTAATTGCTTGAGAAATGAGGCTAAAATCACCATTTCGGTAAACGATTTTTAAATCATAAAACCCTCAAAATAAGCAAGACACAAGAGAGGTTGAATTGATATGATTTTTGTATGGATAAAAGTTGCCTAAAAGGCCTGAGATTTTGACCAAAATGTTTAGAGATGATTTCTAAGAATTTCCATGAATTATTGAATTTAAATAGTAATTAAAAAGACATAAAAATCCATAGATAAATTATGTAAATCAAGAATGAAGTTAAATCATCTTAACCATTGATAAAAATAACTAAAACCTACTGGAGAAAAATAGTTAAAAGGCAAGAGACATGTGTTACATAATTTAAAGATAAATCATAGAGTAAAAATAATTAATCAAAAATTATCATTAAAATAAATGGAAAATACACAAATAAAAGTATAAATCATGAAATTATAAATTTAGGAGCATATATATCAGAAGATAATTCAAATGAAATTATCCATAATTTATAAAGGCAATTATGACACTTAAAAGTATTTTTAAGGAATTATTTAATTAATAAATCAATAAAATGAATAAATAATTAATTAAATAATATTAAATTAAATATATAATTACAAATCAGAAAATATACATAAAATATTGATATTATAAGACCACTAATGTCGAATATTATTACTAAGCAAAGTATACAATGGAAATCATATAAACCAAATCCAAATTACCGAAATTCCAATAAACGTACAAAAACGTATAATGAGAAAACGACTCTTACCACCAATCTTTACAACCAAAAAGATGTGAATATTAGCAATACACTTGGATCCCATAATTGATAACAACATAATGAAAGTGGCATTTCTTAGTAATGGCTTAAGATAGGAACTTACGTATATTAGTCCTATCGTAGGGATAGTCTTGGCTTGAAGTGAGATTGAGGAATATGACGGATATATGATCAAGGAAGTGATAAATGGGAAGTACCCATTTTGGATAAGTGAATAAAATATGCGGCATATCAAGGTGAGTCATAGCCCCCTTTCAAACTCTTTTATATGTTTTACTTGCGGGGTGAAAAGCATGATTAATTAAAATGACTTTCTCTTATGAAATGATTCTTTGAAATAATGATAATGATATGGGAATTATATTGTATGTTCAACGTGTTATATGTTATATGATGAGCTTGAGTACTGTCAAACGGTGGTCCCCTGTACACTACTATTAACTCATTTGAGGCCTGTAGTTAGAGGGTTGCGCAACTAGGACTTGTCCCCTCATCCACTATTATAGGTAACGGTGGGATGTTTGGTCTGCCTTGGTGGCCACCTTCATCGCCAGTCTGGCCTCGCGGTGCTCTAACTACTATATATTTATGGGCGTCTCCATGGCACGACCCTTGGTTATCTTTATGCACGTGATTGACAGCATGTGCTTATCATTATCTTATCATTTGGGACATTATATATTGATTATTGGGACATAACCGGTCTTAGTAGTGGCTCAAGAGCAATCTCATCAAATTATGTCATGGTAGTCTTACCATTGACCAAGAGGTATTGATATTATTATGGATGGAAATTGTGGTTTGAACATACGGTTTGGGTATTGGACCTTATATGGAATCTTGGAAGTTATTGAATTTGGCAATACTGAAGTATTGACGACCAAATGGTTTTGGTATGATGAATGATTAATCAATTGATATATTTTTCTCTCACGATAAATGTGACAAATGAGAACTTTATAATTTACCATGGATTTCTCAACTATTTTGATATGGATATGTAACGAGATTTACTTGTAAACCTATGCACTCACCAACTACGTTTTCGTAGTTGACACTTTTTCTTCATGCTTTTCAGGAATTAGCGTAAGCTTCGAGGAATTATATGCATCATGATTGTTTGCATTGCATTTTGGAGTCAAAGATTAAACCTCGTGACGGGCAATGGAATCCGCCCTGAACATTGTAGTATACTATCTCATGTGTTTGTTATTTGTTTCGTGGACTCAATATCCAAGCATAGTAGACGTATTGTACTTGGGAATTGGTTCACATGCTTGTGCATTGTAAATTATTTTTATCAACTAAAGCTATGGTGAATGTTATCTATTATCCTTTGATTTGAATACTCGACTTTCTGTACATCTCATCATTCCGCCGTGGTTGGGGTGTTACAGAAAATGGTATCAGAGACTAAGGTTATAGAGAACATTGGGGTTCCTCCGGGAATTCCAAGACTATAGCCTATTTTCGAAACGAATTTTTATAGTCGAGTCGAGCATAAGGTTGAGCGGTTTAGTTTGAGCTTTACATGGTAGGACCATAATTAAACGTAAAGTCATGAATCTACGTTTAATTATGAGAGGACCATGTAAAACTCAAACGGCCACTTGGACTTATGTTCAAAAGGATTCCTTTTCAAAAAAAAAAAAAAAAAAAAAAAATAAAGTTTAATGTGCAATGTGAAAGTTGTAATGTGCAATGTGAAAGTTTTAATGTGCAACGTGAAAGTTGTAATGTGCAATGTGAAAGTTGTAATGTGCAATGTGAAAGTTGTAATGTGCAATGTGAAAGTTTGGAATGTGCAATGTGAAAGTTGTAATGTGCAATGTGAAAGTTGTAATGTGCAATGTGAAAGTTATAATGTGCAATGTGAAAGTTTTAATGTGCAATGTGAAAGTTGTAATGTGCAATGTGAAAGTTTGTAATATGCAATGTGAAAGTTTGGAATGTGCAATGTGGAAATTATGTGAGGAATGCATGCGTAAAAGCCTTATGATTCATGATGTTGAACTTTAAGTTGCATATGCACTTTAAAATAATGAGATTTTTATAAGGCACGAAATCATTTTGGGGTATGACTTGTTCAAATTATTGAGTAATGACGTTGACTATTTATGATCGATTTAGAAAGAAAATATAGGCATGACGAGTTGATATGAAATTTCATGGACGATATGGATATAAGAGCCTTTACTCCCTAAGTTTGAGCTATTTGAAACTAGCGCGTAAATATTGCGATGATTATGTAGTCATGCCTTACTATGGAGATAGTTAATGCGCCCTAAGATTGAGCTAATTGAGGGCTAGTGCATGAACGATTTGATGATTATATAGTTGTGCCTTATTGTTGGGATAGTTGCTATGCTTTAAGATTTAACTATTGAGAACTAGTATTCGCTGGATATGATGATAATGTGGTTAGTACTTACTATAAAGATAGATATTGTGCGTTGAGACATGACCGCTTGAGAACTAGTGATTGCCCCTGAGAAATGCAAAATGAATTAGAAATTTCCTAAGTATGAAAGTTGTCATTAAGTACCCCTCTAATCCAATATTCGTTCACTCGTGCTCTTTTGAAATTATCCCCCATCCTATTTCTTACGACACCACTATTCATTATGGACATATGACAACGCGATATCATCGGTGGAGCATCTTTCCACGAACGTTGGACGATATCCTCCGGGAATTCCAAGACTATAGCCTATTTTCGAAACGAATTTTTATAGTCGAGTCGAGCATAAGGTTGAGCGGTTTAGTTTGAGCTTTACATGGTAGGACCATAATTAAACGTAAAGTCATGAATCTACGTTTAATTATGAGAGGACCATGTAAAACTCAAACGGCCACTTGGACTTATGTTCAAAAGGATTCCTTTTCAAAAAAAAAAAAAAAAAAAAAAAAAAAAAAAAAAAAAAAAAAAAAAAAAAAAGAGAGAAAAAGATCTTTAATAAATCTGTTTTTATGAGCATACATGTTGCATTTAGACATTCACCTAAGCATATATAGCAATTCGAGACTTGCCTTACTTGAGGATTATGCTAGTTCAGTAGGATTCTCCTTTTGCACATTAGAAGTGAAATGAATAAGATTGAAAGATATTCGTTAATACATGCTACTCTATGCTATAACATGTGAATGTGGGCATGAATTGATTGCAATGTGAAAGTTTGTAATATGCAATGTGAAAGTTTGGAATGTGCAATGTGGAAATTGAATGTGCAATGTGAAAGTTGAATGTGCAATGTGAAAGTTTGTAATATGCAATGTGAAAGTTTGGAATGTGCAATGTGAAAGTTGTAATGTGCAATTTGAAAGATTATAATGTGCAATGTGAAAGTTTGTAATATGCAATGTGAAAGTTTGTAATATGCAATGTGAAAGTTTGGAATGTGTAATGTGAAAGTTTGTAATATGCAATGTGAAAGTTTGTAATATGCAATGTGAAAGTTTGTAATATGCAATGTGAAAGTTTATAATGTGCAATGTGAAAGTTTAAATGTGCAATGTGAAAGTTGTAATGTGCAATGTGAAAGTTTGTAATATGCAATGTGAAAGTTTGGAATGTGCAATGTGGAAATTATGTGAGGAATGCATGCGTAAAAGCCTTATGATTCATGATGTTGAACTTTAAGTTGCATATGCACTTTAAAATAATGAGATTTTTATAAGGCACGAAATCATTTTGGGGTATGACTTGTTCAAATTATTGAGTAATGACGTTGACTATTTATGATCGATTTAGAAAGAAAATATAGGCATGACGAGTTGATATGAAATTTCATGGACGATATGGATATAAGAGCCTTTACTCCCTAAGTTTGAGCTATTTGAAACTAGCGCGTAAATATTGCGATGATTATGTAGTCATGCCTTACTATGGAGATAGTTAATGCGCCCTAAGATTGAGCTAATTGAGGGCTAGTGCATGAACGATTTGATGATTATATAGTTGTGCCTTATTGTTGGGATAGTTGCTATGCTTTAAGATTTAACTATTGAGAACTAGTATTCGCTGGATATGATGATAATGTGGTTAGTACTTACTATAAAGATAGATATTGTGCGTTGAGACATGACCGCTTGAGAACTAGTGATTGCCCCTGAGAAATGCAAAATGAATTAGAAATTTCCTAAGTATGAAAGTTGTCATTAAGTACCCCTCTAATCCAATATTCGTTCACTCGTGCTCTTTTGAAATTATCCCCCATCCTATTTCTTACGACACCACTATTCATTATGGACATATGACAACGCGATATCATCGGTGGAGCATCTTTCCACGAACGTTGGACGATATACTCTGAGAATTGTAGACCCAAGATGTGACGCGACTCTATCCTCTTAGAAACTACGCATAACCTTGGTATTCGATCTGAAATGGTGCGAAACATATGTAAACGTCGAATGAAGTTGGAGACTTATGAAAGACGAGTGGTATTAAAGCCAAATTACGATTTGACGACGCCGATAGAACACATTCCGATATACATTCTAGAAGACACATTTTGGGGAGTGTAGCTCCGAGATTTGGTGCGATATTTCTATAATAACACGCGTACACGAACGGTTATCCATATTATCTAAGTTGGTGCGGCATATACTGACGTCATCGAAAGTTGGAGTCCATTGAGCAATGATAGACATAGAAGTGATTTCTTTAAACCGCGCAAGAAGTTTGATTTGAGCCTTAATGATTCTTTTGCTTTTATTTTCTTATTCATTCATTCAAAACCAAATTCTGTATCCTTGATTTTTTTCAAAGTAATGGTCACCACCGCTTCTCTTCACAAGTCAGTAACCTAACAACATACAATTCACTTACGCAACACTCAGCAATGGCGAAATCAAGTAAGTAGTACCCTGCTCTCGCTGCGACGTCAAGGGATGCGAAAGACTTTCAGACATCAGTCATCCACAAGTGGAATACTTGGGATAAAGACATAGCATAGCAGATGTTGTTGGATCATGTACATAAAGTAGGGCGGAGAAGAATTGTGGTGTATAAGTCAAAGTACATGGAAGCACAATCGAAGAATATACTAAGCCTTAACTTGGAGAAAGAATTGAAGGTCTTCCCTATCTATGTTCATCGACCAAAGAGGAAGATTGAGTGGTCAACGAAAAGAAGGTCGTGTGACATGAAGGTCACCTTCGGTTAAGTATAAGACTTCCCTAGAACTTGGGGGAGATCACTAGCAATGTTGGAAGACGAAAGTAATTAGAAGAAGAAAACCAAAGACATTAAGATAATAAGAATGTGTCGAGTAACCCTCATGATTAAAGAGTAACAAAAAGGATTCCGAGCTATCCTTTCTTTTTCGAAACAAGTATGTAGATGGAGATTTGTTACACGAAGGAATAAGGAAATTGCTGAGTTGAAGATCGTCAAGGAAGGCGAGATGAAGTGAAGAGCAGGAGATCCCTCACATTTTTCTAGAGGAAAAATGTTAAGGGGGTAATCGCAACGAGGAAGCTTCTCGAACAAGGAGTATGAAGCGCAAGATCTTACCTTATCTTTCAAGAAGAGCTATTCATTAGCATCATTGAAGATGATTTGGAGTAGAAGATAGAGTAGAGAAACATCATTTGACACAAACAGTAAGGTGAAGGAATTGACGCCGTCTACAAGATGTAGTTCTGGTGGCGTTTATCTTTATGGCGGTTCACGCGTTATTCTTTGGATAAGAATTTGAGAACCTCTATCGAAAGACAAGCTATTGGTGGAGAGTATCAACTAAGCTAAGAGAAATCGATATACGCCCAACACCCGATGGAAGCTAGCTTTACTAAAAGAGAAGTATGGTCGATGAGTAGAGGAAACACGATGACTTGTGATGGTTATCCCCTCAAGGTCAACGGTCGTAGGGAGGTAAGCTAAAACAAGATGAATCTGAGTGAAAAACAATTTGCAACACATGGTTAATCGTCAAGGACCATGGACCCATGGAGTAGTGCGCCCAAGCTGGGTGAGGGAGAAAGCAACATGGAATTGCTAAAGCTAGTAGTGAAAACAAATAAGAAATACGATGCTAGAAGTCAAGGCACATGCTACGATAACGATTAAGGAAGTTGGGCGCTGAACTAAGTTCCAGACAACTAACCAACTCCGTGAAGAGCTAGTTATGGAATGTGTGAACAGAAGGGTGATAAGGATAATTCGCATTGTGATGGGTTAGGATCAAAGGATCCGTATCAGCATGTGTGAAAAAGAATAATGGAATTAACTTCAAGGACTAGCGACTGCGCGTGTGTCATTCAAGACGACGATTACTCTAGTAAGAGATCGATTCGAGTGGCGAAACAGTAAGGAGTATAGTTGCCCATAAGAAAACGGAAGGAAACCAAATGGTTGTTTTTTTTTTTTTTTTTTTTTTTTTTTTTTTTTTTTTTTTTTTTTTTTTTTTTCTTATTTTTTTTTTTTTTTTGTTTTTGTTTTTTATTCATTCATTCAAAACCAAATTCTGTATCCTTGATTTTTTTTTCAAAGTAATGGTCACCACCGCTTCTCTTCACAAGTCAGTAACCTAACAACATACAATTCACTTACGCAACACTCAGCAATGGCGAAATCAAGTAAGTAGTACCCTGCTCTCGCTGCGACGTCAAGGGATGCGAAAGACTTTCAGACATCAGTCATCCACAAGTGGAATACTTGGGATAAAGACATAGCATAGCAGATGTTGTTGGATCATGTACATAAAGTAGGGCGGAGAAGAATTGTGGTGTATAAGTCAAAGTACATGGAAGCACAATCGAAGAATATACTAAGCCTTAACTTGGAGAAAGAATTGAAGGTCTTCCCTATCTATGTTCATCGACCAAAGAGGAAGATTGAGTGGTCAACGAAAAGAAGGTCGTGTGACATGAAGGTCACCTTCGGTTAAGTATAAGACTTCCCTAGAACTTGGGGGAGATCACTAGCAATGTTGGAAGACGAAAGTAATTAGAAGAAGAAAACCAAAGACATTAAGATAATAAGAATGTGTCGAGTAACCCTCATGATTAAAGAGTAACAAAAAGGATTCCGAGCTATCCTTTCTTTTTCGAAACAAGTATGTAGATGGAGATTTGTTACACGAAGGAATAAGGAAATTGCTGAGTTGAAGATCGTCAAGGAAGGCGAGATGAAGTGAAGAGCAGGAGATCCCTCACATTTTTCTAGAGGAAAAATGTTAAGGGGGTAATCGCAACGAGGAAGCTTCTCGAACAAGGAGTATGAAGCGCAAGATCTTACCTTATCTTTCAAGAAGAGCTATTCATTAGCATCATTGAAGATGATTTGGAGTAGAAGATAGAGTAGAGAAACATCATTTGACACAAACAGTAAGGTGAAGGAATTGACGCCGTCTACAAGATGTAGTTCTGGTGGCGTTTATCTTTATGGCGGTTCACGCGTTATTCTTTGGATAAGAATTTGAGAACCTCTATCGAAAGACAAGCTATTGGTGGAGAGTATCAACTAAGCTAAGAGAAATCGATATACGCCCAACACCCGATGGAAGCTAGCTTTACTAAAAGAGAAGTATGGTCGATGAGTAGAGGAAACACGATGACTTGTGATGGTTATCCCCTCAAGGTCAACGGTCGTAGGGAGGTAAGCTAAAACAAGATGAATCTGAGTGAAAAACAATTTGCAACACATGGTTAATCGTCAAGGACCATGGACCCATGGAGTAGTGCGCCCAAGCTGGGTGAGGGAGAAAGCAACATGGAATTGCTAAAGCTAGTAGTGAAAACAAATAAGAAATACGATGCTAGAAGTCAAGGCACATGCTACGATAACGATTAAGGAAGTTGGGCGCTGAACTAAGTTCCAGACAACTAACCAACTCCGTGAAGAGCTAGTTATGGAATGTGTGAACAGAAGGGTGATAAGGATAATTCGCATTGTGATGGGTTAGGATCAAAGGATCCGTATCAGCATGTGTGAAAAAGAATAATGGAATTAACTTCAAGGACTAGCGACTGCGCGTGTGTCATTCAAGACGACGATTACTCTAGTAAGAGATCGATTCGAGTGGCGAAACAGTAAGGAGTATAGTTGCCCATAAGAAAACGGAAGGAAACCAAATGGTTGAGAAAAAGGATAAAGTAACCGATGTTTCCCCTAAATCATATTATATCACAATTTCTAAGGACATTAGGTTATTGTATTTGAAAAGAAGCTTAGCTAGAAAGCTAAAAATAGATATGAGGCTCAGGAGAGCAAGGTAATTGAAAGTTTTGTAGAGGTCAGGAGGACCTAAGAAGGATCATTTTAAAGGAGGAGTTCATACGAATAAGGACATCGAAGTACTTACCTTGAAATAATGGTGGTGATATGATAACTTAAGAGCATAACGATTGTGTAAATCCTATTATGAGGAATGAGTAGGTACAGCAAAGAAACCGAATAGATTATATGTGCGATGTTAAAAGAGATTTGTCGGTGATGAGTAATAGATAATGGTCCTTCTAGCGTAAAAGGAAGAAATTAAAGGTACCTTAAAACGATTTAAAAGCCAATATCGGCAAAAGCAAGAGGAATTAGTAACGATATGACTTAACGAATAATGAAAGGGGTGACTTTGGAAAAATAAGGGCAAAATTGAAGAACAAAGGTGAGTGTGAGGAACAAGATGGAACTATCACCATACAATTCATGATCCCCTCGAACGCTATAAGGCAACAAAGACGACATTGGAAAACCCTAAAATGAGATACTACGAAGATGTACCTTTGCAATTTTAGTGCAACTTGGCACCCCAGTTAGTATCACTTTTGTTAAAGGGATAATCCCTTAGCAAGTGATTAGTCACAAACGAAGCCAATATTTTCAAGAAGCGGCAAGCGTGTCCGACGTCAAACCAAAGAAGGATGAAAGTAGGCGAGGAGCTATTGGAACGATTCCTTAATTGGGGTGGAAGACGATAAAGGAAAGCATGCAAAGTAACAATGGAAAGGACTAGCGACTGCGCGTGTGTCATTCAAGACGACGATTACTCTAGTAAGAGATCGATTCGAGTGGCGAAACAGTAAGGAGTATAGTTGCCCATAAGAAAACGGAAGGAAACCAAATGGTTGAGAAAAAGGATAAAGTAACCGATGTTTCCCCTAAATCATATTATATCACAATTTCTAAGGACATTAGGTTATTGTATTTGAAAAGAAGCTTAGCTAGAAAGCTAAAAATAGATATGAGGCTCAGGAGAGCAAGGTAATTGAAAGTTTTGTAGAGGTCAGGAGGACCTAAGAAGGATCATTTTAAAGGAGGAGTTCATACGAATAAGGACATCGAAGTACTTACCTTGAAATAATGGTGGTGATATGATAACTTAAGAGCATAACGATTGTGTAAATCCTATTATGAGGAATGAGTAGGTACAGCAAAGAAACCGAATAGATTATATGTGCGATGTTAAAAGAGATTTGTCGGTGATGAGTAATAGATAATGGTCCTTCTAGCGTAAAAGGAAGAAATTAAAGGTACCTTAAAACGATTTAAAAGCCAATATCGGCAAAAGCAAGAGGAATTAGTAACGATATGACTTAACGAATAATGAAAGGGGTGACTTTGGAAAAATAAGGGCAAAATTGAAGAACAAAGGTGAGTGTGAGGAACAAGATGGAACTATCACCATACAATTCATGATCCCCTCGAACGCTATAAGGCAACAAAGACGACATTGGAAAACCCTAAAATGAGATACTACGAAGATGTACCTTTGCAATTTTAGTGCAACTTGGCACCCCAGTTAGTATCACTTTTGTTAAAGGGATAATCCCTTAGCAAGTGATTAGTCACAAACGAAGCCAATATTTTCAAGAAGCGGCAAGCGTGTCCGACGTCAAACCAAAGAAGGATGAAAGTAGGCGAGGAGCTATTGGAACGATTCCTTAATTGGGGTGGAAGACGATAAAGGAAAGCATGCAAAGTAACAATGGAAAGGAATAGCCACCAACGATCGACATTCCAACGTTTCTTACTATTTCATTATAACTCACGTTACGAACCGTTTGTTCATTTTACACCTCCGTATTGATATTCTTATTATCATCCCATTATTTAGTATTGATCTAGGCAAGAATGACAGCCCGCAACGATTACATGCGATTAACCTTCAGTCGCCTCGAGAGGTGAGCGACGTTCGTAACCTTTTTCTGTTTCGAAGTTTCTGATCAAGAGGAATCTAGGGAACCGAGGAATGGATGCCCCTATCCCTAAAGTTAAAAGCTCGCAAGAAACCAAGAATCGTGATAAAATCTTGTTTGACTTTCACACATTTTATGTCTCCGTGTAGACACCTATACCGTTGGTCTATCTATTTTTACTACCGTATGAATGATCGAACTTCGAGGACGAAGTATCTGTTAAGGGGGTAATGATGTAACAACCCTCAATTTCCGACTAGGACAATTTACTTAGACTTATCTATGTATCTATCCCTAGAGGTTTCTTAAGAGATTTTGCCTTCCAGACATTAAGGCACAGTGATACTTGCCATCTAGTTCGGTAGAATTTCCAAAGATAGCTAGTTGCCTTAGAAATGCCATGAACAATAACTATAATCATTCAACACAATCTCAAGCTATAAATTTGTTCCAATTGAACTTGGTGAAATGTCAATAAACCAAAAACTTCATTTCAAGAACTCAAGTTATACAAATAATAATGTAAGACTCACAACTTGTGACAAAGTCAATAAATCTTACAAATGTCCAACAAATCAATCACCAAGCCAATTTAAGTAAATTTGGTATGAAAATAAAGATTTCTATCTCAAAGTATATTCATAAATTAATATGTACATAAAAGTGTTTAAATAACAATAAGTATATATATGCTAATATAAATACAAGTTTATAAATAAAGGCTTAGGTAACAAATTAAAAACACAAAAATATATACATACATATACATATACACAACATATATACATATACACATACTAGAATAAAGATGTACCTACACTACAAACTAATACAAATAACCTTACAAAATACATATACAAACACCTAACTCATACATACATTCATACACCCTTATACACTTATAAAAATAAAAACAAAAAAAAAAAAGAGTGAGAAACCCTAATCTTAAGCATTTGGCCGTCCCCCCCCCCACCCTCACACACATTCAACACATTTCTTTCACACACACACTTTCTCTCATCCAAAAAAAAACTCTCTCTTCTCCTCTTCCATTTTTGACTCAAATAATCAAGAAAAACAAGAACAAAAATCAATCTAAACTATATTAATAATAAGGGTTAAGCAAGGGTTGTTTCAAGGTAATATTAAGGGTTGTTTCAAGCTTGGAATAAGGTTCATTTGGGTCTTATAGGACCACGAATTTTCTGCCCAAAAACCATCTTCAATTCGTGTTCTTCAAGGTAATATTAAGGGTTGTTTCAAGGTAATATTAAGGGTTGTTTCAAGGTAATATTAAGGGTTGTTTCAAGGTAATATTAAGGGTTGTTTCAAGGTAATATTAAGGGTTGTTTCAAGGTAATATTAAGGGTTGTTTCAAGGTAATATTAAGGGTTGTTTCAAGGTAATATTAAGGGTTGTTTCAAGGTAATATTAAGGGTTGTTTCAAGGTAATATTAAGGGTTGTTTCAAGGTAATATTAAGGGTTGTTTCAAGGTAATATTAAGGGTTGTTTCAAGGTAATATTAAGGGTTGTTTCAAGGTAATATTAAGGGTTGTTTCAAGGTAATATTAAGGGTTGTTTCAAGGTAATATTAAGGGTTGTTTCAAGGTAATATTAAGGGTTGTTTCAAGGTAATATTAAGGGTTGTTTCAAGGTAATATTAAGGGTTGTTTCAAGGTAATATTAAGGGTTGTTTCAAGGTAATATTAAGGGTTGTTTCAAGGTAATATTAAGGGTTGTTTCAAGGTAATATTAAGGGTTGTTTCAAGGTAATATTAAGGGTTGTTTCAAGGTAATATTAAGGGTTGTTTCAAGGTAATATTAAGGGTTGTTTCAAGGTAATATTAAGGGTTGTTTCAAGGTAAAAATCAATCTAATATTAATAATAAGGGTTAAGCAAGGGTTGTTTCAAGGTAATATTAAGGGTTGTTTCAAGCTTGGAATAAGGTTCATTTGGGTCTTATAGGACCACGAATTTTCTGCCCAAAAACCATCTTCAATTCGTGTTCTTCAAGGGTATAAATCTTCGTCTATTTACTAGATTTAATCTTGTTCTTGTTTATATTCAAAGGTTTCATCAAAAGTTTATGTTTTCTTTTTGATTTCTTTGTTATATACACTTGATGAAGGCAAAGTTGATAGGATCTTTCTCCTCATGCATATGCATGTCGAAATCTATGAGAAAGATCCAAGGATTCAACAAGTTAAAGACCCAAAAGTGTTGTTATAGATTAGTAGCTTTTAAAGTGATTTTCCTTTTCATAGATCTATATGTTTTTGTATATTTGGAAGAATATATTTCTGAGATTTTTCATTAAAAAGATGTTTTTATGTTGTTGAAAGTTAGATCTATAAAGATTGGTATTGAAAAGTGTTGATTTGAATGAATACGTGTTAGATCTAAGAAAGTTGAATCTTGTTGTTGGATTATGAGATGGATGAACTTGTATTAAGTGAAAAATATGTTAAAAGAGGTACAATAATCTGGAAATTTGATGTTAAGAGGTATAAAAATAAAGTATTAATCTTGTAAATGATGAACTCAAGTGTTAATAAAGCAAGAATGGTCATTGGTGAGTTGTTTTAATCAATATACATTCTGACAGAAACCATCTTCTGTCTTGGGACGGATAAACTGGGCATGTGAGGGCCGTTTCAAGAAAAACTTTCAAAATAAAAGTTGTAGATAAAAGAGTTAAGTTTAACCTCCAACTGGAATCACTCAAAAACACTAAACCAAACCAAAGATATGATTTTTCTACCAAAAGTGGTCAAAACTGGATTTTTGTCTTAATGTTGAGTCAACTTTGGCGATTTTTAATTTCTTAACTAATAGGTTTCAGAAGTTTAAACTTGGTGAGAATTGAGTTCAAAGTGTCCCTAGCTTAAAATAAAATTGGGAGATTTTTCATTAAAAAGATGTTTTTATGTTGTTGAAAGTTAGATCTATAAAGATTGGTATTGAAAAGTGTTGATTTGAATGAATACGTGTTAGATCTAAGAAAGTTGAATCTTGTTGTTGGATTATGAGATGGATGAACTTGTATTAAGTGAAAAATATGTTAAAAGAGGTACAATAATCTGGAAATTTGATGTTAAGAGGTATAAAAATAAAGTATTAATCTTGTAAATGATGAACTCAAGTGTTAATAAAGCAAGAATGGTCATTGGTGAGTTGTTTTAATCAATATACATTCTGACAGAAACCATCTTCTGTCTTGGGACGGATAAACTGGGCATGTGAGGGCCGTTTCAAGAAAAACTTTCAAAATAAAAGTTGTAGATAAAAGAGTTAAGTTTAACCTCCAACTGGAATCACTCAAAAACACTAAACCAAACCAAAGATATGATTTTTCTACCAAAAGTGGTCAAAACTGGATTTTTGTCTTAATGTTGAGTCAACTTTGGCGATTTTTAATTTCTTAACTAATAGGTTTCAGAAGTTTAAACTTGGTGAGAATTGAGTTCAAAGTGTCCCTAGCTTAAAATAAAATTGGGAGATTTTTCTTAAATGTTCATCATAGAAATCTTTTATAAAATATATTGAGTCGCACAGCAGCAAGCTTTCTGACCAACTTTGGTTTTGTAATTTTTAGAGGTAGTAAACAATGTCTAAAAATTTAGCAAAAATTCACATAAATATAGGACACATATATGTCTCTGTATAAAAATCACCAACGTCCAAATAATTCAACTTAACCAAGAATGACTACCCAACATTTTATGAAAATAAGTGTTAAAACAGAAAATTCCAAGTAAAAGTTCTTCACAACAAAATAAGCTAAAAGTCACTAGATTACTACTTTAACCAACTCCAACAATTTCGTAACAAAAAGTATTATAAACCTACTGAGAATATTTCAAATAAAAGTTATAAAACTTAACTTGGTTACTAAATGGCAAAGACAAGCCTACAAATCACTAATTCGGTTCATATAAGCACTAACCGAAAGCTTTAATTCGCACTTATCACACCACCACCACGATCACGACTTAAGACACCAAAATATAATGAACATTCTGTAAATAATGGAATAAGGATGAAAATCCATTTTGAAGCACTTTAATTGCTTGAGAAATGAGGCTAAAATCACCATTTCGGTAAACGATTTTTAAATCATAAAACCCTCAAAATAAGCAAGACACAAGAGAGGTTGAATTGATATGATTTTTGTATGGATAAAAGTTGCCTAAAAGGCCTGAGATTTTGACCAAAATGTTTAGAGATGATTTCTAAGAATTTCCATGAATTATTGAATTTAAATAGTAATTAAAAAACAGAAAATTCCAAGTAAAAGTTCTTCACAACAAAATAAGCTAAAAGTCACTAGATTACTACTTTAACCAACTCCAACAATTTCGTAACAAAAAGTATTATAAACCTACTGAGAATATTTCAAATAAAAGTTATAAAACTTAACTTGGTTACTAAATGGCAAAGACAAGCCTACAAATCACTAATTCGGTTCATATAAGCACTAACCGAAAGCTTTAATTCGCACTTATCACACCACCACCACGATCACGACTTAAGACACCAAAATATAATGAACATTCTGTAAATAATGGAATAAGGATGAAAATCCATTTTGAAGCACTTTAATTGCTTGAGAAATGAGGCTAAAATCACCATTTCGGTAAACGATTTTTAAATCATAAAACCCTCAAAATAAGCAAGACACAAGAGAGGTTGAATTGATATGATTTTTGTATGGATAAAAGTTGCCTAAAAGGCCTGAGATTTTGACCAAAATGTTTAGAGATGATTTCTAAGAATTTCCATGAATTATTGAATTTAAATAGTAATTAAAAAGACATAAAAATCCATAGATAAATTATGTAAATCAAGAATGAAGTTAAATCATCTTAACCATTGATAAAAATAACTAAAACCTACTGGAGAAAAATAGTTAAAAGGCAAGAGACATGTGTTACATAATTTAAAGATAAATCATAGAGTAAAAATAATTAATCAAAAATTATCATTAAAATAAATGGAATAAGGATGAAAATCCATTTTGAAGCACTTTAATTGCTTGAGAAATGAGGCTAAAATCACCATTTCGGTAAACGATTTTTAAATCATAAAACCCTCAAAATAAGCAAGACACAAGAGAGGTTGAATTGATATGATTTTTGTATGGATAAAAGTTGCCTAAAAGGCCTGAGATTTTGACCAAAATGTTTAGAGATGATTTCTAAGAATTTCCATGAATTATTGAATTTAAATAGTAATTAAAAAGACATAAAAATCCATAGATAAATTATGTAAATCAAGAATGAAGTTAAATCATCTTAACCATTGATAAAAATAACTAAAACCTACTGGAGAAAAATAGTTAAAAGGCAAGAGACATGTGTTACATAATTTAAAGATAAATCATAGAGTAAAAATAATTAATCAAAAATTATCATTAAAATAAATGGAAAATACACAAATAAAAGTATAAATCATGAAATTAGCAATACACTTGGATCCCATAATTGATAACAACATAATGAAAGTGGCATTTCTTAGTAATGGCTTAAGATAGGAACTTACGTATATTAGTCCTATCGTAGGGATAGTCTTGGCTTGAAGTGAGATTGAGGAATATGACGGATATATGATCAAGGAAGTGATAAATGGGAAGTACCCATTTTGGATAAGTGAATAAAATATGCGGCATATCAAGGTGAGTCATAGCCCCCTTTCAAACTCTTTTATATGTTTACTTGCGGGGTGAAAAGCATGATTAATTAAAATGACTTTCTCTTATGAAATGATTCTTTGAAATAATGATAATGATATGGGAATTATATTGTATGTTCAACGTGTTATATGTTATATGATGAGCTTGAGTACTGTCAAACGGTGGTCCCCTGTACACTACTATTAACTCATTTGAGGCCTGTAGTTAGAGGGTTGCGCAACTAGGACTTGTCCCCTCATCCACTATTATAGGTAACGGTGGGATGTTTGGTCTGCCTTGGTGGCCACCTTCATCGCCAGTCTGGCCTCGCGGTGCTCTAACTACTATATATTTATGGGCGTCTCCATGGCACGACCCTTGGTTATCTTTATGCACGTGATTGACAGCATGTGCTTATCATTATCTTATCATTTGGGACATTATATATTGATTATTGGGACATAACCGGTCTTAGTAGTGGCTCAAGAGCAATCTCATCAAATTATGTCATGGTAGTCTTACCATTGACCAAGAGGTATTGATATTATTATGGATGGAAATTGTGGTTTGAACATACGGTTTGGGTATTGGACCTTATATGGAATCTTGGAAGTTATTGAATTTGGCAATACTGAAGTATTGACGACCAAATGGTTTTGGTATGATGAATGATTAATCAATTGATATATTTTTCTCTCACGATAAATGTGACAAATGAGAACTTTATAATTTACCATGGATTTCTCAACTATTTTGATATGGATATGTAACGAGATTTACTTGTAAACCTATGCACTCACCAACTACGTTTTCGTAGTTGACACTTTTTCTTCATGCTTTTCAGGAATTAGCGTAAGCTTCGAGGAATTATATGCATCATGATTGTTTGCATTGCATTTTGGAGTCAAAGATTAAACCTCGTGACGGGCAATGGAATCCGCCCTGAACATTGTAGTATACTATCTCATGTGTTTGTTATTTGTTTCGTGGACTCAATATCCAAGCATAGTAGACGTATTGTACTTGGGAATTGGTTCACATGCTTGTGCATTGTAAATTATTTTTATCAACTAAAGCTATGGTGAATGTTATCTATTATCCTTTGATTTGAATACTCGACTTTCTGTACATCTCATCATTCCGCCGTGGTTGGGGTGTTACAAAATTTGTAATGATTTTTCTTTTGTTTGATCGAGGGCTGGGTAAACTATTGTGTTTGATGAAAAGTACCATTTGCAGAGCATTTTGCTCGGCAAATGGGTACTTTGTTCATATTAATCTTCAAATCATCATAAAAACATCTGGTTAACATGTTCTTGGTAATCTCAAACAAATTTTTGGATCAAAAGTGCCATTTGCAGAGCTTATTGCTCGGCAAATGCTTGTTTTTATCAAACCAAATTTGTTTTTCCACCAAGTCTTAAAACAACATAATGCAGAGCATTTTGCTCGGCATTCAAGCCTTTTTGTTTTTCAAACTGGATCTAAGTTTTAATATACATTGTTTGCAGAGCTTTGAGCTCGGCAAACATGCCATTTTGAATTCCAAATTTTTTTCCAAGTATGAAATCAACTGTTTGCAGAGCAATTTGCTCGGCAAACAGTGCATTTTGTTCAAAATGGATCCAAGTCTTAAATTCAACTGTTTGCAGAGCTTTGAGCTCGGCAAACAGGCATTTTTGATTTCCACCCCCCCCCCCCCCCCCCCCCCCCCCCCCCCCCCCCCTGCCTCTTTGCATCAGTACGCAGCCTAGTCCTTGATGTGAAGCGTCACAGTACACGACGAAGTCTTTGGCGCCTTCTGGTAAAGCTAGAATGGGTGCTTCACACAGTCTGTCTTTTAGGGTTTGGAACGCTCGTTCTTGTTGTTCCCCCCAAATAAAGTCTTTGGTCTTTTGAGTCAGTTGAGTCAAAGGTAGTGCGATCTTAGAAAAGTTCTCAATAAAACGACGGTAATAACCAGCTAGTCCAAGAAAACTACGAACTTCAGTAGGAGCTTTCGGAGCCTCCCACTTTTTGATGGCTTCAATTTTGGCCGGGTCGACATGAATGCCTTGTTCGTTTACGATGTGGCCGAGGAACTGTACTTGGCGAAGCCAGAACTCGCACTTAGAGAACTTAGCGTACAGCTCTTCTTCTCGAAGAAGTTGAAGAATGGAACGTAAGTGTTGTTCATGATCCGTTTTGTTTCGAGAGTACACGAGTATGTCGTCAATGAACACAATAACAAATTTGTCTAAGAACGGACGACAGACACGGTTCATTAAGTCCATAAAAATCGCTGGAGCATTAGTCAGACCAAATGGCATAACGAGAAATTCGTAGTGGCCATAACGAGTACGAAAAGCTGTCTTTGGGACGTCACCATCCTGAACACGGATCTGGTGATAACCTGAACGTAGATCGATCTTAGAGAAGTACGAAGCACCTTGCAATTGATCAAACAGATCGTCTATGCGAGGTAGGGGATACCGGTTCTTAACAGTTAATTTGTTCAGTTCACGATAGTCTATGCACATTCTCATGGAGCCATCTTTCTTTTTAACGAACAAGATCGGTGCTCCCCAAGGGGATGAACTAGGACGAATAAAACCTTTGCTCAAAAGTTCCTGTAATTGATTGGACAGTTCTTGCATTTCAGGAGGAGCTAAGCGATACGGTGCTGCACCGGGAACTAGATCAATATTGAACTCGACTTGTCTAACAGGTGGAATGCCTGGTAAGTCATCAGGAAAGACATCTGGGAAGTCCCGAACAATGGGAATGTCTTGAACTTTTGGTTCTTTAGCACTTTTATCAATGACGTGAGCTAGGTACACAAGATGATCTTTCTTGTCCAAGTACTTACGGAATTTCATAGCTGAGACGATTTTAAGTTCGTTCGTGGACTTATCGCCTTGTACGATCAAGATCTCGCCGTTCGGGAGTGGTATATGAACTGATTTCTCGTGACAACAAATAGTCGCGTGATGTTTGGATAGCCAATCCATTCCCACGATAACGTCAAAGCTACTAATCTCAACGGGGATTAGATCAATGGTAAAGTTCTTGTCTACTAAAGTCAAAGGACAATCTAGAGCAATTTCATTGGTACCGTACTTTGGCCATTTGCATATTCTACCACATATTTGTCATTTAGTTTGCCAGTTATCATGTTAGTCTTAGCTTTAAAGTCTAATGCAACAAAGCTACGTTCGGCACCGGAGTCAAATAGTACAGAAGCATAATGATCGTTCAGAAGAAAAGTACCTGTCACAACCCGAGGGTTCTGACGAGCTTCCTCCGCGTTCAGAGCAAAAACACGGGCGTTAGCAGGGCCTTGTTGGTTTTGCTGTTGCTGGTTGTTCTGCTGGTTCTGGTTCCTTGGCCCGCGTGGATAAGCAACACGCTGAACTTGGGCGTTCTGGTTCTGGTTCCTTTGAACTGGTACGGCAGGTGGTAGCGGAGGTCTGGCGTTTCTCATTGGTGGATTTCTGTTGACTGGCGGAAGGTTGGTTCTGATCAAGTTCACTGAGCCAGCATTACAGTACTTTGCCATGTGCCCAATTCCTTGGCACTTATAGCAAACAGGACAAGCACCAGTGTGATGAAGGTTACAACGGGTACACTTTGGATAAGCTCCAGAATATCTTGTTGGTTCAGGCACTGCGGTCACCGCATAGTTCCTCAAGATTTTCCCCTTCTTACTTGGGGGTTCAACCTTCTTTTCCACCACTTCTTCAGCCTTCCTCTTCCCTTTATCAGCATTCTCAGTCAAACCTCCTGACCTGATAATATCTTTGGTCAAGGTCTTAGCCAGTACAGTGGCTCTTGACATGGTCTTGGGGCCTTTACTGGTGAGGTCACGGCGGATCTCAGGAATCAAACCCCAGATAAAGCGATCAATCTTCTTCTCTTCAGTAGAAGCTAAATGCGGCACAAGTCTAGCAAGCTCATTAAACCTCAAAATGTACTTCTCAATCTCCACACCTTCCATCTTCAGATCCCAAAACTCTTGTTCCAACTCTTGCAATGCATCCTTAGTACAAAATTCAGCTCTCATCATCTTCTGAAGTTCTTCCCAAGTGTGAGCATAAGCAGTCTTCCTGCCAACAGTGGTGACGATGCCAGTCCACCAAGACCTAGCAGCACCATCAAATTGGCTGGTCACATGCTCCACCATCTTGTCCTCAGAGGTTTGAGTGTGGTACAAGGCCTCTTCCATATTCTCGAACCACATCAATAGTTCTGCAGCTCCTTTCTCCCCTGTGTAGACTGGGGGTTTGCACTGAGTGAAGGTCTTAAATGAACATCCTCTGCTTTGGCTGACTCTGCCTTCAGCAGTAGCTCGAGTGTTGTTATGACTAGCTCCATCCGAATCACTGTTCACTTCCTGATTCTGTTCGGGTTCTTCTTGAGTCCTCCTATTCTGAGTTGCTCTAGTAGTTCTAGTACCTTCAGTTAGTGGAATTTCCAGCATCTGAGCAACTTGAGTAGCAAGATTTGGCATCATCGCATTCATGCGGTCAGTGATGAGGTCTGCTACATCATCCAAGGTAAAGTTGACATTCGCATTAATACCAGGTTGAGTAGGTTCAACAGCTGGTGCAGTCCTAGCTTTTCGCCCACGTTTAGGCGGCATTCTTCCTTATGCCCCTAATAAAATAGAAATATGAACTCGATTACGTTTCGCACAAGTCTATAGCTCCAAGTACGTAGTATGTTAATAAACGATCGTCGTTAGCACAATATATGAACAAGAACAGTCGTCGGTCGCACGATAAGGACCTATAGTCGTATAAGCTCTAAGGCCTATCCTCGAAGCACTAGAACGTATGTCTTAAGAGAACGAGTGAACTAGAACTGATATGATCGAAGAACGAGATTGCACGAGGTTCTTACTAAGGCTCTAAGAAATGGGTGACACCTTCAATGACACACCTTGAGTACTAGGAACTATATCCGCAATTAGATGTAGTTGATCAGGTTACATCTAATTAGGGAAAAGTACCTATTACTCAAACCGGTCATACCAAGGATCACCTCAGAGTGGATTCCAGTTATAGCTCGAGTTTTCCTTAGGAAAAAGCTCGGTGTTCACTATAACCATGGCTCTGATACCAACTGTAACACCCCGCTAAAGCGGAATATACGGGATGTACAGACAAGCACAAAAGCACACAGTACAAGTTCCAACACAGCCAATAACATAAAAGAGAAGAAGTATAAAAGTTATTACAGCACTTGGGATATACCCAGAATAGTTAATAATCAAAAGACAGAACAATTGTCTTGAAGTACTGGAGTCTGAACTGAATAAGCAAAGGGAGAACTTCACGGCTTCCGGTCTTGAACGTATGAACGGTCGCCATAAGAGATGAGCTTTAAAGAGGAAGACTCCTATGCTAAGAGATCTACTAGCCTAGCCTGAAAAGCATGTAAGTTCAAAGGTCAACTACAAAAGTAGTTGGTGAGATTCACATAAAGTACTAGTACGTATACATATAATAATATGTAGAGTAAGAACAAGTCATAAGATCGGTACGTTCAACAAAAGTACTTTGTGGTAGTAAGAACAGTACAAGAACATATAATGTACTTTAAGTGTATTGTCACTGCTAACCCGATTGGCCAGAACTGAACTGTAATGAACTTATACGCATAATAATCAAGTACTTCAAGAAGATCTAAATCAGACAAGAACAGATAATATGCATCCTCCAGAACTGCGAAGAATGAGGGTGGGCCTACCCTAAACAGCGCTGTCCATAATTATCTACGGTTCAATCCCTGAACTGTGGGATATGAATTGATAGCAGTGAATAAGAACTGAACAAGTACAAGTACGAACTAGATTATGTTAAAGATCAAGTACAGTAGTATGGGGGTATTTAAGATCCTGCCCATTCAAGACTTAAATACTCCCTTAAACAGTATAAATGTATTTAAAATCCTGCCCATTCAAGACTTAAATACTCTTTTAAATAGTTAGGAATCATATCATAAGTACCTCGTAAAATCATAAAATAGTACGTGGAATAGTTCAAGATTATAATATAGTACATAAAGTAGTTCAAGAACATATGTACAAGTACAAAGTAGTTTTCATGCTTTTCAGTCCCCGATAAAAGAACTTGAACCAAATGTACGAAAGGGGGATTAGTGAACTCACAGTGATCTGGTACAAGCACAGTAGTATAAGCACAGAGAACAAGCACAGAGATAGATAAGTTATATCTATCAGATTCCAAGTACGTCTTGATGGAAGCCTAAGTACAAGTTATTGATCATACATACGCACACATATTAGTTCATATGATTAATTAATCACTGAAATGTCCTTGATGAACTGATGATTTGGTCCCTTGAAGATCTTTGAACGTTTTGACTCAAAAGAGTTTGAATGAGCTTTAAGTACTCGAACTGGACTCGAACTGAACGCCTTTGAACTTACACACTAGTAATTATAATGTTAATGTGTCTTTAATAATGATCTTTAGCCTTAGAAACTTAATTTAGTTGTTCATAGAATTCGTACTTTAATAATTAAGATGTTTCATGACTTAAATGTACTCGGTCAAAGGTGGAGCGATGTTCTTATCCAGGAATTGGTCTAGAGGTTAAGTACAAGATCGTTTTGGAGTTTAATAATTAAGATTGTTTTGAACTTAAGTTCGTTTTGGAGTTTTACTAAGACAGGATCGTCCTAGGTTCTCATCAGACCAAGATCGTTCTAGATGTTTAGCACAAGGTCGTCCTAGGTGATTAGCACAAGATCGTCCTAGGTGATTAGCACAAGATCGTCCTAGGTGATTAGCACAAGATCGTCCTAGGTGATTAGCACAAGATCGTCCTAGGTTGTTAGCACAAGATCGTCTTACAATTCCTAGTTCAAGATCGTTTCACCGGTCAAGGTTCAAGATCGTTTTATAGGTTTATAAGTCCAAGATCGTTTTAGCTTTTCAAGTTCAAGATCGTCTCAAGTGTTTCACTAGCTCAAGGTCGTTTCAATTTCCAAGAACAAGAACAAGTGTACAAGATCGTTTCTAGTTCAAGAACAAGTGTTTGAGCAAAACCGATCCAAAGGATCAGTTACCCAATAAGTACACAACATCGCTACACCCCACAGGATCAACGAACAAGCACGATAGAACATGAACTGCCCTAGGACGGTCTTGGTGATCAAGATCGTCCTAGTGCTCAAGAACAAGGTCGTCTTAGGCTCTAAAACGGGCTGATCAAGAACGAGTGCACAAATGAATGACTAGATCGATTTTAAAACATGTTAGAGCATAGCACTAGTACTTATATGCATAATAACAACAACTTATATCACTTTTAAGGCTTTTCAAGATCAAATAACACATGGACAAGTCATGGCACTCAAGAACACACTTTCTTCATTTTCAAAAATGGGTTTTGAGATTAGAGTACGTTATGACCCAAATTTGTTCATAAAAATGTTGTTAAACACATTTAGACACAAACCCAATAACTTTTAACACGATTTTCATTCAAGAACTGGACCAAATCATCAAGAACATGAACTTGAAAAAGTACACTTTTAATTTGATCAAAACCCATCAAATGTTGTTGTTACCTGAGAAATGATTCAAGAAGTGTGTTTTGATTATCCCAAGGATGCTAAAAGTACAAACGATTTTGATTAAATGTTCCAAAATCAAGAGATGCTCTAGTGTGTGTTTTATGGCGTCTGAGTGTGTGTGTTTTAGTGAGAGAGTGGAGAGGAGGAGAAGATGATGAATAAGGTTTTCTCTCTCTAAACTCTTCTATTTATAGTCTTCCCATAATAATGAACTTAATAAATGCAAGGGCTATTTATGCACATTTCGAACTAGAACTTTTATGAACACGAACGTTTACGAACCGAACTTTAGTACTTCATCGAATTTAATCGTAAACTCATCATATAAATCAAGATTTAAGATCAAATTGACCTTCATATAAGCACATAATCGGGTCTAGAGTACATCAAGAACTTAAATAAATTGAACTGTCTAGCCGTTCAAATGGCGAAAGTACGATTCGAGGAACCTATTTAGAACAGTTCTAAGACGGTTGTTACAGCTTCCCCCTCGGATTAGATGCCCCCCTTCAGTGTTAAACGGTAGGGTTATAGAATGCAGCTTCCCCTCAAATTAGCATCTGTAACACCCGACATTTTAAAATATGGGTTTTCAAAAACTTTCACCTAACGGTGTCAAAATTGCGGAAGAAATCTTTAAACGTTCAAAACCGATAAAAATTGTTCGGTTTCTGCATTTATTGGTGTTACATGCAATACCATCAAATAGTTTAAAATGAAAACCCAATGGTTGCCCAACACAAAACAACCGTTCAACAATACTACATAAATTCGACATCAAGTACGAAATGTAAATGAATGTCTAAAGAGACAATCGACTATGGGTAGCTAAGTTCTCCTGCATGCATCTACCCAACTCTCACTCTTCCTGCATCAACTAGTCCTTCAAGCTAAACCTGAGGGAACAACCACATTTAAGAAACAATTGTTAGCTAACGAATTAGCTAAGTAAGATAACACTATGTTATTAAAGCATTTGTCCAATTAAAACAACCTTCATTATTAGACAAGTTTATTTAGGCACAACACACATCACACGTTTACACATAACTGCATATCAACTTCATATCAATTAGGATGAATCCCCCTAATTGTGCCTATCCTTCATTTCATTCTCACATTATCACACGTATCTTCGTTAACTGCATATAAGTGTAACATAAGTCACACCTGACTAGATGCTTCACCAAAAGGCGAGTCATACTTCGTCGTTAAGGAATGGCAAGCCAATCCAAGAGTAATCCGTATGTGGAGGTTGGTCAAACCCCTCGTATTACTCGCCCTTCATTATAATGACCATGTTGCAAGGAACCACCCAAGCAACAACTACGTTAACGCACTCGTCCGGCTAAGACCAGTACGGGTTAAGCTTAACACTTTCCCTGCATTATATTTACGAGCTCGGTTTCACACATATGGTTTAGGTAACACACATTCCTAAACTGTCACACACATATAGTCTAGGTAACACACATTCCTAGACATTCACACACTTTATCTTCATTACGTTTGGATCCTTAAACGTGCAAGTGACATGGCAACCTAATAAGTCTAGTGAGCTAGGTGTACAAGCCATGTAAGCATGCATATATCACACATCAACTTCATTTCTACATTTCATGCATAATGAGATACTTCGTAATACTACATAAATTGCATAACCATACACTACATTAAGCAATACTTCATTTCACTACATTAGGGACTGCATTTCAGGTCTCATGGTCAACTACATAACCCATAATACCTCCCGTGTAACCCCATATGCCCACATGCAATATAAAGATACCAATGGAAGTATTTATGATTTGAAACCAGCTTTTCGTTGAATCCCCCAGCGTGTCAAAGTAGTGTATTTTACCTTGGTACGGCTTACCAACAAATGATAACGCAAGTTACCGAGCTCTGCAAGTATTCCCGACTACCTAATAATCAACATAGGACCAATTAACGAGTATAACGAGACTAAACCGACCTACAGTCTATATACATGCCGCATACCCCTTTACTTACCATCATTTCAAGTAATAGTCTCATTTTGACTATTACCCTAGGTATTTGTCTCTTTACGGCTATTCTCAATTTTGTCCATTTTTAGACTATTACTCGAGGTATTTGTCTCTTTCCGACTATTCTCAATTTTGTCCATTTCTAGACTATTACCCGAGGGATTAGTCTCTTTTGGTCTGTTTTTCCAAAAACGGGTTTTACACCAGAAAAAGACTCTTTTAAAACCTAATTGATGATTTGACACCATCAATTGCTCCATGAACGAATTGTTAACAAAAATGGATCATTAGGTCACATTAAACAACCATTCCTAACATCAAAACTCGATCAATTAACCACAATTGATTTCCAACAACCCAAACCCTTCTCCAAACCCTAAGACCTGAATTAAATCCATTCATTTTATGACCAATCAAATGCAATAAACTTCCCCATCAAACAACATATGATTTTCTTCATAAAAACAAACGTTATTACGACATCGATTGATCCTCCAATGACCTAAACCACTTCTTAATAATCCATACAATTGAAAAGATAATAAATCTACATTACAATACCTTTTCTACCTGTAGATCATAAATAGGATGCAAAACTCTTGACAAATACACACACGAATCACACGTAAGGAAGCTTTTCGGCTTGCAATTTGATGGAGGAATGCTATGGGGCGGCTAGGGCTTGTTTAGGAGGAAGAAAATCTGCAAATGACAACCTAATGACACCCCCTAACTCCCTAAACCCGTTTTTGACTTTGCCCATATGTCAAAACTAGCCCCTAAGCTTCCTAATCCTTCATTACTAGTCACAAACTACCTTAGGGACCATATATAACATAAATACTTCTTTAGATGCCACTACATAGGCGTTTAACTACATTATATACACACATATCCTGCATTATACATTTTAGGCTTTCAAACCTTACACACAATCACACTTTAACTACATATATGCATTAAATCTAATATAGACTTAACGACACACTATGTTGACTTAACGACATTAGTCAACTGTTAAATAAAAAGTTGAGGATGTTACAATTACCTCCCCCTTAAGAGGATTCCGTCCCCGGAATCTCATCAGAAAGGAATAACTCCGGATACTTCCCCTTCATTACTGCTTTGGTTTCTCACGCTAAGTTTTCTCCATGATTATGCTTCCACTTGATCAATTTCCTACGTAGCTTCTTTTGCTTCCTTGAAGCTTCTTTGACTTTTGGTCAAGGATCTCAATCCGACCAACTACAAACACGTTATCATCAACACTCATATCTCTCCACGGATGCACATTGGTTTCACCTCAACCAATACGTCATGTCATCGTATACTTGCATCTTAATCCATGTCTTATATCACATTATCATGGACTCATCACTTACACGTAACTTCATAGCACATCTTGGCATCTCACACATAAATTTGTCTCACATATTCATTTTAGCACTAGCTTCACAATAAGCACGATTATCCACATCTTACGTACTAACATTACATCTAGCACGATTTACTACATCTTACATATTACTTTAACATTAGGTACATTCATTACCTAATTAATCCCACGTCTACTTCAACGTTTGGTCTCACTAACATATATATATCTAGTGAACTATACACACCATATTTAAGCGCCACACATAAGTCATTTCAACATACATATATTCCCATACTACATTCAGCGAATACTATTCATTCAGCAATTAAGCCTTTCGAACACGTACCCTTGCTAACTTGCTATCACATCTCTCATAATTCATTTGAACAAAGGGTCGTCCCTCCATAACCTTCGATGCATAACATATCCCTCCATAATGGCTTATGGTTAAACCATATTACCCACTTTGTGCATAATAAGCTTCCCTTGTTCACTACAAAACCTTTAGACAATTTTGAGCTAACCAAAACACTTCTTTTACAATTTCAACTTTATGAACTATTGCCTTTATGATCTTTGATTCTGCGCTTTTCCTTTCAATAACTTGCCAAATCATGAAATGACATCCAACATCTATAACATGATCATTGATGCATATGATCACAACAATAAATCTCAAGGTACCATCACACAATCATATGGTTTTACCAAGTTTTATACCCCATTCATTCTTCTTTCCATCAAACTAAAAGTGATAGGCATCACATGAGTTCACCATTTTTCCTCACACTTGTCAAACATCTTTAAAAATCTCATATAATGGCCGTCTCGATTCAAAACATTCCACCATTTACTCTCACACTTTAAAAGCACTTCTTAATCACACATCTTTTCTTTCATGTCCAAGGTGACATGACCACTCACTTTCGTCAGGGGACCATTAACTCCTTGTATTGCCACCAAAATTTCGGTGTCTAGTCTTGGCTTTTAACCCATTCACCCTTCAACATATAAAATTTACTACACCTTGTACCAATATAGGTCGTATCACACTTCAGGCGACATCCAAATGAACACATCATTACGGTTCATGAACTCCCTCAAGTACTACTTTTGGTCATTTCGTTCTTGGATACCGAAGTCTTACTTTTAGACTTATAGTTCTACGCTGGTTATTTATGAACTTTCAGAATCCACTCACATAATATCAACATATTCGTCTCTAGACAAACATCACCCTTGACTAGCTCGTTATAGACAAGTGCTTACCATAACCTTATAGTCATGGAAGTAAACTTCAAATGGGACCTTGTCCCTTTCAATTCTACGCATCAGCTTCTACTTTAACTTTTACTCACTGATGTGTGAAATCTAGTTTAAAAATTTATAACAAGATCTACCGTTAACTGACTACAACACACTTACGGGCAGTGTACCCGTTCGTGTGTAATATAGGTAACTGGCAAGACCAGGATCGAACACAAGGACTGACTGTTGTACTAAAAGTTGTGAAAAATGTGAAACAAGTAAGGGTTGATATGTGACCGAGTTGTCACTTTGCGTTTCCGAAAGCTATGTAATTAACAAGTAGATAAAAGTACTCAACCGGCGTCAATCGAGAGCACACTAAAATAGTTTGAGTGTAAACAAATAATAAAAAGCCATCTATGTCGAATCCGCTACACAAGAAGTCTAGGTTGCATATGGTTTAAGCTCAAAATTCATATAAGTTGGTTATGACAATCGTGACAAGACAAAAACACATTCGGCGTGCACTCCGATTGTAAAATCGACTCAATCACCTAATCAATACAATTTCTTGCAACAAGTGGTACCACCAACCTTGTGACAATTCCTTGCGCTAACTAGTTTACTTGATTATCTAAATAACAATTTTATCTTTGTGAAAGAAACGTGGTACCACCATCCGTTAAATCCACTTAACAAAGTAATTTCTATTAAACTTGTATCTTTACTATCATACCATGACCTAGCAAGAGTTGTTCATAGACAAACAACTAAAACAATACTTGTATTCAACTAGTACCACTATCGAAAAACACAACTATCACCAAGTACACAAGAGTAAATATAAGAAATCACTTCATTAAGATCTTGACAAAATGTTAAGTAAAACCAACTTGAATTCAAAATAATATGCAACCATGACTAATTGTTTCACTTCATCTTCATAGATGTATAGGGATTTAGCTACTCATAACGAGAAGAACTAAATATTCAATTAAAGAAGAGAACATAATGTACCAAATATTGAGGAGAATTCCAAATCGAAGTTACACCCGAGCCACAATAAGTAACTATAGCCAAAATTAGTCTTCAAATCTTCAAATGATATTGGGGAAGTAAAAACCCTTGGAAAGCCCTTCAAAAACTGCTAGAGAGAAAAAAGTGGAGGCTGGAGTGTCCAAGATTAATTTAGGGTTGAGTGGGTGTTTGTATTTATACCCAGGAGAGAGAAAATCCGTCAGACCAGCAATTTCTCGCGCCGCGATCTTATTTCCTCGCGCCGCGAGTTTTGTTGTGAGCTCGCGCCGCGAGATCTGATGCTCGCGCCGCGAGTTTACTGGAGGGCTCGCGTCGCGATATCTGCAGGTCGCGCCGCGAGTTCTTCCTGGTTTCAGCATTTTAACTTTGTTTTCGACCATTCTTCATCCGTTAGTGCCTTTGGACCATTTCTAAGTCGTTTTCTACCATTTGTGAGTGAAATACCCGCCTTAGACCTGAAATCACTAGCAAATACCATAAAGCACCACAAAATATGTATAAACGGCTATCAACCGTGCCTAAAATGTCCAAATAAGATGTGGGAAATATGTATAAATTGAGACACATCAAACCTCCCCACACTTAAACCTTGCTTGCCCTCAAGCAAGTGTGCACTTTAATCAATTCTCGATAACCCAATAAATCAAAATGTCAAAACAAAATTAGTTAAATGAGAAGTTTCCAACCAAGCGGTGTTGAATACCAAAAGCAAATGCATTTAAAAACTAATGAGCAAAGTTTAAGACGAAATCAGAAAATTCGCCTAATCTAGAGCAAAACCATCTTTCGGTTACGATTAGAATCCTCCCTATGCTTGTGTTAACACCTCTTGAACATTTCTATCATTCCAATTGACCTTAGGCTTGTTCTTACTAAGCTATAATCTACTAGCAAGCATCAACATTATTATTGGTAACATAAGCAATATTCCACAATGATTATCGGTATATTTGTCCATTTAAACACTCACGCCATTGGTTTTCCATAAGGTTTTCATTACGTTATACTTATGAGTCCTTCGACACAACATACTCCTACGGTCTAGAATTGCAACTCTATCCACACACTAGGTGATCATACGAAAGTGCACTTTAAGCGTCCGGCCAGCGGTTCGCTACGGATACCTAAGTATCGTTAAGAGACATACGCCAGAACTCAAGGTTGGGTTGCATATCCAGAGACCATGCTCTAAACACTAGCACATACGAGAACAAAAGGTTTTATAATTTAATACCCGTGAGTTTCTATGAGACCCGCGTAACGAACTTTCAGACAACTCATCCCAAGTTGGAAACTTTAGGTGAGTTAGGTAAAACGAAGTTACCCCAAGGACCTACTTATTCGAATCTCAAAGCCCACATTAGCACTAGACTATTGAAAATGTTTTGCGCGCGTTCCCGCATGTGCCACCCGTTTGATGCCGAAGCACCCCAGACACCCCGATATAAAGACCCAACATAATGACTAGAGCGACAACCTATAACATAGGAATTAAGGACCGGACATCCGGTGTGCAAACCATATGTTAAGTCAAATTACCACAAGCATATTTAATATATTTCAAGCGCTTTGTGCACACAATTTGCAAAATTCAAATGGAAAAACTCAAGCGGTGCCTACCAATACATCATCTAGTGAAACTATTATTCACATTTGATTCATCATTAGGGTACAATTAGCAGGCAACCTAGATTATACTGAAGTTCGGAGCAAGCCTATGACCCCTTGGAACGATGAAATGCCACAAGCACTAGAAAAGGAAAGCTAAAGGTAACTAATCTCTAGTTTTATCCTAAATTAGCAAAATTCAAGGTCCTCATTTCTCGTCTTTGCATAAAACCTATAGCCTCAAAAATTTTAAAAACATAACCAAAATGCTAGTAAAGGGAAGAAACTTCAAAATTTTTCATTTTTCCAATTTACCATCCCCCTCCCCACACTTAAGTTGTACATTGTCCTCAATGGACGAATAACTAAGGCGAATAATGGGGAAAAAAAAGGAAAAATGCAAAATGTAGAAAGGAACAATGAAAAACCTCCGGGTGAAAGCGAGAAATCACCATTGCAAAGTTGAAGCCAAAATTCAAGTGGGTGCTGAACTGACTGCCAGCATAAACCCGCTTGCTTATTCAAAATTTCCAAAAGCAATCTTCCAGAATTCGACATGCAAAAACCCCAAAATTTTCACCTGGCTGAACACGCCTCGCGCCACGAGAAGAGCGCCTCGCGCCGCGACCTACCCGGATAACTCACGCCGCGACCTCGACATCTCGTGCCCGCGAGGAAAACTTCTGACCTGGTCATCGCTGAACTCGCGCCGCGACCATGCTGCCTCGCGCCGCGACCTTTCCAAGGTACTCGCGTCGCGACTTTCTTTCTCGCGCCCGCGAGGATTTGTTCTGACCACGATTTCGCCAAGCTCGCGCCGCGAGTACCAGATATCGCGCCGCGATTTCTGCATATCAGTCAGCTTTTTGGCTTTATGACGCTAATTTTCGCTTAACGGTTGTTAGAGTATAAATACCCCTCAAACCTTTATTCCTTGAAACCTTTTGGAAACCTTTTTCCCACTTCTGATTATAAATCAAACCAGACTTTCACACACACACCTTTTCTCTCTCAAGAACACACACTAAAACACACACTTTCCACCATTGATGATTATCAACTTCCGCACATTAAACACGAATTAATAGGTCCTAACAAGTGGTATCAGAGCAAAACAACAATCTGTTGACGATCCAGAACAAATTTCATGCAGATTGATGCTAATTTTGTTCAAAATTGAATTCGTGTTCTTCATTTATAACCGTTTTTTAACTGCTACTGTTCTTCACAAATTAAACCTCAATTTTCACTCAATTTTCCTGTTTTTGTTCACAGATACATTCTAAATCACCTCTAAAAACATCCTGTTAAGTTTTAGAATCCAATTCACAGTATTGATCAAAATCCAAATTTTCTGGAAAGTTGATGAGATTTTGAATTATCAGTTTGAATTGATTTATGCAATGGATTTGTTTCTAGGGTTGTGCGCGATCGAATTTTAAGTGTTTCTGGGTTTGAATCGAGTTATAACACTCAAAATTGAGTGAATTATAGGCAAATTAGTGAAACATTCGATTTCTGGTGTTCTTACTGGTCTTCATTCAAAACGATCTAAGACGATCTTCTACAAGATCGTCCTAGTGTTTCTTTGCTTTGGTATTAAGACGATCTTCATAAGATCGTCCTAATATTTGTGGTTCTGTGTGAACTGTGTGTTGTGAATTCCTTGGGTAACTAATCTCATTGAGATTGGTTTTGCTCAACAAATTCTGATATAATAACCTCTTTCTGACCAAGACCGTCTTACCTTATCTCAACCAATTGTTAATACGATCTTCATCCAAGATCGTCTTACCATTTTTTACTTAGAAATTTTTCACCAAGTTTCCAAGACGATCTTCACATAAGATCGTCCTACCATTTTTTTTACTTAGAAATTTTTCACCAAGTTTCCAAGACGATCTTCACATAAGATCGTCCTACCATTTTTTTTACTTAGAAATTTTTCAACAAGTTTCCAAGACGATCTTCACATAAGATCGTCCTACCATTTTTTTTACTTAGAAATTTTTCAACAAGTTTCCAAGACGATCTTCACATAAGATCGTCCTACCATTTTTTTTACTTAGAAATTTTTCAACAAAATTTTCTAAGACGATCTTCTCTCAAGATCGTCCTAATATTTCTTCATTAGTACTTAGAAAATTTTCATCCAATTTTCAAGACGATCTTCTCTTCAAGATCGTTCTAAGTTCCAATTTTCTAAGACGATCTTCTAAGTTCCAAATTTACAAAACGATCTTCTCAAGATCGTTTCATTTTTTTTATAATCAAAAACAACAAAAATAAATACAAATCATTGTTTATTCATTTCAGATGTCAACAATGAAGTTTTCAGAGCTTGAGATCAGAAAGAATTTCTTAGCCAAACAACAAAAGATGAAACCATGGCTATTCGGGGATATTGATGCTGATTCTGAAGATCTCACATGCTTAATGACATCAACAACAAATCTTTCACCGAATACTTCACAAACAACAAGTGAGGTACAATTCATCTCCACAGATGATTACTTGTCTGACCAAACAACTGCTGATACTTTGACAAAGCAAAATATTACTTTGAAAAACAATTTGAAAATGGCTAAACAAGAGTTTGATAAAATTAATGAAGATTTTTCAGAACTCTCAATAGCTCATGAAGCTCTCAAAGTGAATTATGATTCTTTAAAAGAAATGCATTTGTCAAGTAACAGTTCTCAGGTTGGTTCACCCAATGCTCAATTGACCAACAAATGTCAAGACTCTTGAAAAAACTGTTCATTCACTCAAGCAAACCATTGAAACTTTAAAGCTTGAGAAAGACAATGAATGGTTAAGAGCAAATGCAAGACAAGCTGATGTTGAGTTTCTCACAAATAAAATGAAAGATTTTAGACCCAACTGTGAAAAACATGAAAAACAGATTTCTGATCTAAACAGTACTTGTTTTCTCAAAGGAGTTGAAATTGAAACTCTTCAAAAACAAGTTGAGGATTTGAAAACAAACATTTTGTTCTATCAAGAAAAACTCTATAAAGTTGAACAAAATCCTCTTCTGAATTTCACTGCTTATTACAACAAGTCAAAGATAGATAGATCAGAACTTCTTCTTGGTTTGGGTTATGAGAATCCAACATTTAGAAAAAATCAAGAAGGAAGAAATTGGTCCACTTTATGATGGGAATTGTCTCAGATTTGGCATGATACAAGAGTTCATCAGACCATCTGAGGATGACTTTGAGTCAGATGATGTTGAAAGACAAAAACCAAACAGTTTTCAGATTGATTATGTTGCTATTAATGAACATAAGATCATTATGCTTATTGATGTGACTAACTTATACCCATTGCCCACATTGTTTTTGGCCGTTATGTTATATGTTTTTTGTCGAATTTGTGTGCATTTGGCGCGTTTATGTGTTTGTTAGTGTTTTCAGGTTCTAAACAAGTACGCGTTCATTTTGTGCAAATTCGGATGATTATTGGCCAGATGTCATTTGCGAAGTCGAGAGTCGTTTCGAGTGGAAGAGATAGCGAGTGTCGGGATCGTAAGATGAAGGTTGTACCAAGCATTTGACTGCGCCGCAGTGGAGATGTACGTGGTCCACTGCGCCGCAGCCATTATCCACGGCTTTGTTCGTTCAAACCCCCACTGCGCCGCAGTGGGGATGGTTTGATGGGTACTGCGCCGCAGTCAGATATAGGAAAAAAAGAGACGTGGAAATCCACTGCGACGCAGTGGTGGTGAACTGGACCACTGCGCCGCAGTCTGCACCAGTCAGTCAACCAGTTGGTCAACCAGTGGAGGACTGCGACGCAGTGGGGGCCTTACACGCCCACTGCGCCGCAGTGAGTACACGGAACTGAAGGGTTTTAGCATTTTCTGCATCAGAATTAGAGGAGTATAAATAGAAAAATAACCTATTATCTAATCTATCAAATATCTTTCTAGGAGCTGCACTTCAGGGAATTCTTCAAGGGTCAATTCAAGATCTAATCGTCTTCGATTCATTGGAGATTCTCGTGCACCCATCTAGATCGTATCTACTTATTTGTCTTGCAATTTCATTTCTTCAAACAATTGGTACTTTATGTTCTTTCTTGATTCTTATTGTAATTTCAATTTGGTCATGAGTGGCTAATTCTTCTATTGTCCACCTTGATGAAACTAGACGAATGATGTGATTGCGTTATATTTTAATTCAAAGAGTTGATTTCAATTATCGTTGTGTCGTGATCTTGATGATTTAATTCCTTTATTTGTATTAATTTGATATTGGTGGCATGTGTGTTCTTCGTTAGTGGTACTAGTCGAATGCATATGTGATTTCTTCTAACGGTCGCTTGTCTATGAGCGATTATCACTAGTTCATGGTATGATAGTGAATGTCAAATTAATAAAAGGAGTCATTTTGTCAACGTGTTTAGAAACGGTTGGTGGTACCACGTTTTAATTCACATAGGCGCATTGGTAATTTGGTAATCAAACAAGCTAAGTGTTGGTAAGATTGTCTAGGCGTTGGTGGTACCGGCTTGGGTAATTAAACTAGCAGTTAAGTGTTTGGGTGACTTGTGAGCGGTTGGTGGTACCACGCGAGCATTTCATTCTCTCACGTTTATCGTGTCAACTCTTAACGAATTTGGTCTTAACTGAAAGCAATCATGTCTGAAGTCTAGCGGAGTCAAGGTGGATGATATTTACCATTATTGTTTGAGACTTACCTTTACTTATACGCATTTGTCTTTTAAAGTTATTGTTAGAGTGAGAATCAAAGTAACACCCTTTTTCCAAACCCCTTTACTAAACAATTAATTCAAACCAATCCCCGCGAACGAACCTGGACTTACCTTTTTACTATATTGCCTACGATCGGGTCCACTGCCCGATAGTGTGTAGTAGTGAGTTTTTAGGTATTTCTTGTTTATAAATTTTAAACTCGATTTAGCACATCAAGTTTTTGGCGCCGCTGCCGGGGATTGTGCGCTGTTTTAGTTGTTAATTTAGTGGTTTGATCCTTCCTCACGCGTGAGGAAGTTATTTGCTTCATAGTTTAGTTTTTCTTTTCTTATCTTATCACAGGTGCAGTTGACGTGTTTGGTTAGTTGTGTTTTGCAGGTCTACTTTTTAGTTGATGAACTTGAGGTCTTCTGGTTACCACTTAATAGTCCGTTGAGAACACCATCTAGACGTAGATCTAACCTCACAACACCAACACCATTCTCACCCATTGCTAAGCCTACTCCTGATTCAGACGAGGAGGGGTTAATTTGGACGAATTTTTTGATCTTGAAGTTAAGGTAGAGGAGAAAATGGCAGACGAAGACAGGGACCCAAATGATATACGGTATGGCGAAAGGGTTCGCACTATTCCCGCAAACCGTGGTAGTCCTATTAGACCTCCTCAAATTGCTCATGACTTCAACCTAAAGGGTAATCATCTTAAGAGCATTGAGGAACAACAATTTGATGGTAAGAGGAAGTGGGATCCGTATCAACATCTAGAGAGATTTGAGAAGTTGGCAAGGTTATACCAATACGGGCAGAATCAAATGAATGCCGTAAAACTCGAGACATTTCCTATGTCTATTACCGGCGATGCTCTTGATTGGTTCAATGACCTTCCGGAAAATTGCATTACGACTTGGGACCAACTTAAGCAAGCCTTTATTGGTGAGTTCTACTCACTTAGAACCCAAAGAAAGTTGGAAAACTTGATAAGGTCGTTTGCACAAGACGAAGATGAAGATGTTGTTGATGCGTGGATCCGATTTAAAGAGATGTTGAGAAATTGCCCGGGTCATAATATGACTAGAGAGCAATATGTTGAACTATTCTTTGATGGGCTCGATAAGAAGTCCAAACGTGAGCTAGGTTATGCTTTTGGTGGTGGGTTCAATAAGATCACACCAAATGAGGGCTTTGAAATCTTAGAGTCCATGGCCAAGGATAATGCCAACATGGATGATGATCGGTTTTTAAAGAATGAGAGAAGATTGAAGAAGGGTACTAGCCAAGGCCGAGTAGCAAAAGCGGAAGCTAGTCATGATTCGGGGATGATAGGAGAGATTAGAGCGCTATCGGAGCGCATGGAAAAGGGCTTTGCCATGCAAGAGAGTCGATTTGGGGCCATTGAAAGGGATGTGAAGGTTGTTGCCGATGGATGTGACTATTGTGGGAATATGCATTATTCGGAAGATTGTCCAAGTCGGGGACCCGAAGATGTTAACTACATCCAAAACCAACAACAAGGAAGCTACCAACGCAATACCGGTTACCAAAACCGTCCTTCAGGTAATCCCACTTATAACTCTTCTTTTCCTACTAACAACTCTCGTTTTTCAGGAAATCGATGGCAAAGGGATAATTTCCAAAGTCAACCTCAACAACCACCTCAACAAGGACAAGGATCCGGTTCTTCTTCCTCTAATGCCGATCCTAATGCCGAGTTGAGGGAAATGATGAAGCAATTGGTAAATAATCAAGCCGAAACCAACAAGAGCATACAAATTATTCGGGATGATACCAAGGCGTTGAATGAGAGGTTAGATAGAATTGATGGCAAGGTTGAGATAAACATGAAGAATCAATGTGTGAACTTCAAGGATCTTGAGAGTAGGATGGCTGCCCTTTCTAGGCCACAAGGTACTTTACCTAGCACTACCAATAAGGGCACAATCAGGGGCATAAGTACACACCGCCTCCAGCTCGCCATGAGGAGGCCAAAGCCATTACAACCCGTACAGGTAAGTCATATGACCCTCCTTTCTATGCCTAATGTGGTTTTTTCAGATTCATGTGCAGGTTAATAAAGAGGAGGAGCAAGTTGATGACGAGATTGAGATGGAACCGGAACTAGCCGTGCCGACACCGGCCGTTCCACCCCAACCCGTTGCTAAACCTGTTGAGATGCCCGCTGAGGAACCAACTGTTAAGACATATAAGCCGAAGGTTCCATTTCCCCAGCGATTGGTGAAAAATAAGCTAAAGGAACAAATGGATAAATTTGTAAGTCACCTCAGAAAATTGCATATCAATATTCCATTTTTAGATGCAATTGTGCAGATGCCAGGATATGCAAAGTGCTTGAAGCAGATTTTGATGAATAAGAAGCATCTGGATGGTGTGGCTACTACAGTGCTAGAGGAAGTTTGCTCAGCAGCTGTAACAGGTAAGTTGCCCGAAAAACGAGGAGATCCAGGTAGTTTTACTATTCCCTGTAAGATTGGTAACTTAACGGTAAAAAAGGCTTTAAATGATTCGGGTGCAAGTATTAACCTTATGCCTTCTTCTCTTTACTCCAAGCTGAACTTAAGAACACCTAAACCTATTAACATGAAAATCAATTTGGCCGATAAGTCTGAAATAAGACCTATTGGAATATTAGAAGATGTGTTAATTCAGGTGGGAGGTTTGATTTTTCCTGTAGATTTTGTGATTATTGAAGCTGAAGAGGCATTAAATGTGCCTCTTATCTTAGGGAGACCATTCCTTGCCACGGCCGATGCCAAACTTGAAGTTGGTCGTGGTAAGTTGACATTGAGAGCCGGGGATGAATCTGTAACATTTTCAAACACATGTTCTGTTTCTTTACCTAATGCTGCTAATTATGTTGAAACTGCCTGTGTTAGTTCTTTGGATTCACAGATTGATAAATGGTTGGATGATAAGCTAGAGGAAAGAGAGCTAGAATTGAAGTCAACAGCGGTACGTGTTCCCAAACCAACGGATGGCCCTTGTGCTAAAATCCGTAAGCTTTATAGTCGTGTGAGGTCCGCTATTTCTCATGGGAATATTAAGTTATCCAAAGAACTGTGCTCTAATTTATCAACAAATGAGAAAGCTGAGTTAATGATGGTTGTTGATATTTCTGACGAAGTAAATGATTGGATATGTAACAAGGTTAAAGGTAACTGTTTCTCTCCTTTTAAAAGTAGACCGCCCAACACTTCAAGTGTGGGGGCGTCGGGGTCCCAATGTTGGTGATTATGAGAGGTTCGAGTCTAGCTAAAGACTCGTAAATAATCTTAGCGCTTCTCGGGAGGCAACCCGTGTGTTTCATTTGTTTTTATTTCATTTCGTTCTACTTTTCATTTAGTTAGATTTGATTTTGTTTTGTTGAGAAATTGCAGGTCCAGGTTGATCGTGAGAACAATTTGTGGTTTGTTTGCTTGGTGATGATATCTGACAGGTTGTTGATAGCCATTGTGCAACGCAAGTGTGGGGGGAACCCTTTTGGATTCCCTTTTCACCTATCTTTCGTTGGCGTCAGTTGATTGGTTGTGTAATGTTCTACATATGCTGGCAGTAAGTTCAGCGCCGCATTGTTTGTTGGTTAGTTTGTTGTCGCAACTCTCGCACCTTCCGTTTTGTTACAAGTTGTTTCTCCCGCCAACCAAAGTGTTCTTCCTTTTTCGGAAGTGCAATTTGTGACACGGGGTCGACTAACTTGTTTTAAAACGGATTGTGTCCTCGTTCCGGTATGTGCTTTAGTTATCGATTTTGCTTACCCCTATTTACCTGTGTTTGCCGATATGGACATTGAGGGCATTGTCCATCTTAAGTGTGGGGGGGTGGCAAATAGGTTTAAGCTACCGG
>CM067167.1:248358618-248394579 GCA_034093135.1 Erigeron breviscapus | reverse complement strand
GATCTCAGGCAATCCATGTCTGACTGAACGGCATTGCTTATTACAAAGCAAGCTAGTATGAGTAGCATGTGCAAGTATAAACTAGGAATAATACATATTCTGCTCATTATGAATGTAGCTATGCCCCTATTGAAAATGTAAAAAAGGCAGGGTATATTACTTTAGAGGCAAAATCCATTCGTATCAACATGAACAACTGGATGGCCAAACTTACTCTGGTTCCAGGTGTTCATGAAGCCCAATCTCTTATTGGAAGAATTAATTCTTTCTTTCTTTCCTCCCCTCTATATGGCGCCCTAACCCTAAATCCAGACAAAATGTACCATGATTATTTGTGTGAATTCTGGTAGATAGCTGTGTATGTTGACCAAGACAAAGCAATCACATACACACTGAAGCAGGGCACCAGACCATTGCGTCTCACTATTGATTCCCTTCGAGAAACTCTCAATTTGAATTACTTTGCAGTCAATGAATTACCTGTTGTTCTTCCCTCTGGTCTAAATTTTAGGGATGTGTGTAGACTGATGGGACACACAGAGATTGTAGATGAGCATGGCCAGTTATTGAGAAAAGGTACAATCTACATGATTAAATTAACGGACTCATGGAGATTTTTATTCACTCATTTAGTTGAGTATTTAGGATGTGGATCTGGAGGGCTTGATCAGATAAATCAAACACAGCTCCAGATCGCATATTGTCTCTGGTTTAGATACCGAGTGGACTTTGCACAGATTCTGTTCGATGATTTGGTTGATAGAATAAGGGTAAAAGGAAGAAAAGCCTTTGTGCCATACATTCAATTTCTTTCTCTGGTTTTCAAGAGGTCTCTTGGTGATCAGCATGATTTTGCAAAAACTCATTTTTCGGTCAGTGAATATATGCGTGACCTGGCCCAATTAAAATCATCAAATAATGAGGTAAATATTCCTCAAGTTATGCTGACCAGTTTTCAGAGGGATGATGTTGAAAGGGATGATGTTGCAAGGGAAAATGTAGAAAGGGTTGATCTGGAAGAGGCTCCAGGTGCAGTTCAAGTTATTGAAGAGCCTGCTGGAAATGATGAAATGGTGCCACCAGTACGTCAGGTGGCTCTAGAAAACTTACCAGAAAACACTTCCAGACGCCCAAGAACTGGACGTCTTAGACTGGCAGGTGTATCAATCGGTCACAGAAGAACATAAAATGTTTCTCCAGAATCCTCCCACCAGGAATCTGGAGATGGTTCCAGTAAAAATGTTGTAGGAACAACTAATGACGAAACAAGGGTTGCAAGAGATGTGATGGCTGCAGATGGTTCTCCCATTGTTGAGCAGGAAGATAGTATTGTGCAGGAAGAAAATGTTGAGCAGGAAGATGTTGGTGAGCAGGCAACTCAGTTGGATTTGAATATAGATGCTGGTGAACAGAGGAGTTTAGATGAAGATTTTGACTGGGATGCACCAGACTCACCCATGTCAGAAGGTAATTTTGATCCTGACATGAGCTTTTTGGGTGAAAATGTAGTACAACTGGAAAGGTTACCAGAAATGCCACCACCACCAGAGTTTCAAAATACTCCATCTCCTCCACCAGAACAGGTAAACCCACCACCACCACCAATTTCAATTCCACAAGATACTTCTTATTTTAATCCTTCTTCAATTCAACTTTCACAAACCAACCTCCACCAATTGAAAAACCACTGAACTTTCCTGAACACCAAGTGTTGGACTCAACTGTTGTCACATCTGAAACGTTAACTGAAGAAGTCCAGACACAAGTTCCACTGGTGATCAGAAGGGAATCTGAACTTCCTCCTACTGGTGGTCTCTCTACTTCTTATTTTACCGAGGTCCAAGGCCTTTTAAATAAGGTGGCGGACCTCGAGAGATCCCTCAAATCTTCTTCTCAGGTTGTTTCTGACTTTAAATCTGTATTGTCAAATAATTTATCATCAGAAATGAATTTATTTGTTGACAATGAGAAGAAGGTATTTGAGAAGTTGAATGAGCTGGTACTGGACACAAATAAAAATGCTGAAAACATCAAAGTGGCAGTCCAGGGCTTGGAAGAAATGCTGGTAACTTCTGTTCAGACTGCGATTAAAGCAGACATTGTTCAACCATTGTCCGGTCTGACTGAAGAGGTTCAGAAGTTAACCACCAGAATTAGCAGTTGGAAAGCAGGCCAACACTTGACCAGAATTCTGTGGTAACCAACATCAGTGAAGCTTGTATAAGAAGGTTCAGGGGTGACATGCTCAAAGAACTCACTGAAGAAATTTCTGGTTCTATAAACAGAAGTTTACAAGATGTCTTTTTTCCCCAAGTTATGAAAATGATCGAAAAAGAAATACCCAAACACTTAATTAAAGAAGTTGAAACAATCAAGACGGATGTTTCTAAACTTCGATCAACTGTCAATCTCACAACTCCAATTGCAGGAAGAACGTTTAGGGCGGCAGAACGTCATACTCTGGAAAAGATTTGGAATCATCTCAGTGGAGATACTTCCAAGGGGGAAAAATCTGGAGATGCACAGAAAAAGGAAGCAGTGGCAACTGAAATTGTCAAAGTAAAAGAGTTGAAAAAGACTCTTGGTACTGCATCTATTGTACCAGAGAGACAACCAGAAAAACAAGTGACTGGTACTGAAACCAGTGCACAAGAAGTTCAAGAAGAAGAGGCTGCTGGTACTGATGCCAGTGAACCCAGTTTGAAGCCTTTCCATATATCACATCCTTTCATAAGTCTTTGAAAAGAAAACAACATGTGGTATCTAGAGGAGAGATAGAAACTGAAGATGACACATCAGAATTCCCTACTACTGATGAAGCCACTTCTAAGAGACTGGAACAAGAGTGCATTATGATAGAGATTTTCAAGAAAAATCAAAGGAATGAATTACTGGCCCATCATCATGAAATGGCCAGTCATGGGACTCTGGATTCTTACAATGCTGGCAGGTTGGACATTCATATCGATGTTTACAAAAAGATGAAGGAAGACCCCAGAGTTCATCAATGTCTAGATGCACTGGATGATGTTCATATTCGTTCCAGGTACTTTGTAGAAGAACAAACATATGATGCTATTACTTATGGTGTCAGTGTAGTGGAACTGATCAGAAAAAGGATGGAGGAACTTCAGAACCTCTAGAAAAGGATAAGGAAGAATGCTGCAACTATGGAGCTTGAGTACAGAAAGAAAATAAAGGGTTTACCCAAACTCAATGCCAAACAACTCAAGGCTCTCAGAGATGCAGACTTGAGCACCTTCATTCCCTTGGATACTTCACACAGAATTAATCGTGAAGAAATCCAATATGCAGTTAAACAGCAGAAAATGTCCAGGGAAACTGATGCCTTGGTTCATATTGCCAAACAAAAGGACAAGTATTATGAAATGTAGGCATTTCGAACTGATACAAGAAGGATCACTGGTGCTGAAATAAAATTGGCTGAGACTCATGAAGGCATGAGCAATTTGAGATAAAGTTGACCAGAGAGGGTAACTTTACTGATGAGAGGAAGAGTGCTTCAGTTAAGACGTTTGGTTGGACTGAACTGAAGGAGATTGCCTTGACATTTAAAGGGAAGATTGATATATCAAATGATGTCAAAGCATTCTTAAGGAGAATTGAGAAGGTTTGGAAGGTTAAGCACCAAATGGAGACTGCTCTGGGCATTCGACCAGCAGAGTCTGTTCCATCCTCACCTTCACCCAAGAGAAAGGCCACTAAAGAAACTTCTGGAGATACTCAAAAGAAAAGGGCCTGACTCTTATCTACTTACTTGTACTTGTATTTATTTATCAAAATTGTAACTTATTTTTGTGTTGATGGCTGTAAATAAAGTTGCATATTTTGATTCACAAAGTAAGTGATCAGAATTAGTCTAAAGTTAGAATTAAATGATGAAACTGGAACACTGATGATCTATAAAGTGTTTTCCAGTAACTTAAAATTTTTAGACTAAAACAAAACAAGTGTTTTTCAAGCACAAAATTGTATAGATAGAAGCTTGAAAAACCTTGCATTATTTCTAAACAAATAGGGGGAATTTGTTAGGTCCAGATTTACTGGACTTACTCCAGACTTGACGACTGGAGTCCTACTGAAGATTTGTCCAGAAATAATGGAAGACCAGTGAAGCAAAATACTTGTATAGGAAATCTGAAAGACTTCAGACTTCACTCAAGTCCAGATCTATTCTACTGAAGACATTCTCACTGAAATCAAAGACTGAAGTTAGAAGAACGAAGACTGACAAATGGCGGAGTCCACTGGAAGTCTTACCAGATCTGTGACTGAAGTTTTGTCAGTGTTCTAGACCTTACAAGTCTGGACACTGATATCGAGGAATTGACTTTATTGTCTTTACACACTTTTCAAGGAACATTCCACTTGTTCCTGCAAAGTACATACGTATGTAAAGATGGTTGGTTAAAAAGGATTTATCCTTATATTTTAACCAATGCATTTAATGAAACATAGTCGGTTCATTAAATGCATGCAACCATATTTATTGACACAGTAAATTCACTTGTGAATTTACTTGCCTATAAATACAAAGTCATTTCCTTTGTTAAAATTACTTTTAGCATATTGGTGAATTTGTCTAAATACTCTCGATCTTAAAAGGGACACTTCACAACTTTAAGTATTTCAGTCTTGGAGATTATTTGACAAATATAGATCACTTGTAATTCATAGGTTGTTAGGATACTTACATATTTGTATTATCTTGATTCCGCACAACCTTGTATTTTATTTAACATCATAAATAAAATACACTTGAAAAATTACATTGTGTTCCACCTTTACTTTGTTTATTGCTTTAAGTCTTGTATTACTTTGTTTATATACTAGTATTATATTTAAGTAATACTAGTCCTTATCTAGTTCATATTTAACTTGTTGTATTTTACTATATTGGGTTAAACCATCTAGTAAAACGGGACTTACACTTATATTAGTATTGATACGTCCCAAGGTGTATCAATATACCAAGGTATATTGAACACAGAACAGTTGTAGAGGGGGGGTGAATACAACTTTCCTCAATCTTTACAAACTTTTAAAACAACGTTTTAAAGATTACGAAGGTGGCAGAGCACCAATTTGGTTTTATGCCAGGGAGGTCGACGATGGAGGCTATTCACATCACCAGAAGCCTCATAGAAAAGTATAGGGAAAGACAAAAATCGCTACACTGTGCCTTCCTAGATTTGGAAAAGGCATACGATAGTGTACCACGTGAGTTGATTTGGAGGACGCTTCAAGCGAAAGGAGCTACTGGGAGATACATTAGTGTTATCAGGGATATGTATGATAGGGTGAGGACGAGTGTTCGAACCCCCGTGGGGAGTACAGAGCTCTTCTCGGTAGATATGGGCCTACACCAGGGTTCGGCACTTAGCCCATACCTTTTTACCTTGATCTTAGACGAGTTGTCCAGTGGCCTACAGGAGGAACTACCATGGTGCATGATTTTTGCTGATGACATCGCGCTTATCGCGAAATCGACGGAGGAGCTAAACCATAGGCTAGAGAAATGGAGAGAAGCACTTGAAGACCATGGTTTATGCGTGAGCCGAGAGAAGACGGAATACCTAAGATGTGACTTCGATAAGCATGATATAAGACAACAAGGGGACGAAGATATTCGCATTGGAGAGCGAATATTGTGCCCGAAGGAGTCTTTTAGATACCTGGGATCGGTGATACATAAATCGGGGGAGATAGATGACGACGTGACACGTCGAATCCAAGCTGGATGGATGAAGTGGAGAGCAGCTACTGGAGTCATGTGCGATAAAAGGATCCCACTAAAACTGAAAGGCAAGTTCTACAGAGTGGCGATTAGACCGGCTATGTTATACGGGTCAGAATGTTGGCCGATGAAGAAAGCCCAAGCGGCTCGAGTAGAGGTGGCTGAGATGAGGATGCTAAGGTGGACTTGCGGGAAGACCCTATCAGACAGGATCCCCACGGGAGTTTTTAGAGCCGAACTTGAAGTAGGGAGCATCATTAACAAGCTAAGAGAAGGGCGCTTGAGATGGTTTGGCCACGTTAGGAGAAGGGATCTGACGGCACCACTAAGGAGAGCGGAGGCTATTCACGTTGACGGCATACGAAGAAGGGGAAGGCCTAAGATGAGGTGGGAGGATCGAGTAACGAAGGACCTATTAGAGCTTGGCTTGTCGGAGAACATGATGTCAGATAGGACGGCTTGGAGGACTAGGATTAGAGCAGAGGATTAGGTTAGGGTAGGACTTTTTGATCGACTTTTTTACCATATTGCCTTGCCTAAGGCTGCTATTGATGGGTGGCTTGGAGTAATGGGCCCAAGGTGACTCAACGCTACAGGGGACTTAGACCTGATAGGAGAAGAGGTAGGTCGAGCGGAGGATCTGAACAAGGAAGGCAAGGCATATGGGAATAGGTTTTTAAGTAGACTTTTTAGTTTAGACTTTGGTTCTCTATAACCTCAGTAGGGGTTTTTGGCCTTGAGTCTCGATAGGCCTAAACCGAGGGGGGAGGTTACTCTAGTGTTTGTTGACCCCCAAGTGCTTTCGTCTGTAGGAGGACATGACCAATGATAGGTTGTCTATAGGACTAGGGTTTAGGCTTACTTTAGGGGTTTTGTAAGTTTCGTGGAGGACTAGGAGTTTAGTTTTCTTAGGCGGCGCTAGTTCCCTACTTCGTAGGTTGAGCAGGAATCTTTTACTCTCTTGGAATTTCTTAGTCATTTTCCTTTTTGTTTATATGTTTTGTTTGTCTTTCGGTGTTAAGGTTTTTTGCTAGGTTGCATGTTTGCCACTCTCCCCTACTCTCAAGGTGGTCGGCCCCAACAGACCCAGGTATGTCTTGCTAAGCATTTTCGTTGTCAGTCAGGTATGGTACTTCTAAACCCTTTACTCTTCCCGACTTTTACCGCTTTTGTGGCCGGAGGTCCTTATGGAAGCAGTCTCTCTACCTTTGGGTAGAGGCAAGACTGTCTACAGTTTCACCTCCCCCATACCCCGCACAGGGATTGGGTACTGTTGTTGTTGTTGTTGTTGTTTTAAAGACTTAGACTCAAATAAAAGTAAGTAAAGAACAGGAATCAATAAAACAGTAAAGCAGAAAATAAACATTCTTGAACACAGATTGCGTTTTTCAAATGTAACTCTTTATTAAGAAATAATCTATACAAAGAATTACAGGGTTGTTGCGGAATAAAGATAGCCTACAGATATCTAAACAACCCTATGAAATGACAAACTACAATCAATAAGTTCTTGCTCAAGAGAATCAGCCCAAGCTGATCTCGTACAGACTAAGCTGTGTGTAAGAGCAGAGAAACTTGTGTGAAGAATGATTCTCAGGAAATGCCACACATATGCAATCAATGAATGAGGCTTTTATAGGCGAAAGCCCTCTTTCTCTTGGTATCCAATTCTTCCACGTATTCTTCTTTGGTTGGACGATCAAAGGAATAATCAATCGTGCCTTCATCGTACTTGTGGTATCCAAAAATAGTGATAAATTGTAATTTAGATTAGAAGATTTCTTGTTGTTAAGTCATAGGTAAATGATCACTAAGGTTGAGGGGCTAATTGTGATAATTAGCATAATTGTTTAGTTAGCATATAAATACCCCCTCACACCTTAGAGATCAGAACCTAACAACCAAAAAACACACTCATTAATTCCAATCAGCCAATTTCATACTTACTTTCTCTCTAAAAACACACAAAACACCAAGAACACACACTCACCAACCGCCATTGATGAATTGAATTCAGTGATAGAAATCGTGTTATAACAAGTGGTATCAGAGAAAAACATCATTCTGATGAAGATCCATAACTGAATTCAGTCACAAATTCATCAAAAATCAAAATTATTTACAATTTTTGTTCGTCTTTTTCACCTACTGGTTCATCAAAATTCACACTTCAAATCACATAAAATCACAGTTATTTGTTCACCAATAGATTTGTGGTTGTTGAAAACATAATCCTGTCAAGTTTCAAGTTCCAATTCAATCTAATTCTCGAGATTGAATTTTGCATTTTTGGCGCGAATTTGAGGGATTTGAATCTGTTGTGTTTTGTGTTGAATTTTGTTCATAAATTTGTTGCGGACGTGAATACAATCAGTTTGCAAGTGATTTTGTGATCTAACTCCCAGTAATTCAAAAGATATTGAAGCTTTTAAAGTTGTTAATGGAGTTTTTATGGAAAACTGATGAGATGAAGAAGATGACTCTAATACGATCTTCACTAGGACGATCTTCCTAAGATCGTCTTAGTCTTTGAAAGTTTAATTTTCATTCTTGTGCTTAGTGGCTTGTAGGACGATCTCCTCAAGATCGTCTTGACAAGTGGTTGTGTTGTGAAGTGTTTGATTGTGGCTAACTAATCCAGAAGGATTGGTTTGGTCAATTCAAATTCTTGGAAAGAAGAACAAGACGATCTTCACCAAGATCGTCTCATCATTCTGAAGTTAAGACGATCTTCACCAAGATCGTCCCATTTCTACTGAACTTAAGACGATCTTCATTCAAGATCGTCCCAGTTCTTTGAATCGTTTCATTTCAAAACCTTTCATTTCAAGACCGTTTCATTTCAAGACCGTTTCATTTCAAGACCGTTTCATTTCAAGATCGTTTCATTTTCATACTTAACCAAATTTCATCAAAAATCCTAGGACGATCTCACCTAGGACGATCTTGCTTAGGACGATCTCACCCAGAACGATCTTACCCAGGACGATCTTCTCAAGATCGTTTCATTTCCTGTTTCTTCAACTCTTAATTCATTTCAATTTTTTCAACTCAAATCAATTTCAAATGGCTTCTCGTGAAGCATTGGCATTGGGTTCAGATACAAGACCTCCAGTTCTCTACCGTAGTTCATATGGACTATGGAAGAAAAGATTTATGGACTATGTGGAAAGTCAAACAAATGGTCATATGATGAAAGATTCCATCCTTAATGGACTTGCCGTTCATCGCCATCCCACTACTGATGCAATTCTAACTCATGATCTTTTGAATGCTGAACAAAAAGATCGAACTGCTGCAGATAACAGAGCTAGGTCATGTTTATACAAAGCTCTACCGGATGAAATCTATGGCTCTGTTGATTCTTATGATACAGCCAAGGAGATATGGGATGAGGTGGCTAGACAGATGGAAGGAGCTGACGTGACTTCGACGATAAGATTGACCAATATTTTGACTGAGTTTGACAACTTCGCCAAAATGCCAAGTGAATCTCTTGAGGCTGTCTACTACAGATTCTGCAATGTCATAAATGAACTGAGGAAGAACAATGTCAAGAAAACCGAGATTGAGTTAAACATCAAATTCATCAAAGCTCTTGGTCCAGAATGGGAAGATTTTGGAACACAGATCAAGCAACATCAAAATCTGACCAAGTTCACCATTCATACTCTTTATGAATCTTTCAAACTCAATGAAAATCAAGTTCTAAACAAAGCTTCATCAAGCAAAATGCCAGAAGTTGTATCTACTGATCCTTTGGCATTGATTGTTGAGAAGAAGATTTCTGAGGCTCTTAAGAGGCAAATGGTAGTTGTTTCTTCATCTGATGAGGAGGGAGATGATCTGATGGCTACAAGAAATGGTGTTTCAGATGAACTATATCAAGCTCTTGCCGCGGTAACAAAGCATATCAAGAGAAAATTTTACAAAGCGAGGCCAACAAACAACAATCTCCGCACTTCTTCTACAAGTGCATTTCCCAAGAAGGAACACTATCATCCTAAGAGTAATGAGCAAGGAGAAGCTAATGGATTCAAACATGGTGAAAAGAAGAAGCTAAACCAAACAATGTTGAATTCGAAAGGAAAATTTCTGATTTAAATCATAATTGTTTTCTAAAAGGCATTGAGATTGAGAATCTTGAAAAACAAGTTGAGGAATTAAAAAGAATATACTTTTCTATCAAGAAAAGTTATATAAAGTTGAACAAAATCCTCTCTTGAATTTCACTGCCTATTTCAACAAGTCAAAAATTGACAAAACAGATCTTCTTTTCGGGTTGGGATTTGAGAATATCACACCATTACAAAAAGCCAAAGAGAAATTGAACCCCTGTATGATGAAAAATTTCTACGACTTGGTATGATACAACAATTTATTCGTCCATTGGATGACGAATTTGAGACTGATGAAGTTGAGAGAATACCAAATCAAGAATTTTTGGTTAATTATGATACAATAAATGATTCATACAAAACTAAAGAATCTTCAATTTTCAAATTGGAAGAAATTGAATCAAATTTTCAAAACCAAGAATCTGTCGGTACTCCACCTAAACCAACTAAAATGTATTTTCCAACCACATTTTTGGAAAAGCAAATAGAAGGTTTACAACAAAAGGTGGAATCTCAACAAAAAGTTATTAATCACCTCAAGTCTCAAAATCCGAATTCAGAGGATAAATGTATTGTTATTAATACTAAGAAAGTTTGTGAGAATGTTTCTACTCAAACTGACCAAAGTGCTTTAGTAGACAATTCTACCCAAACTACTTGTGATTCATCTACCAATACCTCTACTCAGACCTTGACTGATTCTCTTGAATGTACTTGTCAAAATATGCTACATTTATAGCTGATGATTATGTGCAATCTGATTTATCTGATGAAGAACTTGCACATAGTTTAGTTTTGATATGGTACTTCTATAGGTTTTTTCACATGCAACACTGTTGATGAGTTAGTTGTTCACCCTAAGCCTAGTGCTAGTATAGGTGTTGATACGTCTACTCAATTTTCTTGTGAGACCAAAGATGTGTCAGTTCAAGTTGACCTAATTTCCGAGACTACCCATAATGTGAAGTTGGACACCAAGATTCCTGATTTTTCAAAACTTTCAAATGAATTTGAAACTAATCAATCTCCATTGAAATTTTCTTTTGATAAAGATTTCACAAAGGATGATTTTGATAAATTCATGGAGGGAGAATATGTTTTTAATTCAGAAACTGAGAAAAAGATTGAATCTACCAAAATCAAAGTTGAAACAAAAATGGAATCTCAAAAACCATTGTCCAAAGCTCCAACTTCATATTACTCAAAGAAACGAGTTAAGACCAAACTCGTCAAGACTGAACCAAAGACCATTAAGTTAGAAAACTTTGTTGCTACCCCAGTGAAACATGTCAAAGAGGAACAAGCTGAGACCCCACACAAAACAAAGTACACCAAAGTGAAACTTCCAAAAGACTATTCTGATGCTTCTAAATCTAGCTCTCAATCTAGCTTTATACCTAAGGTGTCTAAGTCTAGCTCAGTTTCGCTAACTAAGGATGCATCAAATGGTACAACTAGATATAGGGATAGATATGGATGGTTTTCTCATGATAAACCAAAGAAGCAAGAAGTTTCCTCACCTCCAAAAGATTCCAAAAAGATGAAAGTGTTTAAAACTCCTAGTTCTAATCTTCTTAGTTTCAATTCAACAGGTGGAAAGAGCATAACTAGTGGTGCTAAATGGGTTGCTAATACATTAGTACCTAAGATCACTAGTAATCAAAAGGATGTTGAGAAAAAGAAGAAAAGAAGGAGGAGAAAGGCTATTAATAGGAGGAAGGGTGTTTCTGTTAAACAAAACAATTTTTCTTTGTTAAATAATGTTGAATATGCCAAGGCAAGACCTTGTGAGCTTGTAAACAATCTTAATTCCCGTACTTGTGTTGGTGATGTTGATGTTTGTAGACATGTTACTTTTAATTCTCATGTGAATGTTCGTACTTTTTATTCAAATGTGTTTGTTGATAATGTGCTTGTTAATGCTTATGTTGATTCGAAAACATGTTTGAATGCGCATCCTAAGTTATATACCCTGCCTGTTTTATCTAACCATAAAGGACCCGTTTTCAAGTGGGTACCTAAAAACGGTTAAATTTCTTTGATTGCAGGAAATAACCATCTGTGTTTGGATACTCGATTCTGGGTGTTCGAAGCACATGACTGGAAATAAATCTTTGCTGAAGAATTTTGTTGAACGATTCATGGGAACTGTTCGCTTTGGAAACAACAATTTCGCTCCTATCTTAGGTTATGGAGACATTGAACGAAATGGGATTATCATCAAGAAAGTTCACTATGTTGAAGGATTAAGTCACAACTTGTTCAGTGTTGGACAATTCTGTGATAACAATCTTCAAGTTCTTTTTCGAAAATCTCTTGCAAAGTCCAAACCTTAGATGGAGTTGATATTCTTTGTGGTGATCGTGACGATAACCTTTTTACCGTCAATCTCGATGATAACCAACCAACCGATAATATTTGTCTCATTTCAAAGGCCACTTCAAAGAATTCTTGGTTATGGCATAGAAGGCTTTCTCATCTGAATTTCCAAACTATCAATACTTTGGTCAATAAGCATCTTGTTGAAGGCTTACCTGACTATAAGTATGAAAGTGAGCATGTTTGTCTTTCTTGTGCTGTTGGGAAGATTAAGAGAGCTTCTCATAAACCGAAGAAATCTCCAAATTCTTTAGCACCTCTTCATTTGCTTCACATGGATCTTTGTGGACCGATGAAAGTACAAAGCCGAAATGGGAAGAAATACATCTTGGTTATTGTTGATGATTATTCAAGATATACTTGGGTCAAGTTCCTTGTATCCAAAGATGAAACAACTCAGATGTTGATAGATTTCATCACTAATACTCAAGTAAATCTTCAACTTCCAGTTCGTTACATCCGTTCGGATAACGGTACTGAATTCAAGAATGCTGTTTTTGATGAATTCTGCAAATCCAAAGGTATTACTCATCAATTCTCAGCAGTTCGCACCCCACAACAAAACGGTGTTGTTGAAGGAGAAATCGATCGCTGGTGGAAGCAGCAAGGAACAATGCTTGCTTATTCCAAATTGCCATCCAATATGTGGGCTGAAGCTGTTGACACTGCTTGTCACACTCAGAATCGGTCCACCATCAATCAGCGTTTCGAAAAGACTCCTTATGAGGTTGTTAACAAACGGAAACCCAACATCAACTACTTTCATATATTTGGGTGTGTTTGTTATACCTTGAATGATCGGGAGAATCTTGGAAAGTTCGAGAAGAAAGGTGATGAAGGATATTTTGTTGGTTATTCCAAAACATCAATTGCCTACCGAATCTATAATCGTCGAACAAACACAATTCAAGAGACGATGAATGTTTGGTTTGATGAGATGTCAGGCATGATTTTTGAGCAAGAAAGTTTGCTACCAACAAGTAATGATCCAAGTGCTTCAAGTACTTCTACAAGGAACTCTACCTTAGCTTCTAAATTCAAGAAGTTTCCAACTCCAACAAGTGATGAATTAGATATTCTTTTTGAAGAATTCTATAATTCAAAACCGATTCATGATCAAGAACCTCAAGTCATCGTTGAACCAATTCAAAACAATGAACCTCTTCATAACAACGATCCAGTTCCTGACAACATTCATGAATCTTCATCAAGTTCTTCTGAGCAAGAATCCTCTTCTAATGATTCTTCTCCACCATCCTCTCCTGATAATTCTTCTCAAGTGAATGTTCAAGAACAACCTTCTCAATTTACTCAGACAACAAATCCTTTGAACACTCTAAATGTGTATGTACCACTTGACTTTGATCATCCAGCTTATGAGGAAAGAGTTATACCAAGTTATGATTCCATCTCTCAACAAAACTCAAGTTTCAATGATGGTGATGTTGATCTTCAACAACAAGATCCTCTTCCTCATGATCACAAGTGGATACGTATGCAGAAATACCATCCTACTGATCAAATAATTGGAGATCCACAAGCAGGAGTAATTACTCGTACTTCAGTAAATGAGTGTCTTGTTGCACTTTCTCTTAGCAATATTGAACCCAAAACAGTATCTGAAGCTCTTCGTGATCCAGAGTGGGTTAAGGCAATGCAAGATGAACTCGCACAATTTGAAAGACTGAAGGTATGGAGATTAGTTCCAAATCCTAGAAAAGATGATCCAATTGGAACAAAGTGGATTTTTAAAAACAAAAAGGATGAGAATGGAGTGGTAGTAAGAAATAAAGCTCGACTTGTTGCAAAGGGTTATTGCCAACAACCTGGTGTTGATTTCGACGAAACTTTTGCTCCAGTTGCAAGAATGGAGGCCATTCGAATTTTCTTAGCTTATGTCGCATTCCGAAACTTTACTGTGTTTCAAATGGATGTGAAGACTGCTTTCTTGAATGGTGACCTCAAAGAAGAAGTTTACATTGATCAACCAGAAGGTTTTGTTGATCCTCAAAGGCCAAACCATGTCTATAGGTTAGACAAGGCTCTCTACGGTCTTAAGCAAGCACCCCGAGCATGGTATGATTCTTTAACTACTTTCTTACTAAGAGGTGGCTTTACCAAAGGCACAATTGACCATACCTTGTTCATTCGCAAACAAGGTAAGCATGTTCTACTTGTTCAAATATATGTTGATGACATTATATTGGGTCGACCAGTCAAACATTTTGCCGAAACTTTTCATCTCTAATGGTTAATCATTTTGAAATGAGCATGATTGGGGAAATGAATTACTTTTTGGGTCTTCAAATCAACAATTACCAACTGGTATTTTTATATCACAAGGTAAATACATAAATGACATGTTGAAAAAGTTTGATATGACTACATGTTCTTCAATTTCTACCCCAATGGCTGCTCGAACAAACATTAATACTGATACAAATGGGAAACCATTTGACCAAAAGAGATATCGAAGTATGATTGGTTCGTTGTTGTACCTAACCGCATCTCGCCCAGATATAATGTTTGCAACATGTATGTGTGCTAGATATCAAGCTGCTCCAACAGATTTACATTATCAAGCTGTGAAACGAATCTTTCGTTATCTGAAGGGTATACCCGATTTAGGTCTCTGGTATCCAAGGGATACTGGATTCAATCTAACTGCATATTCAGATGCAGATCATGCTGGTTGTAAACTTGATCACAAGAGCACTTCCGGTACTTTACAATTTTTAGGCGATAAAATTGTGAGTTGGTCTTCCAAGAAACAGAACTGTGTATCACTATCAACGGCTGAAGCTGAATATGTGGCTGCGGCTAGTTGTTGTGCTCAAGTTTTATGGATGAAGACACAACTAACTGATTATGGTCTGAAATATGATCATATTCCTATCTATTATGATTCTCAGAGTGCCATTGCCATTGCAGTCAACTCAGTGAACCACTCTCGCTCAAAGCATATTGATGTTAGATATCATTTTCTCAAAGATCATATTGAGAAAGGTGACATCGAGCTCTACTTTGTGGGTACAGAATTTCAACTGGCAGATTTGTTCACAAAACCACTGGATGAAAAGAGATTTAACTTTCTTATCTCCAAGCTTGGTATGTTAAATCTTAAACCTTAATTCTTTTTCCATTTGAAGGAATTCTTGACACATTCCAGAAAAACAAAATACAAAATTTGAAAAGAGAAAATCAAATACAAAATTGCAAAATTTTCAAAATAAACAAAAAGATATTTATTTCAAGTGGCTTGCATATACTATGTATGCAACCCGTTCTTCAATGATATATTTATTTTAGAGTGTTTATACATTCTAAGATCTTGTTATTATACATATAGATTGATATAAGATAACAAGGAATCGAACGCCTTTGTGTACTTCCAAGTGTTCTTATATGAATATGTATGTGTAATAGCAATCAAGTTTTTTTTTCAAATAAAGTTTTCAAAATCTCAATTGTTGATATGAGAAGCAAAGGATCGAACGCCTTTGTGTACTTCTTTGCTGTCTCATCTTGAACGATTGATTGGATTTTCATTTTGCTTAAATGTTTTAATTGCCTCCAACTTGTTGATGTAAGATGCGACGGATTGAACGCCTTTGTGTACTCCTTAGCTGTCTTACTATGAACATTGTTGTTGAAGCAAAACTTTGTGTTTCTCAAATGAAAAATCATGTTCTTTTTGATCTCACAAAAACAATTTTTGCTCCACCTTTCTATGAAAAACATTTTGATCTATTCTTGCATAGATTAAGGAGGAGTTTGTGATTTCAAACTTCAAATGTGTTTCAAATTTTTTTCTCATTCACACATTTGATGTTTTTCCAATGATTTTCAATCAAACGAAGTTCGGTGATTAGTTTGCACATGAGCGATAGGTATTTCTCAAAATTTACTCCATGAATTTCATCATCGCCGATAAGTTCTAACCCCGGAGTATTCACTTCTTTCATTAGATAGTGAGGGTATTTTGAGTGATGTTGTTTTCGTGCAACTAGGATGGAGGGAGTAAAGTCGAAAAGTGAGAGGTTACGGTGAAATGATGATGTGAGAAAGGGCTAAAAGAAACAAAAGCCTCCCTAAATTCTCAAAAAGCCGGGTAAAACACGTTTCTATCGGATGTCATTTGTGTTAAACAGAAATTTGAGCTCGATTTGTGCAAAAATGGAGTTAGTGTGTGAAAAGGTGAAGTGTGTGTTTTGGAGGTTGAAGATGAAGATCAGAGAGAAATATGGTTGAATTATTAGGATTAATTAAGGAAAATGGGGAAAAGCTTACAATTTTGGGTATGGAAAGGAGTATTTATACACTAGACTAACTTTCACTAATACTCCTTCCATTGTTAAAATAATTACATTTTAACACCATTTTTGGATTTCTAACATTCTTCCCCTTGGTGTTGAAATGTAATTCATGCACGATATCATCTATAATTACGAATTTGTTGATGAAGGTCTTCGAAGCTTTCTCATTGTCTTCAAGATCTTCCATCAAACTTGTCTTTATGTCTTTAATCTTCACACTTACCTTAAAGATGTATCTTTAAGTCTTGAACTTCTCAGAGTATGAGCATTGCGGAAACTTGATCTTGGCTCATTAGATTTGAACATGAAAGCCTCTTCTTGACAATCTTAACTTTGTCACACTTCCCCTTAATTAATGAATCTTTCTCTTGAAGCATTTGGACAAACATCTTTTTCATCACAAACTTCCCCTCGATCAAACAATCATATTTGCGTACCACCAATGCTTATGTATAGGGTGTACCCGCGGCGTACCCACCACGTTGGCGATAACTATCTTCAAAGAATAATTTGGGGATCACTTTAGTCAACAATTTATCTTTCTTCCCCTCAACTGATGAATTCTTCTTTCTCCCCATCAAAATTCAAGAAAGTACACACACTTGTTCGACTTCATTATCCTCTTTCTTCCCCTCATGATGAATGTGTGGCTACATGTTCATCATGTCTCTTTGAAGTCGAAACTGGGGAATCAACCATTATGAAGTAGTAGTCCAATAAACAACATCTTTAGCCCGGGTTATACACTGACATGTGTATAAGCCATTTCATCGAATCATTTACAAACAACCTTTGGGACCCATTTTTGTGTAGGCCCAACGGTTTTTGTCTTGACATTCCAAATGTACGTGTCATCGATTCGACGAATAGAATCTGCAGTCCATGGTGGGTGAAAACTCAAGGTTGTTGAAAAGTTGAGTTTTTGTGGACGCAGTGGAGATGCAAAGACATTCACTTTTTGCACTGCAAATGGTTTTGGTGCAAGATCAAATAACTTCCAAAATGAATATTTGAATGTCCTTGACTCGGTTGACTTGGGCTTATAAACTGACTTTGACATAGTCTTTGTCAACTGAGTTTTTGCTTCGGAGATGAATTTGGTATTGTCTTCAAATGATAAGAATGGAATGAGAGTCTGTGTTCCATCAATAGTAGGCTTCGAAGAATACTTTCTATCCTTGAATAAGGCATAGTTAGTAAATTGAGAAGCTTTACGTTCAGCAGGAGATGAAACTTTGATCTTTGAGTTCTTTGGGATGGACTCAGTGCAAACTTTCTTTGGAGCATCAAGTTCAGTTGGAAATATTGGACTTGTATCATGATAAACTGAGCCATCATCACTTTGAGTGTCACAAGATGTTGATTGTGTTTGCAATTCCATCTCAAGTTCAGAGATTCTCTTTCGTAGAGATGTTTCATTTGATTGATATTGCAAACAATTCTCTTCAAGAGTCTTGATTTTGTTGCAAACATCTTGTCTCTCTTTCTCAACTTTGTTCATCTCATCAATAAACTTGCTCTCCATGGTTAAGAATATGGATGTCTCATTTTTCAACTGAGATTGAAAACTTGAAATCTTTTCTTGCAAAATAAGTTCTCTTGATTTGCTTTCCAAGATACTATCATTCAGCTTCTTGTTGGAAGTTTTCAATTGTGTTTGAAGTTCTTTTATCGCAGCTTTCATTTGTGACTTCAACTCATCATTCTTCTTCAAAGTTTGTTTGTCAATTTCATTCCAAACTGCAATGTTTCCAAATTCAACTTGAAGTTCTTTCCCAGCTCGAAAGTATATCATTTGTTCTTTCAGTTTGACATTCTCAGCTTGTAACGTGACTACTTCCTCTTGAAACTTGACATTTTCCGTTGCGGTCGAATGAATCAATATCTTCATCACTTGACAAGGATTTGGTAAAGGTTTCGACGAACAACATGAACACAGTCCACCTTTATGAAGTTTTTCTTCAGATGAAGTTGGTTTATTGGGTGAAGAAGTTAACCACAAATTGAAAACGAAATCGTCTTTCACTGAATTTGATAGGGTAGGATTTGACATTTTGTTTAGCAAAGGGTGAAATGAAATGAAAAGGTAATTGTGATTGAAATTGAAGTGAAAGAATTAAAATTGAAATTTGGAGATTTTGTACTTCAGGTTTCCCTCCAAATTTTTCCGCCGAAATATGTTCTCACGAAACTTTGAATTTCATGTAAACTTTGGATATCATGAACGTAGGAAAAATTTGATAATTTCTAAAAATTTTCGCCAAAACCGCGTCGATAACGGATGAAAATTGGCCTAAAATTTTTTTTTAACGCTATCAAATTTTAAATCTTCATGAATTATCCATTTTTTTTTTTTTTTTTTTTTGAATTGGAATTGGAACGATCTTGTGAAGATCGTCCTGGGTGAGATCGTTCTGGTGAATCGTCTTGGAAGATCGTCTTGGTCAAGATCGTCCTAGGTGAAATCGTTTGTGCAAGATCGTCTTAGGAATTTTTGTAAAATTTGGTTAAGTATAAAAATGAAACGATCTTGGAATAATGAAACGGTCTTGAAGTGAAACGGTCTTGAAGAACTGGGACGATCTTGATTGAAGATCGTCTTAGGTTCAGAGGAAATGAGACGATCTTGGTGAAGATCGTCTTAGTTTCAGAATGATGAGACGATCTTGGTGAAGATCGTCTTGTTTTCTTTCAAGAATTTGAATTGACCAAACCAATCCTTCTGGATTAGTTAGCCAAAAACAAATATTTCACCACACAACAATCCACACAGCACTGACTTTCAAATACCAAAACGATCTTATGAAGATCGTCTTAGTGAAGATCGTTTTAGGTTCATCTTCATCATTTTAACAGTTTTCCAGAAAAAACTCCATTAACAACTTCTTAAAGCTTCAATAACTTTCGAATTACTAGGAGTTAGAACTTGAAATCACTTGCAAACTGTTTGTTTTCACCTTAGCAACACACCGATTAACAAAATTCAACACAAAACACAACAGATTCAAAACCCAAAAATCGCGCCAAAATCCAAAAATTCAAACTCGAGATTTAGATCGAATTGGAACTTGAAACTTGACAGGATTATGTTTACAACTATCACGAATCTATTGGTGAACAAATAACTGTGATTTTATGTGATTTGAGAGTGTGAATTTTGATGAACAGTGAAAACGGTTTTGAATAAAAAATTTGAAAATTGGATGAGAATTGCAACAAATCGAGCTATGGATCGTTCAGATTAACTGATTTTGCTCTGATACCAATTGTTAAACAGAAATTTGAGCTCGATTTGTGCAAAAATGGAGTTAGTGTGTGAAAAGGTGAAGTGTGTGTTTTGGAGGTTGAAGATGAAGATCAGAGAGAAATATGGTTGAATTATTAGGATTAATTAAGGAAAATGGGGAAAGGCTTACAATTTTGGGTATGGAAAGGAGTATTTATACACTAGACTAACTTTCACTAATACTCCTTCCATTGTTAAAATAATTACATTTTAACACCATTTTTGGATTTCTAACATTTGTTGATTTCTCGATATTGAAGAAGTCTTCATGGACCCAATGAAGCGATGCACATCTTTTCCTAACCACTCAAGTGTTTCTTAACAAATACTTGTTTCATTTCTCACGGAGATTTTCACATTTCTATTGACTCTTCATTTGGAAGATGTTGATATTGAAAAAGGGCGACATTCTGCTCCAGTCCCCGACTTCATTTGATCACACTGTGTCTAGAGCTATCTTGATTGGTCATTAATTTGATTATCATTCATTTTTCTTAGAACACATTCGAGTCATATCTTTGTGATATTATTGCTTATCTTTGTGATATAGCCGGAACATTCGTAGTGATATCTTAATTGATATTCCACGATGATTGAATGGAAATCCTACCAATGCTAACATCTTTTCCAACGTTGAAAGTAGGTCTCGTGATTACATTTATGTGATTATTGAGTTAACGAAAAGTCTAAGTGACCTCGGTTTTTCCCTAAAAGTCTTTAAGGATAATAGATTGTGGTTATCGAACGCTTCGGCTGTACTAACCATGATTTATATTCTTTGAAGCAATCTCGTGGTTGAAAAGCCGCAGACCGAACTATGTTAGAGACTTGCTTTGTGCATATCTCAATAATACATAGGAAATCCGAAAAATGTTATACATTTCTATCGGTCATTTCATTAATCCTTTCGATTTTTGAACATGCTAACGGATCATTCTTATCCGGTTTCATTTCTCTTCACACAAAACTGAATTCAATCCAACAATGGCGGTTTAGTGTGTGTGTTCTTGGTGTGTTTAGTGTGTGTTTTGAGAGAGAATTAAGTAACTGTGTGTAAATCTGGAATTAAAGGTGTAATGATTATGACAAAAGTTATGATCTCTAAGGTATGAGAGGGCTATTTATAGTCTAACTACTCAATTATGCTAATTGTCACAATTAGCCCCTCAACCTTAGAGATCATTTATCTATGACTTAACAACAAGAAATTCCTCTATTCTAGATTACAATTTATCACTATTTTTGGATTTCTAACATTCTCCCCCTTAGTGATACATTGTAAAGAATGAAGTACGTGTTATAATGTCTTGTAGGAATGAATTTGATGAGCCCGGTGGTGAAGACAATTGGGGTGTTGAAACAAGTCTTCAAAGCTTTCTCTTTTGTCTTTGGAGAACTTGATTCAGTCTTGGTCTTGGTCTTGAACTTCTTGAAGTTAAATCATGTGAGGATTCTCAATGTTCTTTTAGAACAGAGAATAATGAATGTGTTTGAGTCTTGAATAAAGAGTATCATGAAGTCGAACACATGTGTGTGACTTAAATCTTCGAGAATTGTTGAATCATGAATCAGAGTTGTCTTTGAAATGCGGAAGGTATGAATCTTGGTTTCGAATGTATCAATCTTCGATTCTTGAGTGAGATTCAACTTTTTGATTCTTCGGTTTTAATTCTTGAATAAATCTCATCTTCTTGAAATGAAGTTTCATGAATATGAACTCTCCCCCTTGATGTATGCATTGGAGTTTCTATGACTTGAAGATCTTGAATGAAGTGTGTTTGATGAAGACTCTTTTGAGGCTTTACTTCTTTGACTTGAATCTTCTACCAAATCTTTCAACCTTTTTGAAGCTTTGATCTTTGTCACATCAACTCGAACACTTTGGAGAGTAAGCAATTGAATGAAGTTTAGATGAAATTCTTATGAAGTAATCATGCTCCTCCTCAATTCATGAGTATACACCTTTTGGAGCATCTTTGAATTTTTGAAGTGTCTTGAGTGAAAATCTTTTCATCTTCGGTTTCATTCTTATCTCTAAAGTCAATTCAGATTCCCCTTTTTTAAAATCAAAATCTCAATCAACTAAAGTCTAGTGAAAATCTGAAACTATTGACACATCATGAACAATTTTCTCCCTATACACAAACTTTGATAAGCCTAAACCCATTTGAAACAACCAAATACAAAAATTTCTCAACATAGACTCTCATTCCATTTCTATCATCAACTATGCCTTGGAAAACAACAAATATTGATGGAACAAAGACTCTCATTCCATTCTTGACATTTGAAGACAATACCAAATTCATTTCCGAAGCAAAAGCTCAGTTGACTGAATCAACAAAAGCTCAGTTGACAAAGACTATGAATCAATCATAATATTTTCTCCCCCTCATAATGACAAAATTGAGAACCAATGTCATTATGTACACATTTGATTGATTAAATGTCACAAGGAATAATGAGACATGGAGAAATGTCAACCATCAAAACATCAACCCAAACTAGTAGCCCAACCCAAGAGATCCTATGGGTGACTAAAATGTAAGATTGAAGTTGTTGGGACAAACGTTATATCATGGTGTTGGTGGTTTCTGTGTTTGTGTGAAGAGAAATGAAACCGGATAAGAATGATCCGTTTGCATGTTCAAAAATCAAAAGGATTAATGAAATGACCGAAAGAAATGTATAACATTTTCCGGATTTCCTATGTATCTTTGAGATATGCATAAAACAAATCTCTAACATAGTTCGGTCTGCGGCTTTGCAACCACGAGATTGCTTCAAAGAATATAAATCATGGTTAACACTACCGAAGCATTTGATAACCACAATTTTATCCTTAAAGGCTTTTAGGGAAAACCGAGGTCACTTAGACTTCTCGTTAACTCAATAATCACATAAATGTAATTACGAGACCTACATTCAACGTTGGAAAAGATGTTAGCATTGGTAGGATTTCCATTTGATCATCGTGGAATATCAATTAAGATATCACTACAAATGTTCCGGCTTTATCACAAAGATAAGCAATAATATCACAAAGATATGACTCGAATGTGTCCTAAAAAAAATAATGATCAAATTAATGATCAATCAATTTAGCTCTAGACACAACGTGATTAAATGAAGTCGGGGACTGGAGCAGAATGTCGCCCTTTTTCAATATCAACATCTTCCAAATGAAGAGTCAATAGAAATGTGAAAATCTCCGTGAGGAATTAAACAAGCATTTGTTAAGAAATACTTGAGTGGTTAGGAATGATGTGCATTGCTTCACTGGGTCCATGAAGACTTCTTCAATATCGAGATATCAACAAATGACATCCGATAGAAACGTGTTTTACCCAGCTTTTGAGAATTGGGGAGGACTTTTGTTTCTTTTAGCCCTTTCTCACATCATTATATCACCGTAACCTCTCACTTTTCGACTTTACTCCCTCCATTCTAGTTGCACGAAATCAATATCACTCAAAATACCCTCACTATCTAATGAAAGAAGTGAATACTCCGGGGTTAGAATTCATCGGCGATGATGAAATTCATGGAGTCAATTTTGAGAAAAACTTATCGCTCATGTGCACACTAATCACCGAACTTCTTTGTAATGAAAAGTATTTAAAACACTTGGAAGTACACAAAGGCGTTCGATTCCTTGTACTCTTATATCAATCTATATGTATAACAAGATCTTAGAATGTATAAACACTCTAATTAAATAAAACATTGAAGAACGGGTTGCATACATAGTACATGCAAGCCATTTTGAAAAAAAATCTTTTTGTTTATTTTTGAAAATTTTTCAATTTTGTATTTTGTTTTCTGAAATGTGTCAAGAATTCCTTCAAATGAAAAAGATTTAAGGTTTAAGATTTAACATACCAAGCTTGGAGATCAGAAAATTAAACCTCTTTTCGTCCAATGGTTTTGTGAACAAATCTGCAAGTTGAAGTTCAGTACCCACAAAGTAGAGTTCGATGTCACCTTTCTCAATATGATCTTTGAGAAAATGATATCTAACATCAATATGCTTTGATCGAGAGTGGTTCACTGAGTTGACTGCAATGGCAATGGCACTTTGAGAATCACAATAGATAGGAATATGATCATATTTCAGACCATAATCAGTTAGTTGTGTCTTCATCCATAGAACTTGAGCACAACAACTAGCCGCAGCTACATATTCAGCTTCAGCCGTTGATAGTGAAACACAGTTCTGTTTCTTGGAAGACCAACTCACAATTTTATCTCCTAAAAATTGTAAAGTACCGGAAGTGCTCTTGCGATCAAGTTTACAACCTGCATGATCTGCATCTGAATAAGCAGTTAGATTGAATCCAGTATCCCTTGGATACCAGAGACCTAAATCAGGTGTACCCTTCAGATAACGAAAGATTCGTTTCACAGCTTGATAATGTAACTCAGTTGGAGCAGCCTGATATCTAGCACACATACATGTTGCAAACATTATATCTGGGCGAGATGCTGTTAGGTACAACAACGAACCAATCATACTTCGATATCTCTTTTGGTCAAATGGTTTCCCATTTGTATCAGTATTAATTGATGTTCGAGCAGCCATTGGGGTAGAAATTGAAGAACATGAAGTCATGTCAAACTTTTTCAACATATCATTTATGTATTTACCTTGTGATATAAAAATACCAGTTGGTAATTGTTTGATTTGAAGACCCAAAAAATAATTCATTTCCCCAATCATGCTCATTTCAAAATGATTGACCATTAGAGATGAAAAGTTTCGGCAAAATGTTTGACTGGTCGACCCAAATATAATGTCATCAACATATATTTGAACTAGTAGAACATGCTTACCTTGTTTGCGAATGAACAAGGTAGGATCAATTATGCCTTTGGTAAATCCACCTTTAAGTAAGAAAGTAGTTAAAGAATCATACCATGCTCGGGGTGCTTGCTTAAGACCGTAGAGAGCCTTGTCTAACCTGTAGACATGGTTTGGTCTTTGAGGATCAACAAAACCTTCAGGTTAATCAACGTAAACTTCTTCTTTGAGGTCACCATTCAGGAAAGCAGTCTTCACATCCATTTGAAACACAGTGAAGTTTCGGAATGCGGCATAAGCTAAGAAGATTCGAATGGCCTCCATTCTTGCAACTGGAGCAAAAGTTTCGTCGAAATCAACACCAGGTTGTTGGCAATAACCCTTTGCAACGAGACGAGCTTTATTCCTTACTACCACTCCATTCTCATCCTTTTTGTTCTTGAAAATCCACTTTGTACCGATTGGATCAGCTTTCCTAGGATTTGGAACTAATCTCCATACCTTCAGTCTTTCAAATTGTGCGAGTTCATCTTGCATTGCCTTAACCCACTCTGGATCACGAAGAGCTTCAGATACAGTTTTGGGTTCGATATTGCTAAGAGAAAGTGCAACAAGACATTCATTTACTGAAGTACGAGTAGTTACTCCTGCTTGTGGATCTCCAATTATTTGATCAGTAGGATGATTTTTCTGCATGCGTATCCACTTGTGAGCATGAGGAAGAGGATCTTGTTGTTGAAGATCAACATCACCATCACTGAAACTTGAAGTTTGTTGAGAGATGGAATCATAACTTGGTATAACCTTTCCTCATATGCTGGATGATCAAAGTCAAGTGGTACATACACATTTGGAGTGTTCAGGGGATTTGTTGTCTGAGTGAATTGAGAAGGTTGTTCTTGAACATTCAATTGAGTAGGATTCTCAGGAGAGGATGATGGAAAAGAATCATTAGAAGCGGATTCTTGCTGAGAAGAACTTGATGACGATTCATGATTGTTGTCAGGAACTGGATCGTTGTTATGAAGAGGTTCATTGCTTTGAATTGGTTCAACGATGTCTGGAGGTTCTTGATCATGAATCGGTTTTGACTTATAGAATTCTTCAAAAAGAATATCTAATTCATCACTGGTTGGAGTTGGAAACTTCTTGAATTTAGAAGCTAAGGTAGAATTCCTTGTAGAAGTACTTGAAGCACTTGGATCAATACTTGTTGGTAGCAAGCTTTCTTGCTCAAAAATCATGCCTGACATCTCATCAAACCAAACATTCATCGTCTCTTGAATTGTGTTTGTTCGACGATTATAAATTCGGTAGGCAATTGATGTTTTGGAATAACCAACAAAATATCCTTCATCACCTTTCTTCTCGAATTTTCCAAGATTCTCCCGATCATTCAACGTGTAACAAACACACCCAAATATATGGAAAGTAGTTGATGTTGGGCTTGCGTTTGTTAACAACCTCATAAGGAGTCTTTTCGAAACGCTGATTGATGATGGACCGATTCTGAGTGTGACAAGCAGTATCAACAGCTTCAGCCCACATATTGGATGGCAATTTGGAATAAGCAAGCATTGTCCTTGCTGCTTCCACCAGCGATCGATTTCTCCTTTCAACAACACCGTTTTGTTGTGGGGTGCGAACTGCTGAGAATTGATGAGTAATACCTTTGGATTTGCAGAATTCATCAAAAACAGCATTCTTGAATTCAGTGCCGTTATCCGAACGGATGTAACGAACTGGAAGTTGAAGATTTACTTGAGTAATGGTGATGAAATCTATCAACATCTGAGTTGTTTCATCTTTGGATGCTAGGAACTTAACCCAAGTATATCTTGAAAAATCATCAACAATAACCAGGATGTATTTCTTCCCATTTCGGCTTTGAACTTTCATCGGCCCACAAAGATCCATGTGAAGCAAATGAAGAGGTGCTAAAGAATTCGGAGATTTCTTCGGTTTATGAGAAACTCTCTTAATCTTCCCAACAGCACAAGAAGGACAGACATGCTCACTTTCATACTTATAGTCAGGTAAGCCTTCAACAAGATGCTTATTGACTAAAGTATTGATGGTTTGAAAATTCAAATGAGAAAGCCTTCTATGCCATAACCAAGAATTCTTTGAAGTAGCCTTTGAAATGAGACAAATATTATCAGTTGGTTGGTTATCATCGAGATTGACGGTAAAAAGGTTATCGTCACGATCGCCACAAAGAATATCAACTCCATCTAAGGTTTGGACTTTGCAAAGAGATTTTCAAAAAAGAACTTGAAGATTGTTATCACAGAATTGTCCAACACTGAACAAGTTGTGACTTAAACCTTCAACATAGTGAACTTTCTTGATTATAATCCCATTTCGTTCAATGTCCCCATAACCTAAGATAGGAGCGAATTGTTGTTTCCAAAGCGAACAGTTCCCATGAATCGTTCTACAAAGTTCATCAGCAAAGACTTATTTCCAGTCATGTGCTTCGAACACCCGGAATCGAGTATCCAAACACAGATGGTTATTTCCTGCAATCAAAGAAATTTAACCGTTTTTAGGTACCCACTTGAAAACGGGTCCTTTTTGGTTAGATAAAGCAGGCAGGGTATATAACTTAGGATGCGCATTCAAACATGTTATTGAATCAACATAAGCATCAACTCGCACATTATCAACAAACATATTTGAATAAAATGTGCGAACATTCACACTAGAATTAAAAGTAACATGTCTACAAGCATTCAAATCAACCACACAAAGTAAAATTGTTTTGATTAACAAAAACACCCTTTCTCCTAATGACAGTCTTTTTCTTCCTTCTGTTCTTCTTTTTCTCAACATCCTTTTGTTTACTAGTGAACTTAGGTACTAATGTCTTAGCAACCCATTTAGCACCACTAGTTAAGCTCTTTCCACCTGTTGAATTGAAACTAAGAAGATTAGAACTAGAAGTTTTAGACATTTTCATCTTTTTGAACTCTTTTGGAGGTGAGGAAACTTCTTGCTTCTTTGGTTTATCATGAGAAAACCATCCATAACTATCCCTATATCTAGTTGAACCATTTGATGTATCCTTAGTTAGCGAAACTGTGCTAGACTTAGACACCTTAGGTATAGAACTAGATTGAGAGCTAGTTTGAGAAGCATTAGGATAGTCTTTCGGAAGTTTCACTTTGGTGTACTTTGTCCTGAGTGGGGTTTCAGCTTGTTCCTTTTTGACATGTTTCACAGGAGTAGCAACAAAGGTTTCTAACTTAATGGTCTTTGGTTCAGTCTTGACGAGTTTGGTCTTTAACTCGTTTCTTTGAGTAATATGAAGTTGGAGCTTTGGACAATGGTTTTGAGATTCCACTTTTGTTTCCACTTTGATTTTGGTAGATTCAATCTTTTTCTCAGTTTCTGAATTAAAAACATATTCTCCCTCCATGAATTTATCAAAATCATCTTTTGTGAAATCTTTATCAAAAGAAAATTGCAATGGAGATTGATTAGTTTCAAATTCATTTGAAAGTTTTGAAAAATCAGGAATCTTGTTGTCCAACTTCACATTATGGGTAGTCTCAGAAATTAGGTCAACTTGAACTGACACATCTTTGGTCTCACAAGAAAATTGAGAAGATGTATCAACACCTATACTAGCACTAGGCTTAGGGTGAACAACTAACTCATCAACAGTGTTGCATGTGAAAAACCTATAGAAGTACCATATCAAAACTAAACTATGTGCAAGTTCTTCATTAGATAAATCAGATTGCACATAATCATCAGCTATAAATGTAGCAGTATTTTGACAAGTACATTCAAGAAAATCAGTCAAGGTCTGGGTAGAGGTATTGGTAGATGAATCACAGGTAGTTTGGGTAGAATTATCTACTAAAGCACTTTGGTCAGTTTGAGTAGAAACATTCTCACAAACTTTCTTAGTAGTAACAACAATACATTTATCCTCTAGATTCGGACTTTGAGACTTGAGATGATCGATAACTTTTTGTTGAGATTCCACCTTTTGTTGTAAACCTTCTATTTGTTTTTCCAAAAATGTGGTTGGAAAGTACATTTTAGTTGGTTTAGGTGGAGTACCGACAGATTCTTGGTTTTGAAAATTTGATTCAATTTCTTCCAACTTGAAAATTGAAGATTTCTTTGTTTTGTATGAATCATTTATAGCATCATAATTAACCAAAAATTCTTGTTTTGGTAATCTCTCAACGTCATCAGTCTCAAATTCGTCATCCAATGGACGAATAAATTGTTGTATCATACCAAGGCGAAGAAATTTTTCATCATACAGGGGTTCAATTTCCTCTTTGGCTTTTTGTAATGGTGTGATATTCTCAAATCCCAACCCGAGAAGAAGTTCTGTTTTGTCAATTTTTGACTTGTTGAAATAGGCAGTGAAATTCAAGAGAGGATTTTGTTCAACTTTATATAGACTTTTCTTGATAGAAAAGTATATTCTTTTTAAATTCCTCAACTTGTTTTTCAAGATTATCAATCTCAATGCCTTTTAGAAAACAATTATGATTTAAATCAGAAATCTTCCTTTCGAGTTCAACATTGTTTGGTTTAGCTTCTTGAAGCTTTTTATTGAGAATATCAACATCCATTTGTCTTGCATTTGCCCGAAGCCATTCATTGGTCTTTTGAATTTCAAGATCTTGATTGGTCTTTTCAAGATCATGAATGGTCTTTTCAAGATTTTGACATCTTTGTAATAACTTAGAATCAGGAGAGACATTCATCTCACATTCTTTAACCAACATCTTGTCTTTGTATGCTTGAAAATCTTGTTTAATAGTATTATGTTCAAAAAGTAATTTTGAGTGTTCTTCAAGAAGATTTGAAAATTCACTTTTTGAAAATGAAATACTATTTTTCAACTTTTTGTTTTTGTTGGCTAAAGAATTGATATGATTTGTTAACTTAGATAAAGCTAATCTACAAGACTCTTTGTCCTTAACCAAAGAAAAAGTAGAGTCAAGATTTACCTCATCATCTGGGTATTCATCATCAGTGCTTTCTGCTTCAAGGACTTTGTTCTTGGCCAATCTCGCCATATAGCAAACATTAGCGGAAAGATCTTGATCTTCATCATCAGTGAGCAACAGCCATTTGTCATCTTCGGCAAGCAATGCATGTCCTGCTTCGACCTGTTTGGCTAACAGCATCTTCTGCTTGTAGTACTCATAGTTCCGCTTTCGAGGTTGTTTGCAATCAACAGCAAAATGTCCAGGAACTCCACAATTGTAGCACCTTTTGTCTGATGTCTTCCCCTTCTCAACTGTTTGTTTCTCATATGCTTCCTTCTTTTCACCATACCTTGATCCAGTAGCTTCACCTTGCTCATTGCTCCTTGGATGATAGTGTTCCTTCTTTGGAAATGCACTTGTAGAAGAAGTGCGGAGATTGTTGTTTGTTGGCCTCGCTTTGTAAAATTTCCTCTTAAAATGCTTAGTTACCGCGGCAAGAGCTTGATATAGTTCATCTGAAACACCATCTCTTGTAGCCATCACATCATCTCCCTCCTCATCAGACGAAGAAACAACCACCATTTGCCTTTTAAGAGCTTCAGAAATCTTCTTCTCAACTATCAATGCCAAAGGATCAGAAGATACAACTTCTGGCATTTTGTTTGATGAAGCTTTGCTTAGGACTTGGTTTTCATTGAGTTTGAAGGATTCATATAGAGTATGAATGGTGAACTTGGTCAGATTTTGATGTTGCTTGATCTGTGTTCCAAAATCTTCCCATTCTTGACCAAGGGCTTTGATAAACTTGATGTTTAACTCAATCTCAGTTTTCTTGACATTGTTCTTTCTCAATTCATTTATGACATTGCAGAATCTGTAGTAGACTGCCTCAAGAGATTCATTTGGCATTTTGGAGAAGTTGTCAAACTCAGTCAAAATGTTGGTCAATCTGATTGTCGAAGTCACGTCAGCTCCTTCCATCTGTCTAGCCACCTCATCCCATATCTCCTTTGCTGTATCATAAGAATCAACAGACCCATAGATTTCATCCGGTAGAGCTCTGTATAAACATGACCTTGCTCTGTTATCTGCAGCTGTTCGATCCTTTTGCTCAGCATTCAAAAGTTCATGAGTTAGAATAACTGCATTAGTAGTGGGATGGCGATGAACAGCAAGTCCATTCAGAATGGAATCTTTCATCATATGACCATTTGTTTGACTTTCCACATAGTCCATGAATCTTTTCTTCCATAGTCCGTATGAACCACGGTAGAGAACCGGAGGTCTTGTATCAGAACCCAATGCCAATGCTTCACGAGAAGCCATTTGAAAAGTTGAATTGAATTTAGAAAAAAAATGAAACGGTCTTGAGAAACAGAAAAATGGAACGATCTTGAGAAGCAGAAAAAGGAACGATCTTGAAAGAATCGTCCTAGGCTAGATCGTTCTGAGAGAGATCGTTCTAAGCAAGATCGTGAGATCGTCTTAGAATTTTGATGAAATTTGGTTAAGTATAGAACTTGAAACGATCTTGGTGAAGATCGTCTTAGGTTTTGAGGAAATGAAACGATCTTGTTAAAATCGTTCTGAGCAAGATCGTCTTGGAAACTTGATGAAAAATTGGTTAAGTATGAGAAATGAAACGATCTTGAAAATCGTTCTGAGCAAGATCGTCTTGGAAACTTGATGAAAAATTGGTTAAGTATGAGAAATGAAACGATCTTGAAAATCGTTCTGAGCAAGATCGTCTTGGAAACTTGATGAAAAATTGGTTAAGTATGAGAAATGAAACGATCTTGAAAATCGTTCTGACCAAGATCGTCTTAGAAATTTTGTGAAAATTTGGTTAAGTATGGAAATGAAACGATCTTGAAAATCGTTCTGAGCAAGATCGTCTTGGAAACTTGATGAAAATTTGGTTAAGTATGAGAAATGAAACGATCTTGAAAATCGTTCTGAGCAAGATCGTCTTGGAAACTTGATGAAAATTTGGTTAAGTATGAGAAATGAAACGATCTTGAAAATCGTTCTGAGCAAGATCGTCTTGGAAACTTGATGAAAAATTGGTTAAGTATGAGAAATGAAACGATCTTGAAAATCGTTCTGAGCAAGATCGTCTTGGAAACTTGATGAAAAATTGGTTAAGTATGAGAAATGAAACGATCTTGGTTAAGATCGTTTTAGATTTCTTTCTCAAAATTTCTAAGTATTTGAAATGACCCAACCAATCCTTTCGGATTAATTAGCCAGAATCAAACACTACCACAACACACTCTTGTTTAGAACGATCTTGTGAAGATCGTCTAACAAGCCACAAAGCACAAGAATGAAAAACAAGCTTTCAATGACTAAGACGATCTTGAGAGGATCGTCCTAGTGAAGATCGTCTTGGTCGTCTTCTTCATCTCAACAGTTTTCCAGAAAAACTCCATTAACAACTTTTTAAAACTTCAATATCTTTTGAATTACTAGGAGTTAGATCACGAAATCACTGGCAAACTGTTTGAATTCATGTCCGCAACAAGTTTATGAACAAAATTCAACACAAAACACAACAGATTCAAATCCCTCAAAAATCGCGCCAAAACTCAAAATTCAATCTCGAGATTTAGATTGAATTGGAACTTGAAAATTGACAGGATTATGTTATCAATAACCACGAATCTATTGATAAACAAACAACTGTGATTTTATGAGATTTGATGTGTGAATTTTGAAGAACCAGTAGGTGAAATAATACGAACAGAATTTGAAATAATTGATTTTGATGAATTTGTGAATGAATTCAGTTATGGATCGTCATCAGATTGATGTTTTGCTCTGATACCACTTGTTATAACACGATTTTATCTGAATATCCAACTATGGCGGTTTTCAGTGTGTGTTCTTGGTGTGTTTTGTGTGTGTTTTGAGAGAGAATTAAGTAACTGTGTGTAAAATCTGGAATTAAAGGTGTAATGATTATGACAAGTTATGATCTCTAAGGTATGAGAGGGCTATTTATAGTCTAACTACTCAATTATGCTAATTGTCACAATTAGCCCCTCAACCTTAGTGATCATTTATCTATGACTTAACAACAAGAAATTCCTCTATTCTAGATTACAATTTATCACTATTTTTGGATTTCTAACAGTTACCTTTCTCATCACACAAACAGAAAACACCAACACCATGATATAACGTTTGTACCAACAACTTCGATCTTACATTTTAGCCACCCCTAGGATTTCTTGGGTTGGGCTAATGGTTTGGGTTGATGTTTTGATGGTTGACATTTCTTCATGTGTTCATGTTATTCCTTTTGACATTTAATCAATCAAATGTGTACATAATGACATTGGTTCCCAATTTTGTCATTATGAGGGGGAGAAAATATTATGATTGATTTACTGATTGATAAGGAAACAAGGAGAAAAGTTTGTGTTTGGTTGTCTCAATAGGTTTTAGGCTGTATCAATTCCCTTGTGTTCAGAAGGATTTTCACTCAAGATGCTTCAAAAGTTCAAAGATGCTCCAAAATGTTTATTATCATGGATTGAGGGGGAGCATGATTACTTTAAGAATTTCATCCAAACTTCATTCAAATGCTTACTCTCCAAAGTGTTCAAGTTGATGTGAAAAAGATCAAAGCTTCAAAAAGGTTGAAAGATTGGTTAGAAGATTCAAGTCAAAGAAGTAAAGCTTCAAAAGAGTCTTCATCAAACACACTTCATTCAAGATCTTCAAGTCATACAACAACATTTCATCAAGAAACTCCAATGCATACATCAAGGGGGAGAGTACATATTCATGAAACTTTGTTTCAAGAAGTTGAATTTCACTCAAGAATCGAAGATTGAAGAATCAAAACCAAGATTCATCTCTTATGCATTTCAAAAGACAACTCTGATTCATGATTCATCAACTCTCGAAGATTCAAGCCACAACATTCATTATTCTCTGTTCAAAAAGAACATTGAGAATCTCACATGATTTAACTTCAAGAAGTCCAAGACCAAGACCGAATCAAGTTCTCCAAAGACAAAAGAGAAAGCTTTGAAGACTTGTTTCAACACCAATTGTCTTCACCACCGGGCTCATCAAATTCATTCCTACAAGACAATATAACACGTACTTCATTCATTACAATATATCACTAAGGGGGAGAATGTTAGAAATCCAAAAAATAGTGATAAATTGTAATTTAGATTAGAAGACTTTCTTGTTGTTAAGTCATAGGTAAATGATCACTAAGGTTGAGGGGCTAATTGTGATAATTAGCATAATTGTATAGTTAGCCTATAAATACCCCCTCACACCTTAGAGATCATAACCAACTAACAAAACCAAAAACACTCTCATTAATTCCAATCAGCCATTTAACTACTTTCCTCTCAAAACACACACAAACACAAGAACACACACTGAAAACCGCCATTGTTGAATTGAATTCAGTAGCTAAAATCGTGTTATAACAACGTACAGCTGCACATTCTTCATCGTCCAATAAGAGTATGGACACGCATATGTATATCTAACCACCAACCTGGATACTAGGAATCTTCCTAGTCACGTCATTTGTCCTTATCTTCAATCCAGGTTGTTATCTTCACTTGATTGTCAGACACAGATTGGGCGGTTTGTCAAGGCACCAATCTGTCTAAGTGTTTCCAAGCTGACTGCTAATCCCAAGCTGCCTTCCACTACCAGCTTGGTCTTCTATCTTCAATCCTCCTCTTCGACTTGGATTGAATGCTAACAAGTTGATGCAGCTTGAATAACACTTGCTTCCATAAGATATTACAATTACAAGTATGAAGCTGATCTGGGTCAGAGACAGATCGTAAGCTGTGTCAGCTTAGTCTGACCCAGATCAGATTACAAGAACCAAAACTAAGTGTTTATAGGTCAGATTTGTCATCATTAAATTTACAATTAACATTGGGACTCAACAATCTCCCCCTATTTGATGATGACAAAACCCAACTACACTTCTAACTATCAGCTTACAAAGAATCAAAGTAAAATATGACTAACAGCTTGTGACCCTTTGAATCTTTTGGGTTCTTTTTCAATCTGATATGAAGTATAAACAAGACAACTGAACTTTGTACAACTATTTGCATATATTGAGAAAACAAATATTACAATGTAGAGTTATGTCTCAATTAATTCTACAGTTTCCTGTATAACCTCAAAAGTTGGGGCAATTCTAACATCTACTTGTCTCCTCCATCCTTCATCAATAAGGAACTGCTCATATCCATTTCCACCTTCACCATAAGAAGTACAGAATCTATATAAGGTATAAAGGTGCATTGTAGGTACCTCTTTAAGCTCAGCAGTCCTTTGGAAGACAAGTTGCCCTCTTGCATTTACAAAGTACATCCCATGTTCAGGTTGAGATGTGCATCCCACTCTTTGCATTAGGCACACCAGCAGGTAGAGACAGATTGAGATAACTGAGAAGCTTGTCAAGAGCATCAGAAGACAATTGTTCGAGTTTCTCTGCAGGACTCAAGTTCTTGAGGAAATATGCATGAGTTCCTTCAGGACCATCAAGTTTGATATGTCTTCTCCTTTTCTTCTTGAAAGGCTCCACAGATTCATCTTCTTCGACCATATCATAAGCTTTGGGTCTTGGACGACCAGTGACATCAACCTTGTTCTTTACAATAATGTTAAATTTCTTTTCAAGGGCCTACAAGACTGTCTCATTGTGGATGCTAGTCATGCCATAAACAATATTGTGCAATTCAACCCATTCTTCATACCCTAATTCAAACAATTTATCAAGATCATGGGTTTCCCAGTTATTCTCAAAACCTTCTCTAGTGAATCTAATACTGGGAATGGAATGCCCAGTTCTCCTTTTCAGTATGACTTTGGCGATTGGCTCTGGATGCCTTCTGAAATTCATCCTTTCTTTTACTTTCCTCAGATCCAGAGCTTCCCACCCAACATGGGCTGCAACACTTTTGCCTACATCTTTCACCTTCTGTGATGGCTTAGTGTGAACCACCACTTTCTTCTTTCCTTGGCTTTTCTTTCTTTTATATCCAATGGGTGCAAGGTCTTTTTCAACTTCAGCATTAAATGTTTCTTGCAAAACCTTGGCAACCTCTGGATCAGATTGTACTACAGCCATCTTTTCTCTTTCCAGTCCAGTTTGTAAGCCTCTTTTACTGACACTTTAAGTGCAGGTGCATTTTTATAGGCTAGCTCCCAATCTTTCTCTTCTTGTGTTAACACCTTCAAACCACTTGACCCAGCTTCAGTTGTTCTTTGCTTTACCTTGAACTGAGACAGAGTGGCTTCATCATCACCAAAAGAGGATTCTACATTAAGGTCTTTGGG
>CM067167.1:248350257-248357618 GCA_034093135.1 Erigeron breviscapus | reverse complement strand
ATCTATTGATGAACAAATAATTGTGATTTTATGTGATTTGAAGTGTGAATTTTGAAGAACCAGACGGTGAAAAGTTCGAACAGAATTTGTGAATAACTTTGATTTTGATGAATTTGATGTTCAGCTCAATCTCAGTTTTCTTGACATTGTTCTTCCTTAGCTCATTTATGACATTGCAGAATCTGTAGTAGACAGCTTCAAGAGATTCATTAGGCAATTTGGAGAAGTTGTCAAACTCAGTCAGAATATTTGTCAATCTTATGGTCGAAGTCACGTCAGCTCCCTCCATCTGTCTAGCCACCTCATCCCATATCTCCTTGGCTGTATCATAAGAATCAACAGAGCCATAGATTTCATCCGGTAGGGCTTTGTATAGGCATGACCTAGCTCTGTTATCTGCAGCTGTTCGATCCTTTTGTTCAGCATTCAACAAATCAGGAGTCAGAATAATTGCATCAGTAGTGGGATGGCGATGAACGGCAAGTCCATTAAGGATGGAATCTTTCATCATGTGACCATTTGTCTGACTTTCCACATAGTCCATAAATCGTTTCTTCCATAGTCCGTAAGAACCACGGTAGAGAACTGGAGGTCTTGTATCTGAACCCAATGCCAATGCTTCACGAGAAGCCATTAGAGATTGATTTGATTTGAAAAATTGTATTGAATTAAAAGTGGAAAATGAAACGATCTTGATAAGATCAGGAAATGAAACGATCTTGATAAGATCAGGAAATGAAACGATCTTGAGTTAACCAGGAAATGAAACGATCTTGATACAAACAGAAATTGAAACGATCTTGATACAAACAGAAATTGAAACGATCTTGAGTTAAACAGAAAGTGAAACGATCTTGACCAATTAGCTCTAGGTAAGATCGTCTTGAGCTAGATCGTTTTGAACAAAATCGTCCTAGGTGAGATCGTTTTGGAATCTTGATGAAATTTGGTTAAGTATTGAAAATGAAACGATCTTGGTGAAATCGTCCTAGGTGAGATCGTTTTGGAATCTTGATGAAATTTGGTTAAGTATTGAAAATGAAACGATCTTGAATTGAAACGGTCTTGAAGATGAAACGGTCTTGAAATGAAATGGTCTTGAAATGAAATGATCTTGAAGTGAAACGGTCTTGAATTAAAAGTGATTTTGGTTTGAAATTATTCAAGGAAATGAGACGATCTTGGTGAAGATCGTCTTGGGTTTTGAAATGAAACGATCTTGGTGAAGATCGTCTTAGGTTCTAAGAAATGAAACGATCTTGGTTTAAGATCGTTTTAGGTTTCTTTCCAAAACTTCTAAGTATTTGAAATGACCCAACCAATCCTTTCGGATTAATTAGCCAGAATCAAACACTACCACAACACACTCTTGTTTAAAACGATCTTGTGAGGATCGTCTAACAAGTCACAAAACACAAGTAAGTGAAACAAGCTTTCAAAGACTAAGACGATCTTGATAAGATCGTCCTAGTGAAGATCGTTCTGGTCGTCTTCTTCAATTCAACAGTTTTCCAGAAAAACTCCATTAACAACTTTTAAAACTTCAATATCTTTTGAATTACTGGGAGTTAGATCATGAAATCACTGGCAAACTGTTTGAATTCATGTCCGCAACACGTTTATGAACAAAATTCAACACAAAACACAACAGAATCAAATCCCAAAAATTCGCGCCAAAACTCAAAAATTCAATCTCGAGATTTAGATTGAATTGAAACTTGAAACTTGACAGGATTATGTTTTCAACTACCACAAATCTATTGATGAACAAATAATTGTGATTTTATGTGATTTGAAGTGTGAATTTTGAAGAACCAGACGGTGAAAAGTTCGAACAGAATTTGTGAATAACTTTGATTTTGATGAATTTGTGATTGAATTCAGGTATGGATCGTCATCAGATTGATGTTTTGCTCTGATACCACTTGTTATAACACTATTTTAACTACTGAATTCAATTCATCAATGGTGGATTTGGTGAGTGTGTGTTCTTGGTGTTTGTGTGTGTTTTGAGAGAGAATCGTGAGACTGTGTGTAGATCTGGTATTAAGATAAAGTTATGTGTAAAAAGTTATCAAAGGTTATGTCAAGGTTATGATCTCTAAGGTGTGAGAGGGCTATTTATAGTCTAATTACACAATTATGCTAATTGTCACAATTAGCCCCTCAACCTTAGTGATCATTTATCTATGACTTAACAACAAGAAATTCTTCTATTCTAGATTACAATTTATCACTATTTTTGGATTTCTAACAAAAACTTTCACCTAACGGTGTTAAAATTGCGGAAGAAATCTTTAAAAAATCAAACCGATAAAAACAGTTCAGTTTCTGCATTTATTGGTGTTACTTGCCATATCATAAAATAAGTCTAAATGAAAACCCAACGGTTGCCCAACACAAAACAACCGTCTACAAAGTACTTCACAAATTCAGCAACACGAAAAAATATAAATATGTCTAATGAGGTATAGCATTTATGGGTAGCTAAAGTCATCAGCAAGCTATCTACCCACTCCTCGCTCTTCATGCCTCATCTACCTTTCAAGCTAAACCTGAGGGAATCACACATTTCAAGAAACAAGTGTTAGCTAACGAATTAGCTAAGTAAGATAACACCATAGTTATAAAGCTTTGTCTAATTAAAACGCTTCTACTTTATTGACAAAATTTTAAGGCACCACACACATAATACACACATGAATAAACTGCATATCAACTTAGGATGAATCACCCTAAATGTGCCTATTCTTCATTTAGTTCACACATTTACACACGTATCTTCGTTAACTGCATTTAAGTGTAACATAAGTCACACCCGACTAGATGAGCAACCAAAAGCTAGTCATCATACGTCGTTAAGGAATGGCAAGCCAATCCCGGAGTAATCCGTATATGGAGGCGGGTCAGACCCCTCGTATTACTCAAACTGCGTTTCAATGACCATGTTGCAAGGAGCCACCCAAGCAACCTCACGTTCACGCACCCGCCGGGCTAGGGAAAGTACGGGTTAAGCTTAACACTTTCCTGCATATCAATTACGAGCTCGGTTTCACACATTATTAGTTTAGGCAACACACAACCTAAACAATTACACACATTAACTTCATTACGTTTGGGCCCTGAAACGTGCAAGTGACATGGCACCCTAGTAAGTCTAGTGAACTAGGTGAACAAGCCACATGAGCATGCACATATCAAGAATCAACGTCATTTCTACATTTCATGCATAACAAGATGCTACATAACATTGCATAACAAATCACTACATTATACCATACTTCATTTCATAACATTTGGGACTGCATTTCAGGTCTTATGGCCAACTACATAACCCACAATACCTCCCGCGTAACCCCATATGCCCACATGCAATATAAAGATACCAAATGGGAAGTTATTATTCAAAACCAGCTTTTGTTGGATCCCCCAGCGTGTCAAAGTAGTGTATCTTACCTCCGAGGAGCGCACGTCAACCGATAACTAAGTTACCGTGCAAGGCAAATAATCTCGTCTACCTATATTTAGTAAACGACCATTAGACACGCTAATACTCACGTTACTAAAGTCATATCTCAGACCTACACGCCTACAAACATGACCCAAGACAACAACATACGCATTGGAGGTTCAAAAGGTTACTTCATTTAAAAACTGACACCGTTGCGCCGCAACATACCACGTTGCGCCGCAACCAACGCGTTGCGCCGCAATTCAAACCAGTTGCGCCGCAACCAACACGTTGCGCCGCAATTCAAACCCCCAGTTGCGCCGCAACACACTATGTTGCGCCGCAACTTATCTTTCTGGAAACCAGTTGCGCCGCAACCAGCCCCGATTCTGCACAACTTCGAATGATTACACCCCAAATCAGATCCAAACGACTCCAAAACAAATACATGACCTTCATACATCAAAATCCTTCATTTTTAGGCCATTAAAATGAAAATAACTCCTTTATTAATCCATACATGATTTGCATTAATAAAACAGGCATTAATTCGACGTCAATTGACCCTCCAATGGTCCAAATCTGATTTCTAATGACTCAAGTGGTCAAAAAGATATAAAATCCAAATCAAAATACCTTTACTACCTGAAGATCACAATGGGGATGCAAAATACACGATCAATCGCTCCTAAATCGCACGTTGGAATGATTTTTGGCTTGGAGTTTGGTTAGGGAATCAAAGGATGGCTAGGGCTTGAGAGGAAAGGTATTATGGCTGCAAATGATGAACTAATGACTCCCTCAAACACCCTAATCCCGTTTTTGACTTTCACCACATGTCAAAATTGATCCCTAGACTTCCAAACATCTCAATACTAGCCCAAAACACCTCTATGGACTACATACAACTCAATGCACACTTTGAACACCTCAAAAAGGCATTTAACTACATGTTAACCACATTACTTCATCAAGTAATGAGATATTTAAGTCTCACACACATTAACTACATATAATCATAAAATCTATTAAAGACTTAACGACACACTGTGTTGACTTAATGACAATAGTCAACTGTTAGATAAAAAGACTGGGATGTTACAACAGACGCTTTACAATCGTTCCCGATCTCAAACGCATCAACTACCTAAATAATTCTGCAAAACTCAAGAAAAAGATCAAACGCACCAATATAAAAATGAAATGAAAAAGTAAACTACTTAAACTAACAATGAAATGAAAATACTACTAAACCTTAATTTGACCTAAACCTAATTTGACTACTTAAACCCTAAAATGACTTAAACCTAAGTACTGAAAAGTAACTACTTCGTGCCAAAACACAAAGTAGGATCGAACTACACTACTAAACTAAGAATGCGTCGCGTCCCCGGCAGCGGCGCCAAAACACCTGACAAGTTGCGTTTTTTAGTGTTTAAATTTATAAAAGTTGTACAAGTAAATATCTCAAAAACACACACACACCTTAACGGACAGGGGACCCGATCAGATGTAGTATAGTTAAGTGATAAGTACAGGATCGTTCGCAGGGACGCGTTGCTTTACCTAATCTAGTAATACATGTAATTCTAGCGGTTGTGGGGTTGTCACGATTTCCTATTAAACTAATTAAAATACTGAAAAGTAAATAGAAGCCGCAACCGCTTATTCAGTGAGAGGCTTAGTCTGAAAATAGTTTGAAAAAGCAAATAACAGTAATTAAATTAAAATACTTGTTTGGCATCTCAGATCTCATGGTACGACCAGATATCATTCTACCTACTTGCTAGACTGTTGGAAACTTAATCACGGCTCAGATTCTCGTTAGATTCACTTTGCCTAAGTAACTAGTGTTGTCCCTAGACTCACACTACTCTATAAAAAAATTCTCGTTAGATTCATTGTTTAAGCATTAATGACCTAAAGTTCGTGTTACTAATTCATCTTTAAATTACCCGGCTCTTAAGCCATGGCTAGATAGTAATTCTCTCCGGTGACCACAGTGCTCGTTTCCAAGTCACTGGATCGCGTCTGACATTGTTAAGCATCATGTTCTATTCGTCCTAATTACTACGGTTCTGGATCCCTCGGTTACAAGTGAATCACCTTTTACATCTAGTTAAAGACCGATCATCAGAATTAAATCAATACATGCAGATATAGAACCGATAATAATATGAAGAACTAGTAAAGCATGGATCTACGACAAACAGTAAAACACACTCCAACAGATCTAACAAATAAAGTAAATAAATAAACATCTACATGATCACATCGATCCAAACAAGTATTCAGCCTACTAGCCTGACATTATTAAAGGAATAACAAAGTCTGAAAAGATGAAAGACATTGTTTACCAACTAAAAGTAAAATAAAAGAGTAGATCTAGGTTGAGGATGAAGATCGGAAGGTGTTAAAAGCTCCAAAACCTCCTTGGAATCTGCAAAGTCGACCTAGGGTTGAATATGGGCGGCTAGGGCTGCTGAATCGGCTCTCTCTTTGGGTTTTGAGGGTTGCTTCGGCTTAAATAGTGAAATAAGTCGGTTGCATATATATATATATATATATATATATATATATATATATATATATATAGATATATATATATATATATATATATATATATATATATATATATATATATATATATATATATATATATATATATATATATATATATATATATATATATATATATATATATATATATATATATATATATATATATATATATATATATATATATATATATATATATATATATATATATATATATATATATATATATATATATATATATATATATATATATATATATATATATATATATATATATATATATATATATATATATATATATATATATATATATATATATATATATATATATATATATATATATATATATATATATATATATATATATATATATATATATATATATATATATATATATATATATATATATATATATATATATATATATATATATATATATATATATATATATATATATATATATATATATATATATATATATATATATATATATATATATATATATATATATATATATATATATATATATATATATATATATATATATATATATATATATATATATATATATATATATATATATATATATATATATATATATATATATATATATATATATATATATATATATATATATATATATATATATATATATATATATATATATATATATATATATATATATATATATATATATATATATATATATATATATATATATATATATATATATATATATATATATATATATATATATATATATATATATATATATATATATATATATATATATATATATATATATATATATATATATATATATATATATATATATATATATATATATATATATATATATATATATATATATATATATATATATATATATATATATATATATATATATATATATATATATATATATATATATATATATATATATATATATATATATATATATATATATATATATATATATATATATATATATATATATATATATATATATATATATATATATATATATATATATATATATATATATATATATATATATATATATATATATATATATATATATATATATATATATATATATATATATATATATATATATATATATATATATATATATATATATATATATATATATATATATATATATATATATATATATATATATATATATATATATATATATATATATATATATATATATATATATATATATATATATATATATATATATATATATATATATATATATATATATATATATATATATATATATATATATATATATATATATATATATATATATATATATATATATATATATATATATATATAT
>CM067167.1:248337757-248345257 GCA_034093135.1 Erigeron breviscapus | reverse complement strand
TGGCATGTTTGTAAGTGAAAATGATTGGTGTCAAAATGAGTTGTCAAGTTAGTAAGTCAGGTTTAGGTTAACAAATGAAAAGGGTCGGTAGTATGGTGAGTTGACGGGTTGATTTTAGTTAAAACAATTTGATTTCACGTCAAAGATGTTAAATGGGAAAAGCTTTTATTATTTTTTTTCTAGATAAAATTGATTGATTTTCAAATTATATTCGATTAAATTGGTTTTAGTAGGTTGACAATAGTTTGATGAGTTGTTATAAAGTCAAACATGTTTGTAATCAACCGATTAAGTAAACCATTTTATCTAAAATATTTTGCGGTTCAACGAGACAACATGTTAACTTAAATGGTCAATCCATACCCAACCCCAATAGTCAAGTTGGGGAATTTATAGGTCGAGAATATACAATCCTATCTCAATCTCAATTATATACAATTGAGTTTTAAAATGCATCAAGTACCATAAGTTTTAACTGCATCATAAACTCTTTATTTAAATGTCACAACGAATAAAAATATCACTTATCGATTAACAAATTATATTAAAATCCGGTCGATCATATACAAATATAACAGATTTTTGAATAAAAGCAGATCGTGTGATTGAAATTCAATGAAAAGATTACAAAGGGTTGATCTTAAAGTAAGGTATGTTAATTCTCCAAGGGTACTGATAATTACACGGGCTCTTTTTATTCATGCACTGAAAAATTATTTAATAGACTATTATGCCCGTTAAGTTCCTTACCCAGTGTTTGACCCTCTAATTCTCAATCACCTGCCACAAGAACACATACGCACCACCTTTAATCAATCACACTTTTTCTCCTGACACCACACTTTCACAAGCAACAATGTACGCAGGTCCACCATCATTCAAATTAATTAGAAATCTCGGGGTGTAGACGGGAGCAATCTGAATAGGATAAAGAGGAAGAATGACTATGGTAATGATGTTTGCGAACGAAGATATTGGTAACAGGAGAACCAAGCAGGTCTAAGAGCACTAGTCATCATATCCCAATGGTGATTCAACTATAATCTATGGGTTTCAGACGGTGGATATAGGTAAACATCGAGAATTTTATCCTTAGGTTGATGATGGTGGCGAGGAAGAAGAAGAGGATAATGGTGATGGTGGGGATGAAGAAGAGTTTAGGTAAAAAGTGATTTTCGGTTACTCATTTCCATATCGAATTTAAATTTCCAGGTGTGTAATGACTTATGACTGATTATGGTAATGCTGACGATTAGGATTTTGGGTTAAAAGTGTTGACATATGAATTGTTATTTTATGTGTGGTTTTGTTATGAACCAGTTGTAATTTTAATGATATGTGTTAGGAGAAATGAAAGATTATTTTTGCCGGTTGAAAACAAATGAAAGTCTAGAATGGAAGAGTGGTAGATCTGAAAAGAGTTAAAGTGTATGTTGGAAATTTGTAATGGAGTTGACCGACTATTCAAGATCAAAAAGGCTAAAGAGAACTTGTCCACAAATTTCTATGGGCATAGTTATCTTTTCTTTTTAACTTTCCATACACCAATAAAAAATTTTCCATGTATATCTGTTGGAGTCTAGTCACTCATACATTACAAGATAGATTTGAAGATGACAAACAAATCAAGAAATACTTAAGTCCTTGGTTCTGGAGCTGAGTCAACTTGGATGGTTCCAAGCTGAGTCAGCCTGAACATCTTCACTGGAAGATGGTATCTCTCAAGCTGCATCAAAAGAAGTTGCCTGTTGCCTTTCTTCTTGTTTTCACACCAGAGAGTGGATCACCAATGATTTGGTTAATTGGATGACTCTTTGTCCATCTAGTAACTGGGACAATGGACTGATTCAGATTAGATGGTTCAGCATGATCAGCTTGAGGAAGAGGCTGATCAGCTTGGACAGGTATGGAGGAGTCTGAACCAGTTGGAGAGTCATTTAATGGATTTTGAACAATTACTTCAGTAGGAGCAGGATCAGCTTGTGCATTTTCAAAGATTGGAATTTCTTCTTCTTCTTCTATAAGTTGCTCCCCCTGAGTTTGAGCATTATCAGCTCCAACTGGAGGATTAGTTGGAGGCTCATTCTCAGGTACAGCCAGTTCTTCAAAGTTGAAGTCTTCATCTTCAGGAGGAGAGCAATCTGGCTTAGAACAACCTTCATCAATGCTTACATTAACAGAGTTCTCAATTGTTTTAGTTCTCTTGTTGTAAACTCGGTAGGCCTTCATCATTATTGCATATCCAAGTAGGATACCTTCATCTGATTTCTCATAAAACTTTCCAAGATGGTCTTTCTGATTCAGAATATAGCAAGGACTTCCAAACATTCTTAGGAAACCAATCTCAGGTTTTCTCCCCCTAAGAAGTTCATATGCAGTCTTCTGGTGTCTTTTCACAATGAGGGATCTGTTCTGGGTAAAGCAAGCTGTGTGTACTGCTTCAGCCCATAAATGAGACTTGACATTGTTTTGAGCCATCATGGATCTGGCAGCTTCAATAAGAGTTCTGTTTCTTCTTTTTGCAACACCATTTTGTTGAGGAGTTCTGGCAGCTGAGTAGACTTGTGAAATTCCCTTTTCACTGCAGAATGAATTAAGAGTGATATTCTTAAATTCAGTACCATTATCACTCCTCAATTGCCTAACAGGCCTTTTGTAGAGAATTTCAGCCTGCTTAATGAAATGAATAATGCTGTCAGCAGCTTCACTCTTGTGTCTTAGAAAGAAAACCCAGGTGTATCTTGAATACTCATCAACAATTACCAAGGAGTATCTCATTCCAGTGAATGATGGAGTACTAATTGGTCCAAATAAGTCCATATGAAGCAGATCCAAACAATTATCAATGGTTGAGCATGTTTAGACTTAAAAGTAGCTTTATGTTGCTTGCCTTTCTCACAAGCACCACACAGCTTGTCCTTCTCATAATTAATCACTGGAAGACCAGACACCAACTCTTTCTTACACAGCTTGTTGATGTCTTTGAAATTCATATGAGACAGCCTTTTATGCCACAACCAATTCAGCTCATCTTGAGACTTGACATGAAACAGACTTCTCTTGTGACAGTTGGATTTCTCATGTCAAAAGAATACAAAGACTCATCCCTCTTTGCAATAAGAACCACATTGCCTTCTAAATCAAGAACAAGTCCCTTATCAGACCTGAATCTCACTTCATAACCAGCATCACACAACTGACTCACACTGATCAGATTGTGCTTCAAACCATTAACATATGAGACCCTTCTGAAAGTAAGGGGACCATTTGAAAGTATACCAAATCCTTCAGTCTTTCCTTGAGAGTCATATCCAAAAGTAACATTAGGACCAGCGCGAATCCTAAAGCTACATAGCAGGGACTTACATCCGGTCATATGCTTGGAACATCCACTGTCCAAGTGCCAGGTGTTATCTTCATGACTGCCCTGCAATTATGATAAGAGATTAGTTCTTTTTGGGAACCCATCCAAAGATGGGTTCACCAGAGCTGACCTTCTGGTCTGACTCAGATTGGGAAACTAAACACAGACTCTTATCACATTTTGAAACCCATTGTTGCTTGGTCTGTCCTTTACCAGATTCAAAGTTCTTTCTAGCAACATTTGGAGTTTCCTTCTGAACAAAACATTTGCCTATTCCAGCTTTCTTACATTCAGCTCTCAATTTTCTTTGATCAACAGTTTTTGGATCAGACACCTTCTTAAGAAAATTGGTTTTCATTGACACCTTATCAGTTCTGGACTCAACATATTTTAAGATCATCTTTTCAGAATCAGACTTGGTGTTACTTGAAACAGACTCAGATTTTGCTTGTGACTCATTTCCTAGAGAACCAGACTTCTTACTCTTTAAAAGCTTAATTTTCTCTTTAGGAACACTGTGATCTCTATCCTTTCTTTTATTTCTCTTTAGACTATTCTTGTTTGTTTTAGTCTTTGAATCTGACACAGATTGGGTGATGGTCAGTTTGGACAAGTCAAGACTTTCTTCAGGTTTTAACTCAACAACCTGATCAGCCTCAGACACAGCTTCAGCAATGGTCTGACCAATGGTTTCAGGATCTTTAAACCCAATACCATATTTCTGAACCAACTTAATTGGTTTAGAAATTGTTTCTTTGGTTTGGACTTTGGGTGGTGAAGGAGGCTGATAACAAGGCTCCATAGCACATACTTCTGCAATGGTTATGGCCCTATCATAATCACCATCAAAATAGCTTGGATCTGATGAGGTATTTGTTCATTTACACACTTAGCAACTCTTTTTGAACTGATACACCATGTTTCAGTAATCTGTTTAACCTTTAAAAACTTTTCTTCTGCAGTTTTGGCTTCTTTAATCAAAATGGAGTTTAATTGCTTTTGAGCTTTAACTTCAGATTCTAGTTTTTCAATGGTGTGACTCTTAGAGCTGTTATCAAGTTTCAAAATATGTATTTCCTTTTTGAGTTCTTGATTAAAGTGTTTTTGTAGTAAAACCTCATCACCAAGTTTATTCAGTCTGGACAGCTTCTCATTGTCAGACAGATTGGAAAAAGAAGTTACCTCAGGTGGAGCAGTCTGACTGGTAGATGCCTGGTGAGCTGACTCAGATTGCTGTTGTATTTTTACCAGATCTTCAGCAAATCTTTGAGTAGCTTTTTTAGCCATGAAACACTTGGCATCTTTGTACAGCTCATCATCAGATGATGTGGCACTTTCAGCCCAGTCTTTGGCTACCAGACTCTTCTCATTTTTGTTCACCTTCTCAGTCAGCTCAGCTACTTGTGCTTTCAAGGCTTTGTACTTGGTCTTGAGCTTAGAGTATTTTTCATCTCTTCCACCTTTGGCTGGCACAGCTTGAGCAGTTTCTTTGGATCTGCAATCTCCAACCATATGTCCAGTCTTGCCACACTTGTAACAAGTGACCTTGGACATATCAAATGGCTTCTTGGTCTTGTCAGCTTGGCCACCTCTTCCTTTTCCTTTAAACTTATTAAAGGATCTCCTTCTGATCCTCTCAGCCAACATAGCTACTTCATTAGCTAGTTCATCACCATCAGATTCATCACATTCAGATTCAGCACAAACAGAGTTAGGATTAGACATCACAGGAATATCATCATTAACACAAGGAATGATCTCATTACTAATTGAACTAGGGTGTTCAGTCATAGAAGCAACAAGTGCAGCAGTAGGCTGACTATAAGAATCACCCATAGCAATTAACTTTTCAGCCTCTGAACATTCTTGGTTATGAAGCAAACCAAAAAGTCCAGGGAGATCAAGATCATGATAAACAGAACTTAATTTAACAGAAGAAATATAGTTGTTCCATTTGGGTGGTAATGAATCAAGAAATTTGCTCTTTAAAACCTCATTTTTCTTATTAACTCCAACAGCAGCTAAATCATTTACCAAAGCATTAAAGCGGGTATGAGTGTCAGTCAAGGATTCATTTCTCAAAGAGAAAAATCTCTCATACCTCCTGGTCAATGTAGTAATTGTGGATTCCATGGAGGTAGAGAAACCCTCAAACATAACAGTCAATGTACCCCACATTTTCTTAGCTGTTGAACACATTTTAATGGAATGGTAAAGATCTTTGGGCACAGCTTGGACAATGAAATTTCTAGCCTTCACATCCAAGTTTGCCAACCTCCTATCCTCATCCCCCCAATCTGCCTTGTCCTTACAATAGATTTGACTGTGGCAGGAATGGTTGGTTGACCTTCCCTGACCACAGCTTCTACCACAATGGTTTGTGTAGGAACATAAGGACCATCCGCAAGGATGTCAGGCATATTGTTATCGATGGATTCAAGGAACAAAGACATTCTACCTTTCCACCCACTGAAATCATCTTTGTCAAACATGGGTGGTCGGGTTGAAGAACCATTATCAATATAAGATGACATATTGCTTTACTATAAATGAAAATATGCAAGAATCAAGTCAAGTTAATTCTCAACCTGGCTCTGATACCAATTGATACATCCCACGATGTATCAATATACCAAAGTATATTGAACACAGAACAGTTGTAGAGGGGGGTGAATACAACTTACTTCAATCTTTACAAACTTTTAAACACAAAATGTTTTAAGATTCAGTTAATGAATATTAAGCAAGTAAGTAAAGAGCAGGAATCATTAAAACAGTAAAGCAGTAAAGAACCAGAAACATTCTTGAACACAGATTGTGGTTTCAAATGTAATCTTTATTAAGAAATAATCTATACAAAGAATTACAGGGTTGTTGCGGAATAAAGATAGCTATAGATATCTAAACAACCCTATGAAATGACAAACAACAATCAATAAGTTTCAGCTCAAGAGAATCAGCCCAAGCTGATCTCATACAGACTAAGCTGTGTGTAAGAGCAGAGAAACTTGTGTGAAGAATGATTCTCAGGAAATGCCACACATATGCAATCCATGAATGAGGCTTTTATAGGCACAAGCGCTCCTTCATTGGGTGTCCGTTGCAGCTACGTGTTCTTCAATCAGTGGTTGATGAAGGAATAATCAATCGTGCCTTTCATGGTACTTGTGGTCCCCCACGTACTAACGCACATTCTTCATCTACCAATAGGAGTATGGACACGCATATGTAAAACAACCACCAACCTGGATCCTAGGAATCTTCCTAGTCACATCATTTGTCCTTATCTTTAATCCAGGTTGTTATCTTCACTTGATTGTCAGACACAGATTGGGCCGTTTGTCAAGGCACCAATCTGCCTAAGTGTTTCCAAGTTGACTGCTAATCCCAAGCTGTCTTCCACTAACATCTTGGTCTTCTATCTTCAATCCTCCTCTTCGACTTGGACTGAATGCTAATACAATTTGATGCAGCTTGAATAACACTAGCTTTCATAAGATATTACAATTACAAGTATGAAGCATGATCTGGGTCAGAGACAGATCGTAAGCTGTGTCAGCTTAGTCTGACCCAGATCAGATTACAAGAACCAAAGATTACTGAGTGTTTATAGGTCAGATTTGTCATCATTAAATTTACAATTAACATTGGGACTCAACACCTTGCATTAGTGGATCACATAGGTGAGAAACATGATCAATTCGGAATCAAATGCTCCTGAAAACCTTTTACTCCTTGTGCTTTAAGAAACCATAAATAACTCCATCATCCACTTCTTAATTTTTCTTAAGGCCAAAACTCTTTATCTTAAGAAGCATTTGTACATAACATCTTGTACAAATATAAGATATCAATATCACCTTTACATTCATGCAATATAAGGAAGAATCTCCCCCGTAGATACTCGTCCCAATCGTCACATATCGTCCCGTAGCGAAATCAAAACTAAATGAGTCGTAAATCCAAAACAGTCCAAAGTATGCGCCGCATGGAACATGTGTGCGCTGCATAAATGCATATCTGGGAACCTATGCGCCGCATGGAATACATATGCACCACATATTTCATGTAAATTTGTCACAGAAAACACCCAAGTTCTGAGCACATATTCTATGCGCCGCATAGAACCTCTATGC
>CM067167.1:248186868-248318438 GCA_034093135.1 Erigeron breviscapus | reverse complement strand
TTTATTCAACTCTCTATAGTCGATGCACATCCTCAAAGATCCATCCTTCTTCTTGACAAAGAGAATCGGCGCACCCCATGGTGAAGAACTAGGTTGGATTAAACCTTTATCAAGCAATTCTTGCAATTGCTCCGAGAGTTCTCGCATTTCGGAGGGCGCTAGTCTATATGGTGCCTTAGCCACGGGGGCTGCCCCGGGAACTAAATCGATAGTAAACTCTACTTGTCTCGCTGGGGGAAGTCCAGGTAGTTCGTCCGGAAACACATCTAGAAAATCTCTAACCACAGCTACCTTGAGAGGGTCCTTATCTTTCACTCGCTTATCCACTACTTGTGCCAAGTATGTGTGATATTCCTTCCGTAGGTACTTCCTCACCTTCATGGACGACACCAACTTAGGTTGGACTCCCGCCTTATGGCCTTGAACTATTAGCACCTCACCGCTATCTAAAGGAATGTTTCTAAGAAGTATTTAAGTTTTAATGAAGTAGTTTATTGGAAGATTATGGCCATATCAAAGTGTTAAAACACTAGATATTATGTTCTAGGAAGTCTTAAGTTCATTCGAGAAAGAAACGATCGAAAAAGCAACGTTTTACATATATATCCATAAAAGTTTGCCATGTTTATTAATGGATCAAAATGGCAAATGTTACACAAATGTAGATTAATCTACACAAATGTAGATTATGGGTTTTGGGTCAGCTTGGGTTCTGGGTTGGGTCAGCTTGGGTCAAGTTGGGTCAGCTTGGGGTCTGGGTCAGGTTGGGTCAGCTTGGGGTCTGGTCAGGTTGGGTCAGCTTAGGGTTGGGTCAGCTTGGGGTCTGGGTCAGGTTGGGTCAGCTTGGGGTCTGGGTCAGGTTGGGTCAGCTTGGGGTTGGGTCAGCTTGGGCGGTCAGCTTGGGGTTGGGTCAGCTTGGGGTGGGTTGGGTCAGCTTGGGTTTGAAGTCAAATTATTTACAAAAATGTCACCGCGTTTTTTTTTTAAAAAGCCACATGTCACGTTCTGATTGGTTCATAGGACCTTCTCTCCCTTCTCTCCTTAAGACACCTTCTCATTTGATCTCTCTCCTATATATATATATATATGGCTCAAAAGTCAAAACACGTTGACCCTGACTATATTGGCATATAACTGCCTTCAAAAGAGGCTCCTATGACAACTGATGATAAGTAAACATCTACCATAACTAATTAAGCAATGCTACCTATGTATGCTTCAAGTTGCACCACATCCTTCCATAAGTTATCATATGATTCATATCAAATTAGTAAAACATTATAAAAAGCTAGAGCATGTATCATACACTCAATAGAGCACAATGTAAATTCTTCCTTCGTCTATTCCTAAGTCACATTAAAGATTTAAAATTGAAAGTCAGTGGACAAGTAAGAAAACCAAGTTCAAGCCGCCACCTCTTCAACTATTTAAATGATGCCATTTTCACACCAAAGAGCATCAGAGGAATATAGTATATCTTTAGGCAATAGTTTTAAAGGTGCAAGTCGTGTGATAACGAGCATTGCAAGTTCCATTTGCGCATGTTCTAACATATGATGCTAAAAGAAACTGAAAAAACATGAGTTTGAGCCATTAAAGTTTACTTTAATTAACTTAACTCAAATCTAATCTTTTCTGTGATTTTCTCAAATTAAAATATTATTAAAAAGAGAATTGAAAGAAAATAAGTACAGAATCATGATACACTACAGAGATTTTGGTTTTTGCGACGAAACTTTGCGACAAACACATTTTGTCGAAAAAAACCGCTAAACGACAAAAAAAAAAAATTGAGAGTCAAAAAGTGATTCGGTTAAAATCATTGTTAGTTAGTATTTATATATCCAATTGGAATTTGGAATCATACAAAATGAAAGATTCACCACATTAACGGACTCAGATTACTTATCTACTAATCGGTTTAGCCAAAAAAAGAAACCAGGGAGCCAAATAACGGGCAACCTTTCTTGAACAAACCTTTAATCAGATCTGTATTAAGTTATTTCCAACACATTTAGGTGGCGAACATTTTCCAAATACAATTTAATCAGGCAGCACGCTAAGGATTCAGTTAAAAAAGAGGTTGAGCCATTAAGTTCTTAACTAGAGTCTCTTGGCTGGTCAAATCAGTTAGTCCATATGTATTTTTGGGTTCGCTTACAGGTCCTTAATTATATCTATTCCGGCCGGTAAAAACAACTAACCTAAGCATGAAACATATGTTTAGACAAAATTATAGTAAAAGAGTGATCTTGACTCTTTGTGTTGTGTCACAGGCCCATCAATATATGTATATGTATATATATATATATAAAGAAAATGATCCGTACTGCATGATTTTACCTATCTTAGGTACTGCCATGTTAAAAAAAGTTATAAATTAAACCTTTGAATTTGATAAACATACATAACCCCCCTGAAATACTCATGCTTTACCTAAGAATGGTACTGCATAATCTTTAAAAAAGAAAAAATTCAAATCATTTCAAAACTCCATTAAATTTAGAGTAAATTACACTTTTCGTCCCTAAACTTGGCTCGTTTTTCACTTTTCGTCCCTAAAGTTTAGAAATTACAATTTTGACCCTAAACTTGTCCAATTTTTTCAATAAACGTCCTTTTGTCTTACGGCGTTAAAAAATGGCCGTTAACGTGCGCACGTGCGAGACACGTGAGGGCACTAATGTAATTTCACCTTACACCGAGGGACGAAAAGTGAAAAATAGCTACTTGAGGGACGAAAAGTGAAAAAATAGCTACTTGAGGGACGAAAAATGAAAATCATGCGAAAAATATATCAACGTGTTTCTGTCTTTTTCCTTCCTCCCTTCCTCCCTTCCTTCCTGTTTCTTCTTCTTCAAACATACTATCCCAAAATCAAACAACCTAAAATCACAACAACATCAATCACCTTATGATAATAATCCAATTAACATATTAACGTTTTTCAATCATGTCTCCACACTTCCCTATTTTCAACTATCCTTTCCCCACACACATGTTCATACTCCATAACATTAGCTTTTAGTACAAATAAATAATTTCAACAAAATCACCAAACGAGGTATCATTCATCTTATAGTACAAATGGGCACAACAACCTGCACTTCTTAAACTAATGAATCCTAACCAAAGAATAATTTTGCTATATCACTGCCTTCTTCTAAAAAAAAATAAAAAATAAGAGTTGTTGATCGGTTACTTCGGCAATGGCAAGATTGGTCAAGTCGGCAAATGGCTTATTTTTGCAGAAAAAGCGATGAACAGTTATGGTGTCTGGAAAATGATGAATTTCAGAAGAACAACCCGTCGGAAACTGCAAAACCCCGTCGAAAAAGAATAGAATGTCACCGGAAAACTTTAAATCACGATTATTCTCTCGATCCTCCGAATTACGACTCGAAACCGGTTGCAACCAACTCTACATTCAATCGCGAACAATCCCTGACCAAAAAAATTTCAGATTCAAAGCTCGCCGGAAAACATGTCAGGTCGCCGGAAAAATTAAATCTCCAATAACTTTGTTGTTTCTTCGAATTACCACTTGAAATCACCACCAATTTTCTCAAAACTTGATGCCGCACAAACCCTGAGCAACAATTGATTCGATCTATACTCTCCGGAAAATTCAATTTCTCACCGGAAAATTCAATTTCGCATGATTTTCATTTTTCGTCCCTCAAGTAGTTATTTTTTCACTTTTCGTCCCTCAAGTAGCAATTTTTTCACTTTTCGTCCCTCGGTGTAAGGTGAAATTACATTAGTGCCCTCACGTGTCTCGCACGTGCGCACGTTAACGGCCATTTTTTAACGGCGTAAGACAAAAGGACGTTTATTGAAAAAATTGGACAAGTTTAGGGTCAAAATTGTAATTTCTAAACTTTAGGGACGAAAAGTGAAAAACGAGCCAACTTTAGGGACGAAAAGTGTAATTTACTCTTAAATTTAATTTATAAGTTGTCATATAATATAATATATATATATAGAAAGGTTCATGTGAGAACCAATTAAATTGGAAGAACCGTGAGAACCTGTAATTTATAACTTGATGTTCATATGTGAATTGTATATGTGAACAAATTCATTCATATATGAACAGATCAAGTTGTACTTAATATACATATGTTCATATGTGAATGGTTCTCACATGAACCTTTCCCTATATATATTATATATATATATATATATGGAAGTGTATCTTTCATAAAAAGAAAGATCCTTTAAATTTGAATCTAACTTTATTGATATATATATATATCTTTGCATAAGGAAAAGGATAAAGATCCTTTAAATTTGAATCTAACTTTTATGATTGTTGGAAACCTATCAAACCATTGAATTAAAATCAAAGATATCTTTGAATTCTGATCCTTTATTTCAATCAAAATGTTAAGGTCTGATGGATTGTCTAACTTTACATTTAAAGTTGATGTCAATAACTGAGGATTCCTATCCAAAGGAAAAATAAAAAACACTTACTGCACTTTCTCACTTAATTAACGGACGGTACAAAAAACAAACTAAAACTACTACCTGCTATTTATAACAAAACGAACTTTACACATGTTTAAAGTAAATAAACCACAAAATAAAAACTCTAACGTCTCCTATTATGTCATTTCCGATATTCCCACGTTCAGCTTGCATGATAACCCATCAAATCTCAACGTTGCTACAACTTCCATTCATAATACTCGGTCACAACCTAGACCAGTTCTTCACATGACCCATTTGCTAAATCATAACCCGACTTGACCCATACGACCTGTAAATTACCCGATTCACCCAACAGTTTGGGAATAAATACCTCATTCGAAAATCTTCCTCCTTAGTCGAGCAAGAGTTAGTATAATTGAAATCATTAGAAAAGCGTAAACGTTCTCCATCATCTCAAAGTAAGTTACCCTCCAAATCCTAATAAAGTGCAAGCTACCAACAAGTCCCATGAAGCCCACAACAAAACCGAGCCCATACCAGCATAAAACCATGACCAACCTTGTGACCCTTCTTTACCTTCTCTTCACATGAGCATCCGATAAATTGTTTTCTTTGCAACTCCTTGATAGTGACGGCCCACATAGCTCGATGTTCCCTTCATAAATAGTAGATAGATCACCTAAAGTTTGAAGCTGATTTCCAATCGGTACTGGGCCAGATAAGTTATTGAAGGATAGGTTCAAGTAGCTTAGGAAGTTCAAGCTAGCTAAACTTGAAGGAACTTGACCAGACAACTTATTCGCCGACAGATCTAAAGATTCCATTTGCCTTAGATTTCCAATCGTTACCGGAATCTGCCCGCTTAGTAAATTTCTAGAAAGATTCAAATTCTTCAACGCCACAAGTTTCATCAAAACATCAGGAATCTCGCCAATAATTCTATTGCTTGAAAGGTCCAATGATATAAGAAACCTAACACTCCCGGTGTACTCCAATTGAATGCCTTTTATATAAGTCACAATATATTCTTCATATCCAGTGCTATTGTAATAAGAGTATTGAGCACCCACGCTAGTAGCATTCATCATACCAATGCCATAGTTTACAAAGTTATCACTAGTCGTGATCATACCGGCTAAATTACAAAAGCAATGAGGGACAGTTCCAGTTATGTTATTATTTGCCAAGTTTAAATGCTGAAGAGCGTTGATTTCACATAGTTCTAGTGGAATTTTACCCATGAACTTATTTGATTGGAGATTCAAGATTTTAAGCTTCGATAACTTTTTTCCAATCCAAAAAGGGATCTTACCAGTCAACAAATTGTTCCCTAAATCAAAGGTGACTAAGCTTGTCAAGTTCTGTAAGGCCACTGGGAGATTGCCCTCAAATTTGTTATTGCTCAAGTGCAATGATTGGAGATATGATAGAGAACCTAATGAATTCGGAACATCACCTGTTATAGTGTTATTTGTAAGATCCAACACCCGTAAATTAATCAAGCTCCCTAAGCAGTTGGGAAGAACTCCAGAGAAATTATTATTAGATAAATCCAATAATTTTCATACTACGCAACTCGCATAAGTGTATTGGAATCCTTCCAGTGAAGCGATTTTTCCCAAGAATAACATAAGTGACACCTGGGTTGGATTGGACAATCATTAGCTAGTCTAGTTGAGATATATAAGACGAGTTGCTTTGGGTTAGGTTGGACCAACGTTAAGTCGAAATTTCTGAAAATGTAAATAATTAATTGTTTTCTAATGCAAGATAATCACACAAAAGAAAGTGCAAACAACTTTTTATTAGTTTATTTAAACTAAAATTTTTTGTATAACTTTGTTCACATCATTAATTGTATTTGATCAAAAAGTTTGGAGAGTTATAAGTGGTTAATAAGTGGCTAGATCAGTTGTCTTTTAATATATGCTAGATTTATGCATGTGTAAGATGCACGGGTTGTTTTTGACCTTTTTAAGATAAAATGAACTATTAAATATGTAAATTTAAATGTGAAAAATGTAAGTAAAATCTAATTAAAAGAATATAATTGTTGCATATTGTATTTTATCTTTTGTAATACTTTTTATAGATACTATTTGTTTATATTTTTGATTTGACATTAGTTGTTTATTTTCACCTTAGGATACTTTTCGATTAAACTAGAGACATCCGAACCTACAATTGTCCGTGCATAAAAATTGGATGTTGTACCTACAAACAAACTTTTAATAAACAAAAATAGTTATTAACAATTTACATGGGCAATGTTCCATTTATTTCTTATTCAAAACAACGTATAAATTGTTGTAAAAAAAAATCTTAAACAAATTTAAAAATTAAATATATTGATTGAAATACAATATTTGAGATTCACAATCGAATTAAAAGATAAAGTTTGAGATACAAATAAATAAAAATCAATATTAATTAGTGAATTATTAGTTAATAAAATTAAAACAAAAGAATTATATTAAAAATTATAGAATATGTAAAAATCGTTGACTTTTGTTATCATATTAGATATTGGGTCTAAGTAAGAATTATTTAGTAAAATCAATGATTTTGATTGATTAATATGAAGTTTAAGTAAGAATTATATACACGGGTATACATAAAACATTATAAAATTTAATATTTCGTAATGAAATTCATATGGATTATATGAGTATTATACATGTTAAATGACTACATGTTAAAGTATTATATATTTAAAAGGATTATAAAATTATTATATCATTATTTACTTAAGATTTTAATATCATATATACATACGGTATGTTAAAATAATTGTATTAAAATATTTAAAAATAATTTTATACATATTTAATATATTTGGTTTATATATTCATTGAAAATGTAAGTTAACATATAGTATTAATATTTTGTGAAAAGAAAAATATTATAAATAAATTTTTTAATTAATTAAATGAGAAAAATTAAAAAAATTTATCAAGTTGATAGTTACAAAATGTATAATTATATACAAGTATTTAGTGAGGCTAAAAGTGTAAGTTATTGATGGAAAAAAAAGTGTAAATTAGAGAATTTTTCTACAAATACTAATATAATACTAATATATAGGATAATAAGTATTTAATGAGGCTAAAATGTGTAAATTGTTGATGAAAATAAAAAAAAGTGTAAATTAGGAGATTTTTTTACAAATACTAATATAAATATTAATATATTTGATAATGATTATTAGGATTTTTAATTTATAATTAAATTAATAATGATGCATCAATATTCCTTTTAACAATTAAAGCTGTTGTTAATAAACTAGATTATTGTCCCGCGTAATACGCGAGAGAACATATTTAATTAATGACATATTATCGTTTCATAATATCGTAAATTGACAAATATAGATAAAAGATGTTGAAAATGGATTAATTAATACCATGATGCAAAAAATGTAAATCAATATCTTGCTAAAATGAGTTAATTAACAAATAAACAAAGTTTCATTGAAAAACGAAAACTATCGCATTTACAATTAAAAGTTGAGAAATCTCTATATATACTAAGAGAGATATCCAAATCCTATGTGACTATCCTCTTCTCTTAAGAAATCATCTTTTTGCATACGTGTCAATTTCTTGATTTTTTTCCCATTTAATTATATTCCAACTCATCATATTTTAATCCTAATGATCAATACATAAATGCCTACTATTTTAATTATATTCCATCTAAGTATGCCAACTATTTTAATTATATTCCACATAAGCATCTAAGTGTATAACATTAATATGTAAAATATAGTTATAAAAATGCTAAAAGTTAGGATTGAACCCATGACCTCTTGCATAACACGAGTACCACATTACCACTTGAGCAGCTATGATTTTCGTTTATTTTTGCAAAAACAAAATAAATACACTATGTTCCGCTAAAGCAAGTTTAAATTTTTCTTCTCTCCCCTTTTATCAGATTTTCTTCCAAAATCCAAACATATTTGACATATATCATATATTCAATTGTAATCTCATTATTTGCATCGTAATCTGACAGTTTTTTATATTATCATAAACTACAAATAATACTATAACTATATTTTTTTTGTTGTTCTTAATCACTGTCATAACCGTGCATCGCACGGGGCATAATCTAGTGTCTCTATATAAGTATATATAGGGGGGAAAAGCATAACATTTCATGATTTGATGTTTATATAAACAATAAATAAAACTTAAAATTCAAGTTATAGTTTGAAATTTAAGATAACCAGATTTGTTTAGTGGAATATAATTGAGAACTGAATATAGATTTGACTTTTTTTTAAGTCGTGTAACTATATTAGTCATTTTTTACAATCTTTCACGTAGTTTAATGCTTATATAAATACACACATAAAGAAAAATTAACAAAAAAAAATAATCTTACATAAATTATCAAAGCATAATAACAATATTAGACTAAGTACTACACTTACAATTAATATTAATTTGATTACCGCTCAAGCGAGCTTATAAATACTTTTTATTAAAAAAAAGATAAATATCATCTTTTTAAAAATTAAACGTATATCAATTTCCCAAATTAGAATTATAGATATTTCTTCACCTCTATTTAAGAATTGAATTTTAAATTTTCTTTCTTAAAGTTTTTAGCCTCAAAAAGTCAACTATTTGTGTTATAGTTAACTTTTTAAGAATTTTTAAAAGTAATTTACATCAGTATATTAAGATTTCTGGATTATGTATTTATATATTTTAGAATTTAGAATTTTGAATGGTACAATATTGAGTGTCATTAACCTCCCGTTTTTGATATGAGACTAAATCTAGTAAAAATTATGAATAAAATTAATTATTAATATTAGTTAATTATATTAACAAAATATCTAATAATGAATTAAGTTTACGAAATTTCTTTAGTCTTTTAAGTATGTATTAAGAAAACCTTTTTTAACGGGCTAAGGAAAAACAAGTCCAAAAACTTTGGTGAAGTCGACTGAATAAAAATAAATAAAATATTAAGTTAAACATACAAGATTTAATATATAAAGTACAAGGACTAATGTTGTTTTTTTCAATAATAAATTTGGTAATGATACAATTATTTTGATCTAAGGGTTGTAACTAAAAGTTTGAACTCATCTAACGGTCCTTGTTTCTTCATAAAAGAATTTAGGACCTTGTTATATATATATTGTAGATAGTATATAGATAATATATATATATAAAAATAAAGATAAAAATTATCATATCGTTGTTATATGTTATGTTGGTATATGACAAACTGTAAGACATTATACATTTATACCAATGTTATCAAAATGTTATTGTGATGATGTAAAGTTATTTTTCGGGCAACTGCGAATGACAACACTAGTGATTTTTAAGGGAAAATCATCCATGCAGTTAACTGTAGGGATGATAGCTGCAGTTGTGTTGTTATGTAGGGGGCAATTATGTACATTATAAAACTTGAAGGGTTAATATGAAAATTATTTTTTAAAAATCCTTTGTAACTGCAGGGACTGTTTATGCAGTTAACTGCATAAATGTTATCCCTTATTTTTAATTACGAGCATGGTATCCGCGCAATGCGGCGGCGGTGGGGAAGGCGGTCTAGTGGTGTCGGTGATGGTACTATTGGTGGTGGTGACGGTGTCAAGTGGTGTAGGTTGATGTAATTGTGATAGTGGAAATTTTTAGAAGATAAGGGCTTAAAGTGTTAATTATTAAAATAAAGGTTTAGAGTGTAAATTATAATTTATTAAGGGCAAAACATAAAAAGTCAAGGGTAATTCTGGTAATTCAAAGGTAGAATTACCTAAAATAAAAAGAGGTCATTTCCTTTATAAGGGAGTAAAGATAAAGATAAAGATATTATCAAGACATAAATTATAAAACGAAAAATAGATTCTTATGAACCCATTTTAAAAATCAACTTGTTAGCTTATTACTGTAAAAAAATAGTTGTCATAAGCTCTAACCCAAACACCCCGGAATAAGAGACCTAATCGAAGATACCAAGACAAGTAGCAAAAATAAAAAGTAAATAGTATCATGTAATTATATACCTGAAATTGGGTCCGGTGATCTGTTCCGTATTCGTGGCAGATTTCCACCGATCTCGTTGTGGGACAAATCCAAGTAATAAAGATGAGAGGAAATGGTCTCAAACCATTCTGGTATGTTATCTCTAATACTTGCATTTGAAAGATATAGATGTTGAAGATGTGTTGAGTTCCGAATCAAACTCGGGAATCGGGGTCCGATGTTGCAGGAGCTTGCAAAAAAATACTTCAATTGGAAGGGAGGAATCCAATGAGAGCTTACATTCAACGTTATCAATGGATTTTGCGACAAGGACAATCCAGTTAGATTGTTGAGTTTGGTGAAGTGAATTTCAGAAATAGCCCCACTCAATTGATTACTTTCAAGACTAAGCTCTTGGAGGTTAGAAAGTTGACCAAGACTAGTGGGAATGCTCCCATTCAATTGATTATATGAAAGCCAGAGCACTTGTAGCCTCGTTAGTTGTCCAATGCTTTCAGGTATGCTCCCACTCAATTGATTTTCATCAAGATAAAGCTCTTGGAGGTTTGAAAGTTGACCTAAACTAGCAGGAATGCTCCCACTCAACTGATTACTTGAAAGCCTGAGCACTTGTAGCCTCGTTAGTTGTCCAATGCTTTCAGGTATGTTCCCACTCAATTTATTAAATGAAAGCCTGAGCACTTGTAGCCTCGTTAGTTGTCCAATGCTTTCAGGTATGCTCCCACTCAATTGATTAGTTGAAAGATGAAGCTCTTGGAGGTTTGAAAGTTGACCTAAACTAGCAGGAATGCTCCCACTCAACTGATTACTTGAAAGCCTGAGCACTTGTAGCCTCGTTAGTTGTCCAATGCTTTCGGAATGCTCCCACTCAACTGATTACTTGAAAGCCTGAGCACTTGTAGCCTCGTTAGTTGTCCAATGCTTTCAGGTATGCTCCCACTCAATTGATTAGTTGAAAGCCTGAGCACTTGTAGCCTCGTTAGTTGTCCAATGCTTTCAGGAATGCTCCCACTCAACTGATTACTTGAAAGCCTGAGCACTTGTAGCCTCGTTAGTTGTCCAATGCTTTCAGGTATGCTCCCACTCAATTGATTAGTTGAAAGATGAAGCTCTTGGAGGTTTGAAAGCTGACCAAGACTAGTGGGAATGCTCCCATTCAATTGATTATATGAAAGCCAGAGCACTTGTAGCCTTGTGAGTAGTCCAATACTTTCCGGTATGCTCCCACTCAATTGATTAGTTGAAAGATGAAGCTCTTGGAGGTTTGAAAGCTGACCAAGACTAGTGGGAATGCTCCCATTCAATTGATTATCATGAAGATAAAGCTCTTGGAGGTTTGAAAGTTGACCTAAACTAGTGGGAATGTTCCCACTCAAATTATTAAATGAAAGCCTGAGCACTTGTAGCCTCGTTAGTTGTCCAATGCTTTCAGGTATGCTCCCACTCAATTGATTTTTATAAAGAGAGAGCTTTCTTAGAGATGATAGGCCACCAAGTGAGGGAGGTATTGGACCAGACAATTGATTATATGAAAGGTCCATGAAAGAAAGAGAGCTCAAGGTTCCAATAGAATCAGGTATTCGGCCATGGAAGTTGTTATTTTTAAGTCTTAGATACACGAGGCTAGTAAGGTTTGATAACCAAACAGGAATGGTCGAAGTTATGTTGTTTCCATAGAGATCGAGTGAATTAAGAGAAGTGAAATTCAGAAATGGAGCCCACTCAATTGATTACGTGAAAGATGAAGCTCTTGGAGGTTTGAAAGCTGACCAAGACTAGTGGGAATGCTCCCATTCAATTGATTATATGAAAGCCAGAGCACTTGTAGCCTCGTTAGTTGTCCAATGCTTTCAGGTATGCTCCCACTCAATTGATTTTCATCAAGATAAAGCTCTTGGAGGTTTGAAAGTTGACCTAAACTAGCAGGAATGCTCCCACTCAACTGATTACTTGAAAGCCTGAGCACTTGTAGCCTCGTTAGTTGTCCAATGCTTTCAGGTATGCTCCCACTCAAATTATTAAATGAAAGCCTGAGCACTTGTAGCCTTGTGAGTAGTCCAATACTTTCAGGTATGCTCCCACTCAATTGATTAGTTGAAAGATGAAGCTCTTGGAGGTTTGAAAGCTGACCAAGACTAGTGGGAATGCTCCCACTCAACTGATTACTTGAAAGCCTGAGCACTTGTAGCCTCGTTAGTTGTCCAATGCTTTCGGAATGCTCCCACTCAACTGATTACTTGAAAGCCTGAGCACTTGTAGCCTCGTTAGTTGTCCAATGCTTTCAGGTATGCTCCCACTCAATTGATTATTAAATGAAAGCCTGAGCACTTGTAGCCTCGTTAGTTGTCCAATGCTTTCAGGTATGCTCCCACTCAACTGATTATTGAAAGCCTGAGCACTTGTAGCCTCGTTAGTTGTCCAATGCTTTCAGGTATGCTCCCACTCAATTGATTAGTTGAAAGATGAAGCTCTTGGAGGTTTGAAAGCTGACCAAGACTAGTGGGAATGCTCCCATTCAATTGATTATATGAAAGCCAGAGCACTTGTAGCCTTGTGAGTAGTCCAATACTTTCCGGTATGCTCCCACTCAATTGATTAACTGCAAGATAAAGCTTTTGGAGGTTTGAAAGCTGACCAAGACTAGTGGGAATGCTCCCATTCAATTGATTATCATGAAGATAAAGCTCTTGGAGGTTTGAAAGTTGACCTAAACTAGTGGGAATGTTCCCACTCAAATTATTAAATGAAAGCCTGAGCACTTGTAGCCTCGTTAGTTGTCCAATGCTTTCAGGTATGCTCCCACTCAATTGATTTTTATAAAGAGAGAGCTTTCTTAGAGATGATAGGCCACCAAGTGAGGGAGGTATTGGACCAGACAATTGATTATATGAAAGGTCCATGAAAGAAAGAGAGCTCAAGGTTCCAATAGAATCAGGTATTCGGCCATGGAAGTTGTTATTTTTAAGTCTTAGATACACGAGGCTAGTAAGGTTTGATAACCAAACAGGAATGGTCGAAGTTATGTTGTTTCCATAGAGATCGAGTGAATTAAGAGAAGTGAAATTCAAGGATTTTATGGAGGGGATATTGATACCACACCTGGTCAAGTTTAGTGTAAGCAAAGAAGGTAACATGTTAACTGGATGGAACCAATCAATATGCTTACCGATTGTTATCCCTGACAAATCCAAGTGCTTTAACGACGACAACAAAGACACCCACCGCAGATCATCCTTGACCATCAACAAAATGTCATACCTATCTCCGACGTTAAGATTAAGATATTGTAACCTTGAGAGATTTCCTAGATGAGGAGGGACTATACCACTAAAACCTGAGTAAGAGAGGTCAAGGTATTCCAAATACTTGAAAGACCCAAAGAATTCAGGAATATTTTGACCCGAGAAATTGTTCATGCTCAGGTCCAAGTAACGCAAATATTCCAAGTTGAGTAAGGAAGGACTTACCTTACCTTCGAGCAATTTGTTTGTGTACAAAGGATAGTCATCCCTGATAGACAATGGAGATCGAAGATCAAGTTTGTCAACATGACCATGCCTCCTGTCACACCCAACTCCCTGCCACTCACAACATTCTAATCCGGTCCATGTTGACAGACGATTTGATTCGTCGGTCAGGCCTTGTCGGAATTCAAGAAGTGATTGTCGCTCCCTTTGGTTACAGGTAACATTTGAGGAAGCCATGATCATAGTGTTGCTACTGTTTGCGCCATATGTTTGAAAAAACAAGAATAATAATGTAAAAGTGAAAAGAAAAGTGGATTCCATTTTGGAGTAATGAAGATAGAGTGCACGTTGTATAATGCAAAAGCAGGGGAAAATGGGGCACATATATAACACGCATGCCTGAAAATCTATCTTTTATGAACGTATACTTAGGTCGATATTGACTTGAGTCCACAAGACAAAATAAGTAGACTTGGAGTCAAGGATCACACAAAGTCTTTCAAGTAATAGTAGCCACATACAGAAAAAGCTTGTTTGGGTCCATAACATATTAACGTGTTACTCCTATTATGTGAATACAAGTTGTTTGGGTCATATACAAATAGTTATGATATATTAATTATTCATAAAGTGAGTACAAGTTTGAGATGAAATGTAGTAACTGGTAACAAACTTAAGGTAATAAGGTTAAAATGCAGGTCAGGGCCTAGGGTTTCAGTTTGCTGAACTTTCGGGTTTTGACCCGTGATCATCCCTTAGTTATTTATCGGTTATTGTGGTTTCTTTTAGTAGTAAAGCTTTGCAAGTTGAAAGGTTATTACTATATAATATACCTTTTTAAATGTATGCAGCCTCCTTCAACCTCATTTGATGTGGTGTTCAAGTGCATGTTTGATTACATAGATCCTCATTTTGTAATGGTGTGACCACACAAACTCCTATACATGGCTATTTGCATGTTTTATTATTTAAAATCTCTTTTTATAACTAATACAGTATATCATGGCTAAGTTTATATCACCTGAAAAATACATATAGATGGTGTTGCTCCAAGGGCAAAAAGCAAACAGCATTCAAGACGTTTTCGAGCAGCCAAATATGCAGCGGATGCGGTATGCATTCAGATTTCAATTTTTGAACTTAGCTTCTTCTGAATTGGAGTCAATCTGGTGGATTATGCTTTCTAGTGTTGATGGTTAATTGACTAACCAAAGCAAGGTGACTGAGTGACTATTATTCTTTTTGTGTTTTCTTGTTATTTTGGATACTTAAGAATTTCTGTTTTTGCCACCTATTCTTGCCCACTTCTCAGCCAGATCTTATCAAAGTGGAACAGCTTATTCAGGCGGTAGGCTGGTATGAAGATAAAAATTTTCAGAAGAGAGCTCGATTGCATCAGGTTAGCGATTGTCTTTGTATATTTTACCTGTATATACTTTTTGAGCTCGATTGCATCACTTCGAAGATAACATATCGTAGTGATTTATTTTGAGCTCGATTGCATCACTTCGAATGATTTATTATGAGCTCAATAGTAGTTGTAGTAGTTTAAGGTTGGTTGTTTAATCATATCATAAAAGTTGTTACAATTGATTATATTTTCTTTATTGATTGCAGATCATTAAAGTTGTCCCTTCTCTGCCAGGTCTTTATTTTCCTTGTGTCTTTTCTTTATTGTTTCTTAGGATATCAATCGGTATAGTGCTGGAAGAGGAGCCCATCTAAGTTTAAAACGTTCTGAACTGGCTCGAATCACTGTTACCAAGAGTCCAAGACTGCAGGTAAATATAATTCTTCATTGGTTACCATAGTCCATTATCAAACTCTCTTAATCTTTGGACAAACAAGCTACCAATTACAGCAATCGTTGATAATCTAATATGCAAAACAATTGTGTGGGAAAATGGGCCACATATAACACAGCATGCCTTAAAATCTTTTATGAACGTATACTTAGGTTGATACCGACTTGAGTCCACAAGAAATTTAATAGTAGACTTGGAGTCAAACATCACACAAAGTGTTTCAAGTAATAGTGACCACATACAGAAAAAGCTTGTTTGGGTCCATAACGTGTTACTCCTATTATTATCAACCAACGCTGCTTATTGACTGTAGTGTTTTGCAAAACTTGTTTGTATTCATAAATGACACAATTGTCGTGATCAAGATTTTAGCAGTAGACTTGGAATCTTGAATCATTCAAAGTCTTCCAAGAGCCGGTGCCCACATACGTATCAACTTGTTTGGATCACAAATACATGTTGTCGTGATCAAGATTTTAATGGTAGACTTGGAATCTTGAATCATTCAAAGTCTTTTAAGAGCTGATGGCCACATACATATTATCTTTTATGGTCATAAGTAAACGGTTGCTGGTTGCAGTGTTAAACACGTAAACTTTCCTCTCAAAGTAGGATGTGTCTTAGAACTTTAGGTGGTTTTCTGCCAGTTCTATCTTGGCTTTCAGAATGTACTTGTGTCTGTCCTTTGATTTTATTATGAGCACAGCAGATTTGATTGAGTTGCATGTCTAACACAAGCTTTTACTTGATGATTGTTTTTCATGAGAGTTACAATTTGATCAACTATAAAATTTTGCTAATGATTATTTTACTTAATATGTAGCATATATTAAAGCCATCAGGTTTATTTATCTAGGTGGTGACATTGTTGTATGTTGATTAATATTATTTGTCACAATGACACATAAATAGGACAAGGATCATTAAAACTCTAGGGAATAAAGGAGGTGTCTGATTGGGTTAGTGCAGTGTCTTTGAATATTGAGTCTGTCCATGGAAGGTTTTTAGTTGTGAATTGTGATATATAATAAAGAGGAAACTACATAATATGATAATACATATACTCAAATAGGCCATATATTTTGAGCCTTGTATCCTGTCCATGGGGTGTTATAAGGAGGTGTCCGATTGAGTCTGTCCATGGAAGGTTTTCAGTTGTGATAAATAATACAGAGGAAACTACTATTCACCTCCACATTACAAGAACAGAAGCTAGCATATACAAAGACAAGATGATATTTGAGTACATACAAGGTTCGATCTTGACATTAGAAAATACTGAATTTGATCGATGCGAACTACCCTTAGCGAATCAACAGATAGAAACCGCATTATTTTTTCAATTTGTCATTCCAAAAAATTACCTGTTCTGACCCATTACCCGCCCCGCCGGTTTTTGAACATCTAATTAGCAGGTAAATTGATGCAATCTTTATCACACAGAAAGGTCAGATGTGGAATAAGATGATGTACTGGTTAATGTTCAAATGTTCAGCTCTGAAGGGGAGACCCAGGCTCAGAACCATATACTGAAGAAAATGATATTCTTGGAGAGATTGAGATATAGGTATTCTATTTCTTTCATACTTTAAATTACTATTGTTTCTTCTCTTTTTCTATTTTACGCAGAACTTGGGTGAAAATGAAGTTTGTAGAAGCCCAGACAATCGAGCTGAAGTGGAGTATAAGGGAAAACAATGGGATGTTATACTAGACCAAGAGAACATGTAGTTGTCGGGTTTGGCAAGTTAAAGGTCTTCCATGTGTGCATGTAGTTGCTTTTAGGGGTGAGCAAAAACTGAACCAAAAACCAAAAAGACCATGAAAACCGAAAAATCCAAACCAAAAAAACCAATGGTTTTTGGTTTTGATTTTCTGAAAACCAAAAGTTATGGTTCGGTTTTGGTTTCATTTGAAAAACCGAACCATAAAAACCGAACCGGACCAAAAGTATATATTGTTTACTTTATTTTATATTTATATCATTTTATTACTCATTTTAGGTAGATATGTGAATATATTTGCATTTTTAAGTGTATAAAATAATATCATTTATATGTTTTAGGTGAAAATACACAACAAGATTGATTCAGTTTAATAATTGCATATTGAAACAACGCGTAAAAGATATAAATAGTTATATATGAAGTTTGTTTGAAATAAGTATATGAAGTTTGTATGTTTTAGGTGAAAATACACAACAAGATTGATTCGGTTTAATAAATGCATATTGAAACAACGCGTAAAAGATATAAATAGTTATGTTTGAAGTTTGTTTGAAATAAGTATATGAAATTTGTACTCTGATGGATTTGTTATCATTGTTGTAGTGTTGTTGTTACTAATATTGTTTGAAAGAGTTGTTGAAATTATAGTGTAATCATAGGGTATAAACTTATAAACTTTTCTAGCTCAAGTTGTCCCAAACCTACAAGTGGTTAATAACCGAACCAAAATAGACCTAAACCGAAAAAACTGAAACCGAAAAAACCGAAACCCAATGGTTTTACTTTTCAAAAACTGAATTATAATGGTTCGGTTTTCGGTTTTAGTCAAAAACCGACCCAAACTGTAACAATCGTGATTCTTGACTCTTTGACCATATGTACAATTTAACTAATTACTGAGTTGGCCAATATAGTTCAAGTGCAATTTGGAGTTCATTTAAGTACAATGTGTACATGTAGATCAATTTTATTGTCCAATTTGGGACTTATGTGCTAGTCGAAGTCATTAGTTGTGCTAATCGATGCTTACAATTTGAGAACATATAAATTAACTAGTAAACGAAAAATGGATCTTATCCATGGGTCTTACCCAACCCATGACCCATGTGGGTTCACCCAACCCTATCCAATCCCTTCCCATTCATTTCACCCAATTTCTCTATCTCTTTCTCCCTCTCTAGTTGATGCAAGCACACACACACTCTCATCCTCTCCCCCTCTAAGATCTTGATATAATTAATGTGGATTCAAGCAAATTAATAATAAAATCATCATTTATATCATCATTCTTACAACATATCAAAAATTTCAAAGTTTAAAGTGCAAGAAATTTCCATTTAAAGCTCAATTTGGGTCTTGGCATTGGAAGGAACTTTTGGTAAGCAAATTTCATCTCTCATGCACCATTACATGTTTATAAACTTGTCTCAGGTCAAAATTAATTGTTTTGAGGTCAAAATTTCGGCCAAAGGTCGAATTAGGGTTTTGGTGGATCAAATTAGGTTAAAAATGATTTTTGGTGGTTAATTGATGATTTGAAATGGATTTGTGAAGTGGGTTGTGTGTATTTATGTTCAAGTACACTTAATTATGTTTGAAAATGATTTACAACCTAGCTTGGCCGAATTGGAAGTCAAAAGAGTGTTTAAGGATGTCAAAATCGGGTTTCAAGTCGTGTTTGGCTGCTGAACCACAACCAGTCGCGCCGCGAGTTTTGTGTCCCTCGATCAAAACTTTCCTTGCGCCACACCTCGCGCCGCGAGGAGTTGTTCAGCTCGCGCCGCGATTTTTGGGTCGTTTCATGTCAGATTTTCAAACGTGCATAACTTTTGATCCGTAAGTCCAATCAAGTCATATGACCTATCGTTGGAATCGTATAAGAGTCTAGTTTCTTGTGGTAACATTCGTTTGACATGAATCTTCCTCCATTTCTAAAAATGTTGGGTCAAAGTGTTCTAGTTCATGCTCGGGAGAGTCATTAAGGCGTTTGTGGGATTTTGGCGTGACTTAAACTAACTGGACCCTATTGCCTAAGGTATTAGTGTTGACTTTTGTTGTATCGTGATATACATTGATAGGTTGTGGACACGTGGCGGTTGTTGGACCTTTATAGCTCGATATTAACTTGTCGTTTTGCTTGGAAATCAAGGTGAGTTTCGTAGTTCCCTACTCAATTGAGATTCGGGCTGAAAAGTGTACAAGTTTTGTGTGTTGACTTGCTTGTTTGTGCAATTATGTGTTTGCCTTGGATGATGACGTAGTTTAATTGTGCATACGGATGACATGTCTTATTGGAACGTTGATTGATTTATGGACTATTCGCTTGGTTGATTGTGCATTCGATTATGAATATATGTTGTGATTAGGATAGTTGTACATACATGGAAGACGATGATACCTTTAATGAGTTATAGATGTGGTGGGAAGGCTGCGGGTGACCCTATATATAAGCATCTATGATTCCTTAAATGTAAAGTCGTATGAAATGTATGTGCATTGTGATTTGGTTGAGTTGAGGGACAAGATGAACATGATGACAATAAACGGGTACTATACGTACTTGATGACAATAAACGGGTACTATACGTACTTGATGACAATAAACGGGTACTATACGTACTTGATGACAATATGGAGGACAATTGAGGTACAATGTGTGCATGTGTGTAATTATAGAACTTGCACGATAATTATTACTATCGTTATTACTTGTTCTTGTTTATTATGCTTATTCTAACTACCTTGAGTAGCTCATCTTGTGAATATGTGTGTGAGGGACATTGTGGGTCATAAATGGACATTTGTGAAATGTTGAGGAACATGATGACAATAAACGGGTACTATACGTACTTGATGACAATAAACGGGTACTATACGTACTTGATGACAATAAACGGGTACTATACGTACTTGATGACAATAAACGGGTACTATACGTACTTGATGACAATTGGATGACATGAGAACAATTGAGGGACATTGATGAACATGTTTGACATTTTAGAACTTAATGGATACTTGTTGATGTCAATATTATGTGTTCTTGTGCATTATACGTGTTCTAGCTATTGTATAGTTTGTGCAATGGATACGTGTGGGACTAGGTTGCGCTACGAGCCAACTTAAATTGAGTACTAGTGCCTTTTAAGGACTTACTGTAAGTTTATTACTTGCTCATTATCCTTGTTCATATTGTGAATGGCATTGGCATTAGATCCTTGTCATTCTTTCCTACGAACTCACCAACCTAGTGTTGACCTTGTTTAGTACACTTTTCAGGTTATCAAGTGAATCCAAGATGTGATGGTTGATTGGTGCTTGTGCTAGAACTTGGGCTTGGACTTACATGGATCCAGGATTCATTTGCCCCTTATTTTGGTTTATGCATTATGTACTTGTTTGTTGATGATGGATTCACCGAATCCCCTTTTGTTCATTTAGTTCATGTTCTACGATAATTCCATGCAAATGCTATATCTTTTCAGTGACATTTCGAGCCTAGCTCGGGGTGTTACAGAATGGTGGCCCATGCGTGGTCGTAGAGAATTAGGTGGATTGACCTAGACTACGGCTTAAGTAAAACTCTTCATATAGCATGCATGATTAGGAATCTTGTATGCAACGTGAATTATATGAACATTATAATGACATCACGGATTGCACATGTTTGGCTTAGAGTATAATAAGGAACCGATATGCTTAATGGGAGTTGGTTGGGTGGAGGGTTAGCCGCTGGTACACCCTGTATACAAACTCAATCAATAACTAGAGAGCTTATCGGATTCGAATTATACTTTAAACCGCTTGTTGTAGTTGCTTGTTGTGTGATGTGTTGAACTTGAGCATTGGTTATGATGATGGACAATTGTTGTGAACTTGACATGATGGCATGATACATAACGATTCCCCTAGAACATAAGTATTTTTGCCTTAGAGTAAAGATATGATTTATGTGTGATATGTCGGTACGAGAGCATTGACTACTTGTGTGACTAACATGTGAGAACTTTGAGACTAACTTTCGGGTCATAAACTTTAAGATCATTACTATGGTGGATACAATTAACGGTACCGGTATGTGTTGCCAAGCATTTATGGTGACAAGCGGAGTGTTGTGCAAAATGACAAACCAGAGGAAAGGGGTTAGGAGAACTTTTGCGGCGAGTACTACTGAAGCCCACAACGATCCTAATGTGGTGACAGGTACATTTCTTATTAATGGTAATTACGCCACGGTGTTATTTGATTCCGGAGCCGAGTATAGCTTCGTTCCTTCGATAGATATTTATCCTAGTGCCTTAAACTATGTGCTTGATATTGAAATGGTCAATGGTGCTCTAACTAGACTTAGTCAAGTACTTCGTGATTGTATCTTGACTTTAAACGACTTCGATTTCTTCATCGACCCTATGCCATTCGATATGGGAAGTTTTGGCGCCATTATGGGTTTAGATTGGATGTGGACGATTAATGCGGCTATTGTTTGTGGTGAAAGAGTGGTCAAGATAGTATTGTTTAACGGTAAGGTCTTAAGGGTTCAAGGTGAAACTTCGGATCCTTCTAGTTCAAAAGTCTTTAGTGCTACCGCTACAATAGTTGAGTTGAAGACCATTCCTATTGTTCATGACCTTCCCGATGTGCTTCTGGACGATTTATCTGGTTTACCCCCGTCTCGACAACTTGATTTTGTATCGAACTAACTCCTAACGTCGCATCTGTAGCCAAAGCTCCTTATAAACTCGCCTTAACGGAGATGCAAGAGTTGGAACCTCAACTTAAAGAGCTTCAAGAGAAAGAGTTCATCCATCCTAGCCAATCGCCATGGGGAGCTCCTATTCCATTGTCAGGAAGAAGGATGGGTCTTTTATGATGTGTATCGATTACCGGGCATTGAACAAGCTCACGATGAAGAACCAGTATCCATTTTCGATAAATGAGAACTCATTTGATCAACTAGAAGGTGTTAATCCCTCCTCCAAGATTTACTTTCGTTCAGGTTAGAGCCAACTGCGCGTCCATAAAGATGACATCTCAAAGACGACGTTTCACGCAAGGGATGTGCATTTAGAATACACCGTTGTGCCGTTTGGGTTGACTAATGCACCGACGGTGTTCATGGACTTGGTGAAGCGGGTGTGACGGCCCAACTTGGACAAGTTTGTCATTGCCTTCATTAATGATATACTTGGTTACTCGAAGTTGAAGGAAGATCTTGCCGAACATTTACGCGAAGTGCTAGAATTGCTTAGAAAAGAGAAGGTGTATGCGAAATCCTCTTAATGCGGGTTTTGGTTGGAAGAAGTTCATTTCCTCGGTCATGTGATGAGCAAAGATGGAATTCATGTAGACCCTAACGAGATTTAAGCGGTCAAGAATTGGAGGCGACCCGAGACGCCATCCGAGATTCGTCAAATTCTCGGATTGACGGGCTATTTCCAAGACAGCACAACCACTCACTCCTTTGACTCAAAAAGAGAGAAAGTTTGAGTAGGGCGAGAAGCAAGAAGTTGCTTTTCAAACTCTTAAGGACATGTTGTATGATGCACCGATCTTGAGTCTTCCGGATGGAATAGAGGACTTTGTGGTATATTGTGATGCTTCGGGTCAAGAATTGGGGTGTGTGCTTATGCAACGGGGCAAGGTCATTGCTTATGCCTCCCGTCAACTTAAAGTGCATGAGAAAAACTACCCCACTCACGATTTGGAATTGAGAGCGGTTGTTTTCGCTTTGAAGTGTTGGAGACATTACCTTTATGGCACCAAATGTGTAATCTACACCGATCATAAAAGTCTTCAACATATTTTCAATCAAAGTGAGTTGAATATGAGACAAAGAAGATGGCTCAACTTTTTAGCGATTATGATTGTGATATTCGCTACCATCCGGGCAAAGCTAATGTTGTAGCCGATGCATTGAGTAGAAAGGAAAGGGTCAAGCCGAGAAGAGCAAGAGCCATGAGTCTCACGGTGGGACAAAGTATTCGTGACCGAATCATAGAAGCTCAAGTACAAGCTACATTACCGGAGAATTTTGGTAATGAAGGTTAGATGGCATGGAGCAACAATTCGATAGAAAGGAAGACAATGGGCTATACTTAGTTGAAAGGCTTTGGGATTTCCTATTTTCGGCAACTTGAGGACATTTCTCATGAATGAAGCCCACAAGTCTGCTTATTCATCCGGGCTTGGATAAGATGTACTTTGATTTGGAAGGATTTCTATTGGTGGTCGGGAATGAAACGTGATGTGGCTAAATATGTGAGTGAGTGCCTTACTTCCTTACAAGGGAAAGCCGATCATAAGAAGCCACCCTGTTTATTGGTGCAACCGGTGACGCCGGAATGGAAATGGGAACGAATTGCAATGGACTTCATCACGAAGTTACCGAAGACAAGAAGTGGTCGTGATACTATATGGGTAATTGTGGATCGGTTGACAAAGTCGGCTCACTTCTTGGCCATTCGTGAGACCGATAAATTTGACACCCTAGCTCGCTTGTACATTAAAGAAGTAGTGTCTAAACATGGGGTTCCAGTTTCTATCATATCCGATAGAGATAGCCGGTTTAAATCAAATTTTTGGAAAGTTTTTCAACGAGCAATGGGTACTCAACTTGACATGAGTACGGCGTTTCATCCTCAAACGGATGGACAAACCGAAAGGACCATTCAAACGCTCGAGGACATGTTGAGGGCTTGTGCAATTGAATTTGGTGGAAGTTGGGAAGATCATTTACCGTTAGTTGAGTTCTCGTATAATAATAGCTATCATGCGAGTATTCAAATGGCACAATTTAGGGCACTTTATGGTAGGAAGTGTCGTTCTCCCCTCGCTTGGGCGGAGATTGGTGAAAGCCAACTTATTGGGCCGAAAATAGTAGTTGAGACGACAAAGGTGATTTCTCAAATTAAGGAGAGATTACAATTGGCCCGTGAGAGACAAAAGAAATACGCCGATGTGAGGCGTAGACCATTGGAGTTCAATGTTGGTGATCATGTGCTTTTAAAAGTCTCCCCGTGGAAAGGTGTTGTTCGTTTTGTAAAGAGAGGCAAGCTTGGACCAAGGTACATTGGACCTTTTGAGATCATTGAACGAGTGGGCAAAGTGGCATACCGATTGAAATTACCTCAAGAACTTAGTGGTGTGCATGACGTGTTCCATATTTGTAACTTAAGAAAGTGTTTGGCGGATCCTACACTACATGTGCCTATGAACGAGATTCAGTGGACAAGAAGCTCAACTTTGTTGAAGAGCCGGTAGAGATATTAGAACGTGAGGTCAAGAAATTGAAGAACAAACGTTATACGATAGTCAAAGTTCGATGGCATGCTAGGCGTGGAGCCGAATTCACTTGGGAGCGGGAAGACTTTATGAAGTCAAAATACCCGCATTTGTTTAGTGATTAGGGTTCTATCGAATTTCGGGACGAAATTCCCTTAACGGGGGAATGATGTAACAATCGTGATTCTTGACTCTTTGACCATATGTACAATTTAACTAATTACTGAGTTGGCCAATATAGTTCAAGTGCAATTTGGAGTTCATTTAAGTACAATGTGTACATGTAGATCAATTTTATTGTCCAATTTGGGACTTATGTGCTAGTCGAAGTCATTAGTTGTGCTAATCGATGCTTACAATTTGAGAACATATAAATTAACTAGTAAACGAAAAATGGATCTTATCCATGGGTCTTACCCAACCCATGACCCATGTGGGTTCACCCAACCCTATCCAATCCCCTCCCATTCATTTCACCCAATCATTTCTCTATCTCTTTCTCCCTCTCTAGTTGATGCAAGCACACACACACTCTCATCCTCTCCCCCTCTAAGATCTTGATATAATTAATGTGGATTCAAGCAAATTAATAATAAAATCATCATTTATATCATCATTCTTACAACATATCAAAAATTTCAAAGTTTAAAGTGCAAGAAATTTCCATTTAAAGCTCAATTTGGGTCTTGGCATTGGAAGGAACTTTTGGTAAGCAAATTTCATCTCTCATGCACCATTACATGTTTATAAACTTGTCTCAGGTCAAAATTAATTGTTTTGAGGTCAAAATTTCGGCCAAAGGTCGAATTAGGGTTTTGGTGGATCAAATTAGGTTAAAAATGATTTTTGGTGGTTAATTGATGATTTGAAATGGATTTGTGAAGTGGGTTGTGTTTATTTATGTTCAAGTACACTTAATTATGTTTGAAAATGATTTACAACCTAGCTTGGCCGAATTGGAAGTCAAAAGAGTGTTTAAGGATGTCAAAATCGGGTTCAAGTCGTGTTTGGCTTATGACCCACAATCAGTCGCGCCGCGAGGAGGGTAACTCGCGCCACGAGTTTTGTGTCCCTCGATCAGAACTTTCCTTGCGCCACACCTCGCGCCGCGAGCCAAGGAACTCGCGCCGCGATTTTTGGGTCGTTTCATGTCAGATTTTCAAACGTGCATAACTTTTGATCCGTAAGTCCAATCAAGTCATATGACCTATCGTTGGAATCGTATAAGAGTCTAGTTTCTTGTGGTAACATTAGTTTGACATGAATCTTCCTCCATTTCAAAAAAGTTTGGGTCAAAGTGTTCTAGTTCATGCTCGGGAGAGTCATTAAGGCGTTTGTGGGATTTTGGCGTGACTTAAACTAACTGGACCCTATTGCCTAAGGTATTAGTGTTGACTTTTGTTGTATCGTGATATAATTGATAGGTTGTGGACACGTGGCGGTTGTTGGACCTTTATAGCTCGATATTAACTTGTCGTTTTGCTTGGAAATCAAGGTGAGTTTCGTAGTTCCCTACTCAATTGAGATTCGGGCTGAAAAGTGTACAAGTTTTGTGTGTTGACTTGCTTGATTGTGAAATTATGTGTTTGCCTTGGATGATGACGTAGTTTAATTGTGCATACAGATGACATGTCTTATTGGAACGTTGATTGATTTATGGACTATTCGCTTGGTTGATTGTGCATTCGATTATGAATATATGTTGTGATTAGGATAGTTGTACATACATGGAAGACGATGATACCTTTAATGAGTTGTAGATGTGGTGGGAAGGCTGCGGGTGACCCTATATATAAGCATCTATGATTCCTTAAATGTAAAGTCGTATGAAATGTATGTGCATTGTGATTTGGTTGAGTTGAGGGACAAGATGAACATGATGGCAATATAAACGGGCACCTTAAGTGCTTGATGACAATACACGGGTACTCTAAGTACTTGATGACAATATGGAGGACAATTGAGGTACAATGTGTGCATGTGTGTAATTATAGAACTTGCACGATAATTATTAATATCGTTATTACTTGTTCTTGTTTATTATGCTTATTCTAACTACCTTGAGTAGCTCATCTTGTGAATATGTGTGTGAGGGACATTGTGGGTCATAAATGGACATTTGTGAAATGTTGAGGAACATGATGGACATGATGACAATAAACGGGTACTATACGTACTTGATGACAATTGGATGACATGAGAACAATTGAGGGACATTGATGAACATGTTTGACATTTTAGAACTTGATGGATACTTGTTGATGTCAATATTATGTGTTCTTGTGCATTATACGTGTTCTAGCTATTGTATAGTTTGTGCAATGGATACGTGTGGAACTAGGTTGCGCTACGAGCCAACTTAAATTGAGTACTAGTGCCTTTTAAGGACTTACTGTAAGTTTATTACTTGCTCATTATCCTTGTTCATATTGTGAATGGCATTGGCATTAGATCCTTGTCATTCTTTCCTACGAACTCACCAACCTAGTGTTGACCTTGTTTAGTACACTTTTCAGGTTATCAAGTGAATCCAAGATGTGATGGTTGATTGGTGCTTGTGCTAGAACTTGGGCTTGACTTACATGGATCCAGGATTCATTTGCCCCTTATTTTGGTTTATGCATTATGTACTTGTTTGTTGATGATAATCCCCTTTTGTTTATTTAGTTCATGTTCTACGATAATTCCATGCAAATGCTATATCTTTTCAGTGAAATTTCGAGCCTAGCTCGGGGTGTTACACAAACCGAACCGTATCACCCTTTGCTTTTATTGCTTTTATAAGGGAGATTCTATTTAGTAAAAAATGCGTTGATCCTTATGTCACAATTGATAGATTTAGAAAAAGCATGCGCATTGGAGATTTCTCAAGTGTCTGTTTAATGTATTTTCCAAACTTGCAAGTAAACGCATTTTTCAAAATATATGCTATATAAATTAAATTGCTTATTAAATAAAGTAACTAGATTTTAGACCCGTATATATATACGGGAGTATATAAAAATTCTAAAGGTAAACAAAATTAAATAAGTTCATGACAAAAATCATGAAATAACGTGATAACATGTTTGGTTCATAAATATGTATTTAGAAATGTGTTTATTGGACTTTGTTAGCCCAGGTTTATGTCTTTTGGAGGAGACTAATGTTCAAAATTTTTGGAGTAATTTTAATCAATTTTGCATTTATAAGATAGGATATGAATTTAGTAGTTTTATTATTATTTATTTTAATGAACATTGTGGGTCATAAATGGACATTTGTGAAATGTTGAGGAACATGATGGACATGATGACAATAAACGGGTACTATACGTACTTGATGACAATTGGATGACATGAGAACAATTGAGGGACATTGATGAACATGTTTGACATTTTAGAACTTGATGGATACTTGTTGATGTCAATATTATGTGTTCTTGTGCATTATACGTGTTCTAGCTATTGTATAGTTTGTGCAATGGATACGTGTGGGACTAGGTTGCGCTACGAGCCAACTTAAATTGAGTACTAGTGCCTTTTAAGGACTTACTGTAAGTTTATTACTTGCTCATTATCCTTGTTCATATTGTGAATGGCATTGGCATTAGATCCTTGTCATTCTTTCCTACGAACTCACCAACCTAGTGTTGACCTTGTTTAGTACACTTTTCAGGTTATCAAGTGAATCCAAGATGTGATGGTTGATTGGTGCTTGTGCTAGAACTTGGGCTTGACTTACATGGATCCAGGATTCATTTGCCCCTTATTTTGGTTTATGCATTATGTACTTGTTTGTTGATGATAATCCCCTTTTGTTTATTTAGTTCATGTTCTACGATAATTCCATGCAAATGCTATATCTTTTCAGTGAAATTTCGAGCCTAGCTCGGGGTGTTACACAAACCGAACCGTATCACCCTTTGCTTTTATTGCTTTTATAAGGGAGATTCTATTTAGTAAAAAATGCGTTGATCCTTATGTCACAATTGATAGATTTAGAAAAAGCATGCGCATTGGAGATTTCTCAAGTGTCTGTTTAATGTATTTTCCAAACTTGCAAGTAAACGCATTTTTCAAAATATATGCTATATAAATTAAATTGCTTATTAAATAAAGTAACTAGATTTTAGACCCGTATATATATACGGGAGTATATAAAAATTCTAAAGGTAAACAAAATTAAATAAGTTCATGACAAAAATCATGAAATAACGTGATAACATGTTTGGTTCATAAATATGTATTTAGAAATGTGTTTATTGGACTTTGTTAGCCCAGGTTTATGTCTTTTGGAGGAGACTAATGTTCAAAATTTTTGGAGTAATTTTAATCAATTTTGCATTTATAAGATAGGATATGAATTTAGTAGTTTTATTATTATTTATTTTAATGAAAGCTAAAATGATGTTCATTATATTTAAATGGACATTTAGTAAGATTTAAATTCTTTTTTGAAATGCTAAAAATATCGAAATTATTCCAAGTAATGTTTGACTTAAGTTATAAGAGACAACTTAAACGAATTGAAACAAGTGAAGAAATATATATACTCGAAAATTTAGGATAACATTATCATTTGAAGTATTTTACTTGTAATAGAATTCAAAGGTTATACAATTGATACGATCTAGCTATATATTATCTTTTTTACTTTGAATTAAATTGCTATATAATAAGTGTTTTAATTTGAGTTAAACTGTGTTGAATTAATTAATATAATAACCGTGATGTTTGATAGATTATATTATATCATATATTAAGAATGGATTTATAATTATAATGTAAAAATAATTATGACATCATCAATTTTTAATTTGAAAGAATTGAGAATTGTGATTGGTCAATAAGCTATTAGGTCAGTTGTCTTTTAGTATATATAAAGATAAAGATTATTTAAATGATAAAGTTTGATTAAATTTAAAGGAAAATATAAATTGGTTATTAATGACTGTAGTGGTTAATGAGTATTAGCACATCCGGATTAATTTTTCTTTTTGTCAATATTCAATGATTTTTATAGTGATAGAGTTGCAGTGTTGAAAAGAGATTTAAACGATATCCCACGACGTAACCCACATATTTTCCTTAATCCGTCACTGTTTTTTTTCTCCCTAAAGACCAAAAGTCCCATCATAAAACACATTAATCATGTTGGTGTAGAAGTTTGATGACTCAAGGTCCAAACTAAATAGATATTGGCCTCAAGCCTCATAAACCACATATGTAGGTGGGGCCCTAAAATAGTAGATATATATGGCTCAAAAAACGTCGACTTTCATATTTAAGGTTTTTTTTTAAAAAAAGTATCTTTACTTTTGTTACACGATGTCACCGTAACCGTATAAAATAGCAATATAAGTTTTTCTTTTTTTTGAAAGGTGAATTTCGTTGGAAACTTCGTGTCGCGATTCGACAGCGAGAGGTCTAACATCCTGTCTTTGTTGGGATTTTTGGGTTTTTATCAAAGTAATATTATCCTTATAATATTAAAACGCAGCGGAAAATTGAACCATTTCAATGTGTTATATGTAGTTAAAACCAAAGTTTAACTTATAAAAGAAAACCCAAACAATAAGGATCCATGTATATGAATAACATACATACAAAAGTAACAACCATAGGGTGTTTTAGAAGACTACCTTCTTCCAAGCTTATGAGAAGGTTGATATGAAGGAGATGATGATCTTGAAGTGGCAAGTCTTCAACCTAGAAGAACCTCAAGCTTGTATACCCCAAGCTTCCAACAAACACCCAAACTATGCTAGGATTTGAACTTGTAAACCCTTCCTTCTTTATCCCTTTGGCCGAAATTTTGGAGAAGAAAAAGAAGAAGAGAATTACTTGAGTCTTGAGAGAGTTAAGTCTTACAAGATGCATGTAAGAAGTGGTGATACTAACTATGTTGTGTGTTGTAAGCTCCACACCAAGTCCATGTGTTATAAGTGCATGAAACACACTCAAGACCACATGGGGGGGGTGGGCCTCCAAAGCCAAAAAAGAGGAAAACAATTTTCTTTAATTTTATAAAATATATCCTTATATATTTTGTAGATAAAAGTGTAACATAACTTGTTACATATCTTATGTAACATATTACATATTATACACAACACACATAAGTGTTTATTTATCCAAATAAACATATCCACATTTCTCTCAAAAATAAATCATCCATATAATTTATTTACATATCTCAAGTGCAATTATTTAGAAAACCACTTTCTAAATGTTTCAAGTATTGATATTTATTTAAAGATCAAATCATATAAATAAATACCATAAGTGTTTGTTTAGCTTGTTATTGGGTATGACCCGACTTGGATCATCACGTACTAGCCACGTCAATTTGATATGTGTCTTGGGCAGATGAATTCCAACAATCTCCCACTTGCACAAGATTCATAGAAGATTGACGCAAGCAGCAAATACCGCCTAACAACGGTTTGCTACCCCTAATACGTATGACGAAGTGCCATTCAATAACATCATCCTCTTCAAGTCCCTTACTTGAAATGATTTAGGTGAATCGATCATTTATCCTTTTGTCACAGATGTCATGTTAAATCTTAGAGACACAGAGTGATCATTCTCTATTGATTTAACTTTGTAACAGGCCTTAGACATCTAACTCTCAACGAATAAGAGGGACAAATTCCATCTCGACTACATACGTCCTTCACAATCACCTTATATCATACCTGAGCTTAGTCTTATGTACTGCCATGTTTCAGAACAGCGAAGAGCTAAGTCAAAGTATAATATTCAGTGAATATCAAGACCCAATATGTATCTCAGGTCTGAGGATACAATGATATTCGCCTTTTAACTCAAGATTACTTATGATCAATCACAGAGATTCCATGTAGTAATGCTTGATTGCAGGTCAGTCCAATATTTGTATCCCACAAATATCTATGAACCTTGGTAGCAACACTTTGCTCTATATTCAAAACCTTTTGAATATCTACCAATCCAAGTTCATAATAATCTTACATTCATATTTGTTCCCACAAATATGATCGACTACGGACATTTAGAATAATTAACTTATTCATGGATTTAAACATGCAAAAATGGAACATAACACAATTTAAATGCATAATACCAATATTCATATAAATAGTGTTAATAAGTACAAGTGTTCCGATATCCAAATACATAAAATAGATCAAATCCAATCACTAGAATATCGAAGTCCCATGGCACAAGTATGACTCTCATGCTTAGGCCTTTCAAGGAGCTTCGTGAGTGGGTCCGCAACATTTTGATCGGTGTGAACTTTGTGAATACATATCTTTCCCTTTTCAACTTCATCCCTTATGTAGTTGAATCTCCGCTCAATGTGCCTAGTCTTTTGATGTGCACGAGGTTCTTTGATTTGAGCAATCGCGCCCTCGTTATCACAAAGAATTTCTAGGGGTTCTTGAATGGAAGGAACAACCCCTAGATCGGCAATGAATTTCTTCAACCATGCAGCTTCTTGTGCTGCTAAGAAGCGGCGATGTATTCAGACTCTGTAGTGGACAATGCAACCACATCTTGCTTTGAGCTTTTCTAAGAAACAGCTCCTCCATTTAGAATGAAGATATACCCCGATTGTGATCGAGAATCATCTCGATCAGTTTGGAAACTCGCATCCGTGTAACCCTTTACAACGAGTTCCTCCTCACCAGATCCATATATTAAGAACATATCTTTAGTGTTTCTAAGATATTTCAATATATATTTGACAGCCATCCAATGACTATCTCCTGGATTTTGCTGGTATCTACTTGTCATGCTTAAAGCGCATGACACGTCCGGTCTCGTGCATATCATAGCATACATGATGGATCCTATAGCAGATGCATATGGGATTCCACTCATTCTCTCTTGCTCAACTTTTGAGCTGGGAGATTGAGAAGTACTCAATATAGTCCCTCTTTGAATAGGCACCAAACCCTTTTTGGAGTTTTCCATCTTGAACCTTTTCAAGATCTTGTCTATGTATGCACTTTGATTCAAACCTATTAAGCGCCTTGATCTATCCCTATAGATCCTTATTCCCAAAATATAGGCGGCTTCACCAAGATCCTTAATGGAAAAGCAACTTCCAAGCCAGGCTTTTACACCTTCCAAGGTTGGAATGTCATTTCCAAATAGTAGAATGTCATCGACATATAATACTAGAAAAGTAATGATGCTCCCACTAGCCTTCTTATACACACAAGCTTCATCGGCATTTTTGATGAAGCCAAATTTCTTGACTTCTTCATCAAAACGACGATTCCAGCTTCTTGATGCTTGTTTCAACCCATAGATTGATTTCTTTAACTTGCATACTTTATTAGGATGTTTTGGATCGACAAAACCTTCAGGCTGATCCATATAGACATCTTCCTCAAGATATCCATTTAGAAAAGCGGTTTTGACATCCATTTGCCATATCTCATAGTCATAATGTGCGGCTATGGCAAATAATATCCTAATAGACTTTAGCATTGCCACAGGCGAAAAAGTTTCATCATAATCGACCCCTCGAGTTTGAGTGAAACCTTTTGCTACAAGTCTAGCTTTATAAGTACTCAAGTTTCCATGCATATCGTGTTTCAATTTGAACACCCACTTACTTCCAACTACTTTGGAATTAGGAGGTTCAACAACCAATTCCCAAACTTGGTTGTCATACATGGATTGCATCTCAGCGTTCATGGCCTCTAGCCATTTGTCCGAATCTGATTTGGACATAGCATCATGGTAGGTGGTAGGTTCATCAGAAACTACCATGTAGCATTCATCCACGAGAAATCCATATCTCTCAGGTGGATAAGTAGCTCTACCAGATCTACGAACGTTTTGTGTGTCTTGATCAACCCTTTGATCATCTTCAACATCCTTTTGTTGAATGCTAGTGTCACCCAAGTGTGTATCTGTCAGTGGTTCTTGATCTTCTTCAAGTTCCACTGTTCTGGAACTAGTTCCTTCCATAAGGAATTTAGTTTCCAAGAACTCAGCCTTTCGAGCAACAAATACATTTTGCTCATTAGGATTGTAGAAATAATATCCCAAATCATCTTTGGGATATCCTACAAAGATACACTTAGTGGATCGGGGCTCTAATTTGTTTGAGGCATCATGTCTTACATAAGCCTCACAACCCCATACCTTTAAATATGATAAAGATGGAACTCTTCCATGCCATATTTCAAAAGGTGTTTTCTCCACTTTCTTGGTGGGAGCCATATTTAAAATTCGGGCAGCAGAGATTATGGCATATCCCCAAAATGATAGAGGTAGTGAGCTTTTGCTCATCATGGAACGAACCATATCTAATAGAGTTCGATTCCTCCTTTCAGACACACCATTATGTTGTGGTGTTCCAGGTGGAGTTAGTTGTGAGACAATCCCACAACTTCTAAGATGATCTTGAAAAGCATCACTTAGGTATTCACCTCCTCTATCAGAACGAAGAATTTTTATTGTTTTACTGAGTTGGTTTTCTACTTCATTCTTGAAAATTTTGAACATTTCAAAAGCTTCACTCTTATGTTTTAATAAGTATACATAACCGTAACGACTATAGTCATCGGTGAATGTAATGAAGTATCTTTCACCATTTCTAGTCATTGGCTTAAAAGGACCACATACATCCGAATGTATGATACCTAATAAATCTTTTGCCCTTTCATTAGTGCCTTTGAAAGGTGCTTTAGTCATCTTGCCTTGTAAACAAGATTCACATACATTAAATGAATCATTTGATTTTGTTTTCAAAAGACCATTCTTTTGAAGTGTTAGTATGCGATTCTTATTTATATGGCCAAGACGACAATGCCAAATATAGGTTTCACTTAAATCTAATTTAAGTTTCTTGGTGGTAGCTTGGTACATTGAGTTATCATGTGTGGTGTTTTCATGAACCAATTCATAAATACCATTTAAAGGCATAGCTTTAAAATAAAATACATCATTCATAGAAACATGTATATCATTGTTAACAAAATTAAAATCATATCCAACATGTCTTAAACGGGAAACAGAAATAATACTCCTAGTCAAACTAGGTGCATACAAAACATTGTTCAATACAATTTCCAAACCATTTGGAAGTTTCAAAAGATAGTCTCCTTGGGCTTCAACATGCACCAATGCACCATTGCCCATAAAGAGACTAATGTCTCCCTTCTTGATGTGCTTCTTTCTTATGAACCCCTGTAACATATTACAAATATGAGTTCCACATCCGGTATCCAATACCCATATGTAAGAAAAACAGTATTAAGCTCAATATATATCATAAATATTGTACCTGAGGTTTGCCCTGCATCCCTCTTAGCTTTTAACTCTTTGAGATAGGTTGGACAATTACGTTTCCAATGTCCTACCTCCCCACACTCAAAGCATGGGTCATTGACAGCAACCTTTTGCTTCTTCGCCTTTTGGGTATCCATTTTTCCCTTTCCTTTGCCTTTAAAATTCCCTTTGTAGTTACCCTTTCCCTTAGCAACATTTGCCTTGGGTCCGGAGTAAGCCCTTTTCTTTCCGCCTTCATTGATCATGAGAACGGGTTGAACTTTTCCTCCCATACTAGCCTCGGCCGTTTTGAGCATCCCATGGAGCTCGGAAACGGTCTTGTCCCATCCGTTCATGTTATAATTTAACACGAAAGTTTCAAATCTCTTAGATAATGAGTTAAGGATCATATCCGTAGCTAACTCATTTGAGACGGGACAATTAAGCCTTTCGAGGCGATCAATGTAGCTTTTCATTTTAAGAACATATGTTGAGACGGGTTGTGAATCATCCATGCGACATGCATGAAGCGCTCGAACCGTTTCGAAGCGTTCAACCCTTGCCTTTTGTTGGAACATTTCCTTGAGTTGGGTAATCATGTCGTATGCCCCATGGTGCTCGAACTCCTTTTGGAGTTCGGGAGTCATACTCGCTAGCATTATGCAACTAACTTGCACGGAGTCCTCGACATATTTAGCCCAATCATTATAGGCTTCAACATCAGTTTCTTCGGGCTCATCAGGAATAGGATCGTCTAAAATATAGGATTTCTTTTCGTGCCTGAGAACAATTCTCAAGCTACGAAACCAATCCACAAAGTTATTTTGATTAAGACGATCCTTTTCAAGGATGGATCTTAGTGAAAAGTTATGGACGTTTGGGTTGGGGTTAATTGCATTGTTAGCGGCCATCTACAAGATTAACAAAGTTCTTTATTAGTATTTTCGATATCAAATATAAATTTTAATTGTTAATACCCTTTTATGTCTCATGGACAATTAATAATTAAAATCTAGAATCCAACGTTACATTTAAATGATGGTTAGGTGACCTTTATCCCATGATCTAAATTAACAAGGTAGTCAACGTTTGACAATTGCAACACTTTGCAATTTCTAGTGGTATGGGACCGGTTTAATATCTTATATTAAGTTGGCATGTTTAATCCCATCAACGCCTTTGGTTACCATGCTTCGGTGACCCTAATCACATGGCTTCCAAATCAAGTCGTCCTACTTATACACACATGTAAATTTATCTTATACTAGTGGTTAGGTGACCTTTATCCCATAAGTACAATAAATTTACCTTAACTTATAAGTTCCCTCAAAGTAGTTAGGTGACCTTTATCCTACAAGAGTTCCCAAATAATTAAGTGTTGTATAAAAGGATGGCGTTTAACTTGTTTTTAAAGGGTTGTTTGAGTTTTTATATTGTTGAGTCAAGGATTCGCTGACCAGACTTGGTCGCTGACGTGGGTCGTCAGCGAGTCATCAGCGAGTCAATGACTCTTGTCAGCGGGCGGTTTAATTTCCAAGTTGTATGTCAAGGCGGGAAGATTTCAAACCAACAAGAAGACAAGAAGTCACATGGTGGTTCAGCCAACTGAATGTTACCTTATATGGCAAAGGTACAGTTGGGACCAAAACAAGGGTTTCTCTCTTTCATACCCGTTTTGGTATAGAAGACAAAGGCTCCTGGATCAAGTACAAAGAGCCTATTAGAAGTCGACAACCACCATTCTATCACTATCACTGTAAGGCTGTGTTGCCCTAATTCATCCCCTATAAAAGGAAACACAGCCGCATCATTATAGTTGTTCTTGTTAACCAAAAAGTGTGTATCACTTTATTTGTAATTGTTTAAGTTTTCCTTCTTTCTTAGACTTAGCAATTACATAGTTCATTTGTAGTCTTGTAAGACAAGTTGTAATCTCGACCATGTATTCATCGTTTAATCAATGAGACATATGACTAGACTTGCTTAGACATTTACACTTGAACTTATTCTTGTTCTTTACTTTCTGTTCTTTACTTTATTGTCTTGTTAAAACTAATTTAAGTGTGCAAATACTGGACTGTCAATTGGTATCAGAGCCAACGTTTCTAAATTATTGAAACAAAGATCCGTTTGCATACTTTTTCTTTCTAAACTTTCTTTCTAAATCTTCTTTTAAAAACAAGAACATGTCTGCTGTTCCAACCCTAGTGAACACACGTGACTTCGGTTACGTATCTGTCCCTCCAAGATTCGAGCCCGATGACTTTGGGTCTTGGAAGGAAAGAATGTTACTACATATAGTGGGTGTGGAACCCTATCTAATGTCCATTCTGACCGTCGGTCCTTATATCCCCACTCTGGTTCAAAGAACACCAGGAGCAACTGTTGATGCTCCTGAGATTGTGATTGACATTGTCAAACCAGAGGTTCAGTGGACTGACGATGAAAGAGACTTGTTAATCTTGATGCAAGGCTCAAAAACATGATTGTCAGCACTCTTCCCACTGACCTCATGAAAGTGGTCATTAGATATCCCTCTTCAAAAGAAGTTTGGGATAGATTGGTTAGCATGCATGAAGGCTCTGCTGCTACCATTGCCACTAAGAAAATAGACTTAAAAAGAGCCTATGAAAATTTCTTTTCCCTTCCCAACGAAGGTCTAAACGGTTCATATACCCGATTCAAAGGGTTACTGAACGATATGACCACTGTTGGTATCACCCACGATGACTTTGAGGTGTGCCACAAATTTCTTGATAGTTTACCTATCAAGTGGCAAGGTCTGAGACAAATACTCAGAACCACTGAGCGACTTAATGGGCTAAACCTTGAGTCTCTCTTTGGCATGCTCCAGTTCGAAGAAAGAGCTCTTGCTCAGAATCTTAGAGCTGCCGCTGATGCACAGCATCGTGCGGGTCCCTCTTCTTCTCTTCTTCTGCTTCCTCCTCTTCTCATTGTGCCCTCGACCCGTTGGCCCTTATTTCTGCTGAGCCCAGTAATCTCAATACTGGTGCCAGCTCTTCTATTCTTCCACAACCTATTCAATCTCTTGTTGATGATCTTGATGCTGAAGAGAAACAAGAGATGTTCAGCGACTTCATGGATTTTGCCTTAGTCGCTGGCAAGAAATACTCCCGAAAATGGAACAACCGTAGGTCGGTTGCTCCATACAAGCCTCCTGTTGACAAAGCTCAAGAGGAGTGCTGGAGATGTGGCAGAAAAGGCCACTACCAAAAGGATTGCAGAGTTGCCTTACCAACTCCTGCAGCTCCTAAAACTAACCTTAACCCTTCTAAACCTGCTGATGAGTACAGGAATAAATACTATCAGCTGAAGGCAAAGGTTGCTGAAATGGAGGAAGCCAAAACACCAGCAAAAGGGCTGGTTGCTGAAGAGCACGACTGGGCTGAATCAGATGATTCAGACAGTGAAGAATATGTTGACGCCATGTGCCTTATGGCGCTCGCTGATGGAGATGCTTTGACAAGAGATCAAGTCTCCTCAAGTCAGTGGGTAAACGTCACCATAAAAAAGGTTTGTGCTCACTCCTCTGCTTCTGAAGAAGATAAATCAAAAATCTTCGAATCTCTTCTCTGTGACTTTCAGTTCGTTGAATCAATACGAGCTGAAGTCCAATCTAAGCTTGACTCCACTTCCTTGGAGTTAAGTGAAAAATCTGAAAGACTCAATGAGTTGAGAAATGTTCATGTTGAACTCCAATCTCATGAGTTGTTGGCCCAAAAGGTTCAAATTGAGAACGAAAAACTCAAGCTTGAAGTGGCCAACCTTAAGAAGATTGTGACCTCCTGGTCAAAAGCTTCTAGGTTTCACCATCAGTGCCTGAATGAACAAGTCCCTGCTCAAGTTCAGGCAGTAATAGGTGGTGACTTTAATGCTGCTGCCTCTATTTCTGACTTGTTCAGCGATGAGGTTAAGCCTGATTATTCTATTCCTCCATCTGCTGTCATCTCTCCTGAAGAGATGAAGAAATGGTATTTTGTTAAGGGTAACAATTACCATAATGAAATGGACGCTGGTACTACCACTTCTACTACCAGCGACCCATCCAATGCTGAGGAAAATAGTACTAGCTCCCCAGCTAGCACCAGCAACCCCTTTCCTCATCTTCCCATTATTGGCATGATGCCAAATGAAGGAAGAGTGCAATACTCTTCCAGGGAATCCTTTGAAAGGGATATTGGTCTTAAACCTATCACTCCTCAACGAGGACACTTGCCTCATCAGCAAGTTAGGCCTATCACTCCTCAACGAGGACACTTGCCTCTTCAGCAAGTTAGGCCTATCACTCCTCAACGAGGACACTTGCCTCTTCAGCAAGTTAGGCCTATCACTCCTCAACGAGGACACTTGCCTCTTCAGCAAGTTAGGCCTATCACTCCTCAACGAGGACACTTGCCTCTTCAGCAAGTTAGGCCTATCACTCCTCAACGAGGACACTTGCCTCTTCAGCAAGTTAGGCCTATCACTCCTCAACGAGGACACTTGCCTCTTCAGCAAGTTAGGCCTATCACTCCTCAACGAGGACACTTGCCTCTTCAGCAAGTTAGGCCTATCACTCCTCAACGAGGACACTTGCCTCTTCAGCAAGTTAGGCCTATCACTCCTCAACGAGGACACTTGCCTCTTCAGCAAGTTAGGCCTATCACTCCTCAACGAGGACACTTGCCTCTTCAGCAAGTTAGGCCTATCACTCCTCAACGAGGACACTTGCCTCTTCAGCAAGTTAGGCCTATCACTCCTCAACGAGGACACTTGCCTCTTCAGCAAGTTAGGCCTATCACTCCTCAACGAGGACACTTGCCTCTTCAGCAAGTTAGGCCTATCACTCCTCAACGAGGACACTTGCCTCTTCAGCAAGTTAGGCCTATCACTCCTCAACGAGGACACTTGCCTCTTCAGCAAGTTAGGCCTATCACTCCTCAACGAGGACACTTGCCTCTTCAGCAAGTTAGGCCTATCACTCCTCAACGAGGACACTTGCCTCTTCAGCAAGTTAGGCCTATCACTCCTCAACGAGGACACTTGCCTCTTCAGCAAGTTAGGCCTATCACTCCTCAACGAGGACACTTGCCTCTTCAGCAAGTTAGGCCTATCACTCCTCAACGAGGACACTTGCCTCTTCAGCAAGTTAGGCCTATCACTCCTCAACGAGGACACTTGCCTCTTCAGCAAGTTAGGCCTATCACTCCTCAACGAGGACACTTGCCTCTTCAGCAAGTTAGGCCTATCACTCCTCAACGAGGACACTTGCCTCTTCAGCAAGTTAGGCCTATCACTCCTCAACGAGGACACTTGCCTCTTCAGCAAGTTAGGCCTATCACTCCTCAACGAGGACACTTGCCTCTTCAGCAAGTTAGGCCTATCACTCCTCAACGAGGACACTTGCCTCTTCAGCAAGTTAGGCCTATCACTCCTCAACGAGGACACTTGCCTCTTCAGCAAGTTAGGCCTATCACTCCTCAACGAGGACACTTGCCTCTTCAGCAAGTTAGGCCTATCACTCCTCAACGAGGACACTTGCCTCTTCAGCAAGTTAGGCCTATCACTCCTCAACGAGGACACTTGCCTCTTCAGCAAGTTAGGCCTATCACTCCTCAACGAGGACACTTGCCTCTTCAGCAAGTTAGGCCTATCACTCCTCAACGAGGACACTTGCCTCTTCAGCAAGTTAGGCCTATCACTCCTCAACGAGGACACTTGCCTCTTCAGCAAGTTAGGCCTATCACTCCTCAACGAGGACACTTGCCTCTTCAGCAAGTTAGGCCTATCACTCCTCAACGAGGACACTTGCCTCTTCAGCAAGTTAGGCCTATCACTCCTCAACGAGGACACTTGCCTCTTCAGCAAGTTAGGCCTATCACTCCTCAACGAGGACACTTGCCTCTTCAGCAAGTTAGGCCTATCACTCCTCAACGAGGACACTTGCCTCTTCAGCAAGTTAGGCCTATCACTCCTCAACGAGGACACTTGCCTCTTCAGCAAGTTAGGCCTATCACTCCTCAACGAGGACACTTGCCTCTTCAGCAAGTTAGGCCTATCACTCCTCAACGAGGACACTTGCCTCTTCAGCAAGTTAGGCCTATCACTCCTCAACGAGGACACTTGCCTCTTCAGCAAGTTAGGCCTATCACTCCTCAGAGAGGACACTTGCCCTCAGCAAGTTAATGATCTCTCCTCCCAACTGAAGGAATTCTTCCTTCAAAATCAAAAGGGCAGCACCTCTGCTAAAAATGCTACAAATGTGGCAGCAGAGGTCACATTGCTTCTGATTGCGACAACTCCAGGGATGCTCCTGAAGTTGACATTCAACCAAATCCTTCAGTGATTGCTTCCTCTTCCACTATTGTCAGCGAAAGGTCTCCTTCTGCTGATCGTATAGATAGTGGAGAATCAACCGATCTCTCTGAGGAGAACATTGCTGACTTCATTGCTGCACAGCGAATCTTCTTGCCTCAATCTCAAGAGATCATTACCACTGGCAGAGGTAGCATTCTGGTTGAGTATGGGAACAACAATCAAGTCAGCAACTTGACTGTTCTCGATACTGGAGCCACTGTCACCTCTACTGATCAATATGTTATTGATCGTGACTTACCTACTGCTCATCATCTTGTTGATAACTCTCCAAGTGATGAGAGTACTAACTCTATTGCTCCTCTTCCTCCTTCTACTGATGAAGTCGTCAGTAGAGAAGAATCTTCAGAGTCTTCCATCTAAATCCTTCTGTTAAATCTATGCAGGGCTCGCTGGGAAAAGGTGTGTGGTACTTGGACAGTGGCTGTTCAAAACACATGACTGGCTCAAAGACCCTGCTGGATAACTACGTAGAGGCTGCTGGCCCTACTGTAGTGTTTGGTGACAACTCCACTGGACAAACTGAAGGTTATGGTCTTCTCTCTAATGGACTCATTAAGTTCAACAAGGTTGCATATGTAAATGGATTAAAACATAATCTCATCAGCATAAGTCAACTTTGTGATGCTGACTACAAAGTGATTCTTGATAAACATCAAGGCACTGTGGTAAATGTAAACAAGGAAGTAGTCTTGGTTGCACCAAGAAAACGAGATGTATATCTAGTTGACTTCACTCCTATCAAGACTGATAGTGAGACTTGTTTCTTTGCCAAGTCGGCTGCTGAACTAAACTGGTTATGGCACAAGCGTATGTCGCATGTGAACTTCAAAACCATTAACTCTCTGGCCAAAAAGAACCTTGTTCGTGGCCTCCCTCATCTTTCTTTTGAAAAGGATAGACTTTGTGGTGCTTGCGAAAAAGGTAAAAGCCACAGAGCAACTTTCAAAACTAAGCAGGCCAACTCTATCTCTGGCTGCTTTCATCTGCTTCACATGGACCTTTTTGGTCCAGTGAATGTCCAAAGTCTAAAGGGTAGCAAATACACTTTAGTAATCGTGGATGAATATTCACGATACACTTGGACCATATTTCTTCATTCTAAGAGTGATGCTGCTGAAGAAATTATCAATTTCATCAAGAAAATGGAGAATCTCAACAGCATTAGGGTGAAAGAACTCAGAAGCGATCATGGTACTGAGTTCAGAAACCACACTCTTGAAACATTTTGTGCTGATCAAGGGATCTCACAAAATTTCTCTTCTACTAGAACCCCTGAGCAGAATGGTGTAGCTGAAAGGAGAAATAGAACTCTCATCGAAGCTGCTCGCACCATGCTCAGTGAGTCCTCTCTACCCAGCAAGTTCTGGGCAGAAGCTGTCAATACAGCTTGTCACACTCAAAATCGCTGTCTCATTGTCAAAAGACATGACAAGACAGCGTATGAGGTACTGAAAGGAAAGGTACCTCAAATCAAATACTTCCATGTTTTTGGATGTCCTGTCTTCATCTTAAACAACAAGGATCATCTAGGAAAATTTGATCCTAAAGCTGATGATGGATACTTTCTTGGGTATTCATCCATCAGCAAGGCATTTAGAGTATTCAATACTCGCCTTCAGAAGGTTGATGAATCCATTCATGTTACTTTCGATGAAAGCTCATCAGCCCTAAAGGACATCCAATCTAACTCGTCTGAGGTTATTTTCAATGAGTTAGCTGACCCTCTTACTGAGGAAGCTGACTTATTTGTTGATGCTTCTTGCTCGCTGCCTGACGCTATTCAGCATAGCACAAAGGATAGTTCAGCTGATGTTGAACTAGAGCAAGTTGCTGCTCATATCTACTCGATTGAGCCAGTTGAGCCTATCATAAGATCAATCCATGTAGCTTCAGCCAAACCTAGATCACTGGCTGATGACGTACATGCTGATGACCCTACTGACGAAGAGTTTCATGATGCTTCAGCAAATGCTGAAGAAATGGAGTCTGCTGAAGACTCCGCCATCAATGATAACTCAAATCAGTCGAATGGCTCTGCTGATCATTCTCCTGAACCCATTCTTACCATTGACCTCTCTTCCTATAATGCTCCTGCTGATCCCATAGCTCCAATTTCCGCTGCCACTCAACTTGGTGTCTCAAGTGCTCCTACACTTAAATGGACATCTAGTCATCCAGCCCACCAAGTCATTGGAGATCCTCAGCAGGGGATCATTACTCGATCAGCGACTAGAAACACATGTCTCTATGTGAATTTCTTGTCAATGATCACTCCCAAAAACATAGGAGAAGCAATGGTTGATCCTTCATGGGTCGCTGCCATGCAAGAGGAACTTACCCAGTTCCAAAGATAGCATGTCTGGTTCTTGGTTCCTTTACCTCCTGGAAAAGAACCCATTGGAACTAAATGGGTGTATAGGAACAAAATGGACGAAGATGGTGTTGTTACACGTAACAAGGCTAGGCTGGTTGCACAAGGTTACCTTCAAGAAGAAGGAGTTGACTATGACGAAACCTTTGCACCAGTGGCCAGACTGGAAGCTATACGCTTATTCTTGGCACATGCTGCTTACAAAAACTTCACTGTATATCAAATGGATGTAAAGAGTGCCTTCCTAAATGGAAAACTCGATGAGGAAGTTTATGTTGAGCAGCCACCTGGTTTTGAAGATCCAGCCAAGCCACACCATGTCTATCGCCTTTACAAGGCTCTTTATGGTCTTAAACAAGCTCCCAGAGCTTGGTACGACACTCTCTCTGAATTTCTTCTCTCCAATAAGTTTCAGCGAGGATCCATTGATAGCACCCTCTTCATCTATAGAAAGGGTGCTGATGTTCTATATGTTCAGATATATGTAGATGACATCATTTTTGGTTCTTCCAGCAAGAAACTTTGTTCTAAGTTCAGCTCCCTGATGTCCTCTCAATTTGAGATGAGCATGATGGGTGAGCTGACCTTCTTTCTTGGTCTGCAAATACGCCAACTCTCAAATGGGATTTTCATTAACCAAGAAAAATACATTCGAGACATGCTGGCTAAATTTGACTTATCAAATGTGACCACCAAAGCCACTCCCATGGCTCCTCCTAACAATCTCCATGCTGACCCTGATGGTAAGCATGTGAATCCTACTCTCTATAGAGGAATGATTGGCTCGCTGATGTATCTCACAGCGAGTCGTCCTGATATCATGTTTGCTACTTGCTTGTGTGCAAGATATCAAGCCTCTCCAAGGGAATCTCATCTTCTCGCTGTTAAGCGAATCTTCAAATACCTAAAAGGTACCCCTACACTGGGTCTCTGGTATCCCAAAGACTCCAGTTTTGACCTTGTTGCATATTCTGATTCTGACTATGCTGGATGCATGTTAGACAGAAAAAGCACCAGTGGTGGATGTCAACTGTTGGGGGGGAAGCTGACTAGTTGGTCTAGTAAGAAACAGCATACAGTGTCCATCTCCACTGCTGAAGCAGAATATGTATCAGCAGCAAGTTGTTGCGCACAAGTCCTCTGGATGAAAAACCAACTCGCTGACTATGACTTAGAATTCTCTAAGATCCCCATTATGTGTGACAATACAAGTGCAATTGCTATCACACATAATCCCGTTCAGCACTCTAAGACCAAACACATTGACATTAGGTACCACTTCATTCGTGACCATGTCATGAAAGGGGATGTGGAAATCTATTTCATACCCACTGATGACCAACTTGCTGATATCTTTACCAAACCTTTAGATCAAACAAGATTTAAATATCTGATCAGCAAGTTGGGAATGCTGAATGGTGAATCAGCAACATGACCTGTCATGTCTACTGATGCTTCAACTTATGTCTCATAAGTTGAAAAGTGACCTTAAGGTCAGTGACCTTAAAATCAAATTCTTTTTATATTTAAAGGTTTTATTTACTTGCTGAACATCAAGTAATGGAGAGCTAAAAGTCTCCATCTAGTCCAGCAGCAAACGGCTGCTGGTAAAGACTTCTCAAATCCGTTACTCCCTGTTGCTTTGGGAAAAAGCAAGATAAAAGTAATGGAGAGCTAAAAGTCTCCATCTAGTCCAGCAGCAAACGGCTGCTGGTAAAGACTTATCAAATCCGTTACTCCCTGTTGCTTTGGGAAAAAGCAAGATAAAAGTAATGGAGAACTAAAAGTCTCCATCTAGTCCAGCAGCAAACGGCTGCTGGTAAAGACTTATCAAATCCGTTACTCCCTGTTGCTTTGGGAAAAAGCAAGATAAAAGTAATGGAGAGCTAAAAGTCTCCATCTAGTCCAGCAGCAAACGGCTGCTGGTAAAGACTTATCAAATCCGTTACTCCCTGTTGCTTTGGGAAAAAGCAAGATAAAAGTAATGGAGAGCTAAAAGTCTCCATCTAGTCCAGCAGCAAACGGCTGCTGGTAAAGACTTATCAAATCCGTTTATGGCTGACAATTTGCCAAAAATTGTACAAAGTCGCTGACTAACCTTTTTTTTAACTTGGTCAGTGGATATATTTAGATCTCAACTATTCAGTTAGGTGAGCATATCCACTAAGTAATCTTGTTAATATTCTAACAAGAAGTTCAAATGGTTACCTCGATTCTCTCCCTAATGGGCAACTTGTACACTGTACGCGCCGTAACTACTTGAGTACAGTTGAAATTGTGGTACAAGTTGTCACATCAAATTTTTTTTTATACGTTACTCACATACGTATAATTAAACGTATTTTTTTATATATTACGTATGAAAGAGACTCCATGACGATTCCTATGAACAGTTATGGGTCCCATATCCATACCATATATATGTGCATCTTCTCCCATATCATCTTTCACGTTCATTTCTTTTCTCATTCACTTCTAAAATCTCTAAATACTCTCAAACTTTTCCATATTCCTTCAGTCGTTCCATATTCCTCAATCTTTTCCACTTTCTTTCAATCTTTTCATCTTCTCTACTTCATATCTCATCCTTCTTCCTATTATCTTGATATAAAATGGCCTCTCATTCTGATCAAACTCCAGAAAACATTCCCTCTTATCTCACTTCTGAAGTCTTCGATAATGAAGGCATTCCTCCTTCTAACCAAGTCTCTTTTCAAGCCCAGAAACTAACTGTCAAAGCTAACAATTACTTGGGATCTGAAGAAATCCCTTCTAAAGTAAAAGGATATTATTCTATGCTGGACTTCATCAAAGGATGTCCAGTTAGAAGGGCAATTTATAAAAATCCCCATGAGATGTGTCTTCATCTCTTAAGGGAATTCTGGTGGACATGTAACTATGATGTGTCAAGCAGTACCATTAAAGGCACAGTCATGAAAGGTAAACACACCATCACCATCTCTGCTGATCTTCTAAGAGATGTACTCAGGCTCCCCAAGCAATCAGAAGACAGACCTTTGTTGATTTGGTCTCTACCTCAGTGTGGAAAGAATGGCTGTTAACCATTGGGTATGGGACAAACATGGTACCAGCACAATCTGTGCACAACAATCCACAAAAGAAATTCATTCCTGGTGTATGGAGGTTGTTGTTTACACATGTTATTCAGTGCCTTGGTGGGAACAGTGGATCCTTTGATCAAGCCACTGCTGCCCAAATGCAAATGATATATGCACTGGCAAATGGTCGAAACATTGACTTTGCCAATGTTATATTTGAAGACTTGAAGTCCAAGGTCACTATCAGAAATCGCTCGAGCTCAGTGCCCTTCACACGCTTTCTATCATTGGTTTTCAGGCATGTGCTGAAAGAAAAGTACATGCCAGAGGGCGCTCAATTCATTCTCTCTCCAAGGGTTGCAAGCTCTGTCTATAAAGTTCCTGCTTGTGACCCTGAGCATTTTGATTCAAAGTATGCTGTGCTTACTCCAGCAATGAAACAGGTACTTTTCACCATGTATCCTGATGTATATAAGCAAAATCCTGCTGGAGCCGGCATGCTAATCACCCCTCCAGCATCCTCCAAAACTCCCAAATTGGTCAAGAAAAGTCAAGTTCTTCCTAAAAGGAAGAAAGTATTAAGAAAGGTGGAACTTCCTCAACGCTCTCTTATCGATGAAGAAGAAACCCCTGCTGCTGTTGAAAATGTAGAGCAGCAACAAATTGAAGCAGCGACACCAACTTCTCCAAACCCTTTAAATTTCTCTTTGGAAAGTCAAGTGCAAGTTGGTGAAATTGAAAAAGTTGGGTTGAGTAAGGATGCTGAGGTGGATGCCAGCATTGATGTTAGTGAAGGTGCTGGTGTTGGTGATAAGGAAATTGATGATGTTATTGCTGAAAGAAAAGTACATGCCAGAGGGCGCTCAATTCATTCTCTCTCCAAGGGTTGCAAGCTCTGTCTATAAAGTTCCTGCTTGTGACCCTGAGCATTTTGATTCAAAGTATGCTGTGCTTACTCCAGCAATGAAACAGGTACTTTTCACCATGTATCCTGATGTATATAAGCAAAATCCTGCTGGAGCCGGCATGCTAATCACCCCTCCAGCATCCTCCAAAACTCCCAAATTGGTCAAGAAAAGTCAAGTTCTTCCTAAAAGGAAGAAAGTATTAAGAAAGGTGGAACTTCCTCAACGCTCTCTTATCGATGAAGAAGAAACCCCTGCTGCTGTTGAAAATGTAGAGCAGCAACAAATTGAAGCAGCGACACCAACTTCTCCAAACCTTTAAATTTCTCTTTGGAAAGTCAAGTGCAAGTTGGTGAAATTGAAAAAGTTGGGTTGAGTAAGGATGCTGAGGTGGATGCCAGCATTGATGTTAGTGAAGGTGCTGGTGTTGGTGATAAGGAAATTGATGATGTTATTGCTGAAGAAGAGGTTGGTGTGGAGATGGTCACTGAAGATGAAAGTGACTATGAGTTAGGGGACTTTGTCACTGAGGATTTTCAGCTTGATCCTAATAGTCATGCTGAAGAAGTTGATGCCAGTGACATGGAGATGGATGAAATTGATGCTGCAGTGACTTTGATTGCAAGACCTCCTACCCCTCCTGTACGACCAGTGAACACCATGCTCTCTATGGGCATGCCTTCCTCTTTTCAAGCTGTTCCTGGTTGTTCTTCTCACAAGACAGCAGAAGTCAAGTCCTCTTCTGCAAAGGACTTGGGCATTTCTTACTCCACCTACTCTGCTGAAAGGTTGGATAGAGTAGAACACCAGTTGAATGATCTTACCAAGGCTGCCACACTCATGGTAAATCTCAAAGATAAAGAAGGTGACAGATTGGTAAAGACAATGGAAAGCTGGTACCACAAGCAAAATGAAAACAAAGTGGAAGTAGACACACTTAAAGAAGAGATTGTCTCCTTGGCAGATGATCAACATAAAATAAATGATGCCATCAAATTCATCAAGCGTGATCAGCAGATACTTAAGTCTGGTGCAATCTCGCTGATCAAGTGTGCAAACTCTTCCAGCTACTCAGCAAAGAAAGCTGCTTCTACCAGCAAGTCTGCTGCTGCTGGTATAGCGAAGCTGCATAATCTCATCTCTCCCCTGGCCACTCAAGTTGAAAGCAACACCAAGGCTATTCAAGCCTTGGAGAAACAAGTAGCTGATCTTCCAGTTCCCTCAGCATCCTTCACTGAGGAAGATCGACAGAGGCACATTAAGTTGGAAAAAGAGGTGGATGAGATCAAGACCTTGCTGTCACAGCTTGTTAAACAGCAATCAGAAAAACCGGCCACTGTGGAAGTTGTTATTAACAATACAACTTCCAAGGGGGAGAAGGTTGATAATGCTGTTTTAGATCTGGTTACTGAAGCAGTGAACAAGGCAGTCGCCCAAATCTATGAAGATACTGCTGAAGAAACCTTGGATGAAAATGTTGATGAAGTGGTGGCTGTGAGTGAAGTTCCCCCTGCTGGTGTTGAGGGGGAGACTGAAAAAGAAGCAAGTATGGAAGTTCCCCCTGCTGGTGTTGAGGGGGAGACTGAAAAAGAAGCAAGTATGGAAGTTCCCCCTGCTGGTGTTGAGGGGGAGACTGAAAAAGAAGCAAGTATGGAAGTTCCCCCTGCTGGTGTTGAGGGGGAGACTGAAAAAGAAGCAAGTATGGAAGTTCCCCCTGCTGGTGTTGAGGGGGAGACTGAAAAAGAAGCAAGTATGGAAGTTCCCCCTGCTGGTGTTGAGGGGGAGACTGAAAAAGAAGCAAGTATGGAAGTTCCCCCTGCTGGTGTTGAGGGGGAGACTGAAAAAGAAGCAAGTATGGAAGTTCCCCCTGCTGGTGTTGAGGGGGAGACTGAAAAAGAAGCAAGTATGGAAGTTCCCCCTGCTGGTGTTGAGGGGGAGACTGAAAAAGAAGCAAGTATGGAAGTTCCCCCTGCTGGTGTTGAGGGGGAGACTGAAAAAGAAGCAAGTATGGAAGTTCCCCCTGCTGGTGTTGAGGGGGAGACTGAAAAAGAAGCAAGTATGGAAGTTCCCCCTGCTGGTGTTGAGGGGGAGACTGAAAAAGAAGCAAGTATGGAAGTTCCCCCTGCTGGTGTTGAGGGGGAGACTGAAAAAGAAGCAAGTATGGAAGTTCCCCCTGCTGGTGTTGAGGGGGAGACTGAAAAAGAAGCAAGTATGGAAGTTCCCCCTGCTGGTGTTGAGGGGGAGACTGAAAAAGAAGCAAGTATGGAAGTTCCCCCTGCTGGTGTTGAGGGGGAGACTGAAAAAGAAGCAAGTATGGAAGTTCCCCCTGCTGGTGTTGAGGGGGAGAAGGCTAAATGGCTTAAGCTGATGGAGGATAGAAAGAGGCCTCAAAGAATTATAGCTGCTGAGGCCTTCAAAGCTGACATGGGTCTTAAGACAAATTTAAAGATCTTGAGAGAAGGTGCTGATAAGCCAACCAAGTTGGAAGGAGTCAAACCAACCAGCTTGGGTGCTTCAGAGTGGGCTGAGGTGTACATGCTGATCAAAGACAAAAAGGCAGCCAGCTACCAGCAACTCCAGAACATGCTGAAGGACTATTTCGAGAAAGCTTTGGAGTATGAGACCAAGTTTAAAGCGGATCTGCCTATGCTGAGGCAAGTATTTGGTACTCCTGCTGCTATCTCCTCAGCAGGTCAAAGGGCTCAAAGAAAAAGAAAGGAAGAGCAGCGAACTCTTAGACTCGATCTTCCACCTGTCTCTGGTGATGCATCTTTAAACACCAGACTACCTCCCAGAAGTGTTTTTGAAGAAGGGAGAGTACTTGAGACACCTGCTGGCATCTTCTTCACAAACTTCCAGAACACTCAATTGTTCTTCCGCCTGGACGAAATTGAGAGAGCTTCAACCGGGTTTCTCATTAATATAAGAAGAAGATGTGCTGAAACCTCTAACAATAGATGGTTCATCAGCAAGGTGGATGAGGAGCTGGCTAAACCTCATCGATTCAATGACCCAGCAGTTCAAACTGCCAAGCAAGAACACGCTTGGGAGTTTGAAGCTGAAAATTTGTAGATGTCTAATGTAAATGTTGATTGAATCAACTTGTAAATTTTAAAAGTTGATATAAAAAGACATCTTTCCTTCATATCTTCTATTCTTTACAAATATAATCTACTCAGCAAGTCTTCTCAGCGAATAGGGGGAGATTGTTGAGTCAAGGATTCGCTGACCAGACTTGGTCGCTGACGTGGGTCGTCAGCGAGTCATCAGCGAGTCAATGACTCTTGTCAGCGGGCGGTTTAATTTCCCAAGTTGTATGTCAAGGCGGGAAGATTTCAAACCAACAAGAAGACAAGAAGTCACATGGTGGTTCAGCCAACTGAATGTTACCTTATATGGCAAAGGTACAGTTGGGACCAAAACAAAGGTTTCTCTCTTTCATACCCGTTTTGGTATAGAAGACAAAGGCTCCTGGATCAAGTACAAAGAGCCTAATTAGAAGTCGACAACCACCATTCTATCACTATCACTGTAAGGCTGTGTTGCCCTAATTCATCCCCTATAAAAGGAAACACAGCCGCATCATTATAGTTGTTCTTGTTAACCAAAAAGTGTGTATAACCCCACTGCGCCGCAGTGGGTTTGACATATTCCCACTGCGCCGCAGTGGGTTTGACATATCCCACTGCGCCGCAGTGGGTTTGACATATCCCACTGCGCCGCAGTGGGTTTGACATATTCCCACTGCGCCGCAGTGGGTTTGACATATCCCACTGCGCCGCAGTGGGTTTGACATATTCCCACTGCGCCGCAGTGGGTTTGACATATCCCACTGCGCCGCAGTGGGTTTGACATATCCCACTGCGCCGCAGTGGGTTTGACATATCCCACTGCGCCGCAGTGGGTTTGACATATTCCCACTGCGCCGCAGTGGGTTTGACATATCCCACTGCGCCGCAGTGGGTTTGACATATTCCCACTGCGCCGCAGTGGGTTTGACATATCCCACTGCGCCGCAGTGGGTTTGACATATTCCCACTGCGCCGCAGTGGGTTTGACATATCCCACTGCGCCGCAGTGCAATAACTCCCACTGCGCCGCAGTGGGTTTGACATATCCCACTGCGCCGCAGTGGGTTTGACATATCCCACTGCGCCGCAGTGGGCAATACACTCCCACTGCGCCGCAGTGGGTTTGACATATCCCACTGCGCCGCAGTGGGTTTGACATATCCCACTGCGCCGCAGTGGGCAATAACTCCCACTGCGCCGCAGTGGGTTTGACATACCCACTGCGCCGCAGTGGGTTTGACATATCCCACTGCGCCGCAGTGGGTTTGACATATCCCACTGCGCCGCAGTGGGTTTGACATATTCCCACTGCGCCGCAGTGGGTTTGACATATCCCACTGCGCCGCAGTGGGTTTGACATATTCCCACTGCGCCGCAGTGGCAATAACTCCCACTGCGCCGCAGTGGGTTTGACATATCCCACTGCGCCGCAGTGGGTTTGACATATCCCACTGCGCCGCAGTGGGTTTGACATATCCCACTGCGCCGCAGTGGGTTTGACATATCCCACTGCGCCGCAGTGGGTTTGACATATTCCCACTGCGCCGCAGTGGGTTTGACATATCCCACTGCGCCGCAGTGGGTTTGACATATTCCCACTGCGCCGCAGTGGGTTTGACATATCCCACTGCGCCGCAGTGGGTTTGACATATCCCACTGCGCCGCAGTGGGTTTGACATATCCCACTGCGCCGCAGTGGGTTTGACATATTCCCACTGCGCCGCAGTGGGTTTGACATATCCCACTGCGCCGCAGTGGGCAATAACTCCCACTGCGCCGCAGTGGGTTTGACATATCCCACTGCGCCGCAGTGGGTTTGACATATCCCACTGCGCCGCAGTGGGTTTGACATATCCCACTGCGCCGCAGTGGGTTTGACATATTCCCACTGCGCCGCAGTGGGTTTGACATATCCCACTGCGCCGCAGTGGGTTTGACATATTCCCACTGCGCCGCAGTGGGTTTGACATATCCCACTGCGCCGCAGTGGGTTTGACATATCCCACTGCGCCGCAGTGGGCTGCATTATCCCACTGCGCCGCAGTGGGTTTGACATACTCCCACTGCGCCGCAGTGGGAACTCACTGTCCTCGGCTGCATAACCCCACTGCGCCGCAGTGGGTTTGACATATTCCCACTGCGCCGCAGTGGGAACTCACTGCGCCGCAGTGGGTTTGACATATCCCACTGCGCCGCAGTGGGTTTGACATATTCCCACTGCGCCGCAGTGGGTTTGACATATCCCACTGCGCCGCAGTGGGTTTGACATATTCCCACTGCGCCGCAGTGGGTTTGACATATCCCACTGCGCCGCAGTGGGTTTGACATATCCCACTGCGCCGCAGTGGGTTTGCATCCCCCACTGCGCCGCAGTGGGTTTGACATACTCCCACTGCGCCGCAGTGGGAACTCACTGTCCTCGGCTGCATAACCCCACTGCGCCGCAGTGGGTTTGACATATTCCCACTGCGCCGCAGTGGGAACTCACTGTCCTCGGCTGCATAACCCCACTGCGCCGCAGTGGGTTTGACATATTCCCACTGCGCCGCAGTGGGAAGTCACTGGTCTCTTCATTTGGCCTCCAACTTCAGCCCCAAACCTTTTGATGCTTCTTCTTGGAGATTACATTTACAAGAAAAATGCAACTAATCTACTTATTACATACCAAATGAAATAAATAGATTACATAACCAAATGAATGAAGAAATCCTATTTAACTATTACAACCATTGAATAATTAAATAAATACAAACACATCCACACATCACAAACATTCACAAGGTCTCTTGGCTAAGTTGTGACACTAAAATACACAAGAAAAAGGAACCTCCTTTTTGTGTATTAGTTTCGGCCATTGCCAAAATGGCCAAAACAATGGATTTTGTCCAAACAAAATATCAACTTTTGATGTATGTATCCATATAACCGGCTCTAGATGCCATTGTTGGGATTTTTGGGTTTTTATCAAAGTAATATTATCCTTATAATATTAAAACGCAGCGGAAAATTGAACCATTTCAATGTGTTATATGTAGTTAAAACCAAAGTTTAACTTATAAAAGAAAACCCAAACAATAAGGATCCATGTATATGAATAACATACATACAAAAGTAACAACCATAGGGTGTTTTAGAAGACTACCTTCTTCCAAGCTTATGAGAAGGTTGATATGAAGGAGATGATGATCTTGAAGTGGCAAGTCTTCAACCTAGAAGAACCTCAAGCTTGTATACCCCAAGCTTCCAACAAACACCCAAACTATGCTAGGATTTGAACTTGTAAACCCTTCCTTCTTTATCCCTTTGGCCGAAATTTTGGAGAAGAAAAAGAAGAAGAGAATTACTTGAGTCTTGAGAGAGTTAAGTCTTACAAGATGCATGTAAGAAGTGGTGATACTAACTATGTTGTGTGTTGTAAGCTCCACACCAAGTCCATGTGTTATAAGTGCATGAAACACACTCAAGACCACATGGGGGGGGGGGCGGCCTCCAAAGCCAAAAAAGAGGAAAACAATTTTCTTTAAATTTATAAAATATATCCTTATATATTTTGTAGATAAAAGTGTAACATAACTTGTTACATATCTTATGTAACATATTACATATTATACACAACACACATAAGTGTTTATTTATCCAAATAAACATATCCACATATCCCACTGCGCCGCAGTGGGTTTGACATACCCACTGCGCCGCAGTGGGTTTGACATATCCCACTGCGCCGCAGTGGGTTTGACATATCCCACTGCGCCGCAGTGGGTTTGACATATTCCCACTGCGCCGCAGTGGGTTTGACATATCCCACTGCGCCGCAGTGGGTTTGACATATTCCCACTGCGCCGCAGTGGGTTTGACATATCCCACTGCGCCGCAGTGGGTTTGACATATTCCCACTGCGCCGCAGTGGGTTTGACATATCCCACTGCGCCGCAGTGGGTTTGACATATTCCCACTGCGCCGCAGTGGGTTTGACATATCCCACTGCGCCGCAGTGGGTTTGACATATTCCCACTGCGCCGCAGTGGGTTTGACATATCCCACTGCGCCGCAGTGGGTTTGACATATTCCCACTGCGCCGCAGTGGGTTTGACATATCCCACTGCGCCGCAGTGGGTTTGACATATTCCCACTGCGCCGCAGTGGGTTTGACATATCCCACTGCGCCGCAGTGGGTTTGACATATTCCCACTGCGCCGCAGTGGGTTTGACATATCCCACTGCGCCGCAGTGGGTTTGACATATTCCCACTGCGCCGCAGTGGGTTTGACATATCCCACTGCGCCGCAGTGGGTTTGACATATTCCCACTGCGCCGCAGTGGGTTTGACATATCCCACTGCGCCGCAGTGGGTTTGACATATTCCCACTGCGCCGCAGTGGGAACTCACTGTCTTCGGCTGCATTAACCCCACTGCGCCGCAGTGGGTTTGACATATTCCCACTGCGCCGCAGTGGGAAGTCACTGGTCTCTTCATTTGGCCTCCAACTTCAGCCCCAAACCTTTTGATGCTTCTTCTTGGAGATTACATTTACAAGAAAAATGCAACTAATCTACTTATTACATACCAAATGAAATAAATAGATTACATAACCAAATGAATGAAGAAATCCTATTTAACTATTACAACCATTGAATAATTAAATAAATACAAACACATCCACACATCACAAACATTCACAAGGTCTCTTGGCTAAGTTGTGACACTAAAATACACAAGAAAAAGGAACCTCCTTTTTGTGTATTAGTTTCGGCCATTGCCAAAATGGCCAAACATTGGATTTTGTCCAAACAAAATATCAACTTTTGATGTATGTATCCATATAACCGGCTCTAGATGCCATTGTTGGGATTTTTGGGTTTTTATCAAAGTAATATTATCCTTATAATATTAAAACGCAGCGGAAAATTGAACCATTTCAATGTGTTATATGTAGTTAAAACCAAAGTTTAACTTATAAAAGAAAACCCAAACAATAAGGATCCATGTATATGAATAACATACATACAAAAGTAACAACCATAGGGTGTTTTAGAAGACTACCTTCTTCCAAGCTTATGAGAAGGTTGATATGAAGGAGATGATGATCTTGAAGTGGCAAGTCTTCAACCTAGAAGAACCTCAAGCTTGTATACCCAAGTCAAGCCCTCATAAAGGGACTTAATTTATATGTCCTTACGGCTTAAACACAAGACCTCTTGCAAGGGGATTGTCTTTCAACCATTAAGTTAAAGCTCAAAGACATATAAAATAGCAATATAAGTAATATACATTATTTGTTAATATGAATATGAACATATACTAACTTTTTAGTTTTTACCATATAAAGTTTTATTTTATTTATATGGTTAACACGTTACTTATCGGAATAGATTTAAAAGTTTACTACATATAAAGTCTAAAAATATTTTACAATTTATAAAATTTAATTTGAGTTATGATCAGGAAGAAACCAGTTTTTTTTTTGTGAAAATCAAGTTTTTATGTGAAAGATCAGGTCCAAAAATAACACTAGAAGGGTAATTCGGACATTTTGCAGTCTAAATAGACGCACATTAAAAACACACAGTTAAACCTAAAGTTATAAAACATCTTCCACCGGAAAAGCTATTCCAACCGGAGAAACGATTCCGTCATCACAATCCGCCGCCTTCACGATCGGAGAAACGATCACAATCCGCCGCCTTCACGATCGGAGAAACGATTCCGTCATCACAATCCGCCGCCTTCACGATCGGAGAAACGATCACAATCGGAAAACGATTCCGTCATCACAATCCGCCGCCTTCACGATCGGAGAAACGATCACAATCGGAAAACGATTCCGTCATCACAATCCGCCGCCTTCACATCGGAGAAACGATCACAATCGGAAAACGATTCCGTCATCACAATCCGCCGCCTTCACGATCGGAGAAACGATCTCATCACAATCCGCCGCTTCACGATCGGAGAAACGATTCCGTCATCACAATCCGCCGCCTTCACGATCGGAGAAACGATTCCGTCATCACAATCCGCCGCCTTCACGATCGGAGAAACGATTCCGTCATCACAATCCGCCGCCTTCACGATCGGAGAAACGATTCCGTCATCACAATCCGCCGCCTTCACGATCGGAGAAACGATCACAATCGGAAAAACGATTCCGGCGGAGATCAAGATAGTCATTGTCTCCGTCAATCTACCGTTTATAAACTTCATCGTCGTTATAATAATCATCGTTATTATTAAATATTGATCATCTTTAACTTGTGTAGCTCCGATTCGATTGTTTAACTATAGTGATTCTATTAGCTCAGTTTTTGTTAGTGTTTAGTTTTATTTTAGCTAATTAAGTGTTAATTCGATTTTTAATTATTGATTGAAGATTAATTTGTTACTTCATCAGGCTAGTGAATATATATAGGTTTATCAGCGGTTCATAATTAAAAAACCTTTCAAAGTTTGATTTAGTTGAGCGACAGTTATATTTGTGTGTGTTTTTACTATACATTACGTACATAGACATGATTTAAGATAGAAACAACCAACATTTTTCATACGGATAATGGTTCACGCTTTGTTAAGCATGCCATTGAGAGCAGATTTTATTCCATCGCTAGAAAGCTTATCACCTTCTTTTTCATATAATACCTTTTCCATAAATCTATTTGTCTAGTAATGGCCAAAGCCTTTTTTGTTTCTAGGGTATTTCACGACCGTCAGATCTGTCGTCAAATCAAGATCTTACGTGATGTTGATAATCTTAACTCGTCAGGTTTTATCTGGTATGTATTACTTACATAGTTGAAAAATCATACATTGTGATATTAAGCCTTCCAATTTGCAGTTTACCCATTTTAATCATTAGAGATGAACAGGAACCAACTCATGCGTACATAACGACATAAAAGTTGCCACTTTCAGTAGATATGGAAAACGATATGTTTCTTTTGTAACAGTGTCGATAAGCCTTTGGCAGTCGAACACACCTTGCACGAATTTGGATCTTTGCAGTACCACATTCAGGTTAACGAATAACAATCGTAACTTTTAGAATTTCAAAACTATTCTGATCCATCTAACTTGTGATTTTATCAGTCATTTGCTTCAGAAGCTCATCATACATACATATCTATTTTGACCCCCTTCTTTTTTTTTTTTTTTTTTTTTTTTTTTTTTTTTTTTTTTTTTTTTTTTTTTTTTTTTTTTTTTTTTTTTTTTTTTTTTTTTTTTTTTTTTTTTTTTTTTTTTTTTTTTTTTTTTTTTTTTTTTTTTTTTTTTTTTTTTTTTTTTTTTTTTTTTTTTTTTTTTTTTTTTTTTTTTTTTTTTTTTTTTTTTTTTTTTTTTTTTTTTTTTTTTTTTTTTTTTTTTTTTTTTTTTTTTTTTTTTTTTTTTTTTTTTTTTTTTTTTTTTTTTTTTTTTTTTTTTTTTTTTTTTTTTTTTTTTTTTTTTTTTTTTTTTTTTTTTTTTTTTTTTTTTTTTTTTTTTTTTTTTTTTTTTTTTTTTTTTTTTTTTTTTTTTTTTTTTTTTTTTTTTTTTTTTTTTTTTTTTTTTTTTTTTTTTTTTTTTTTTTTTTTTTTTTTTTTTTTTTTTTTTTTTTTTTTTTTTTTTTTTTTTTTTTTTTTTTTTTTTTTTTTTTTTTTTTTTTTTTTTTTTTTTTTTTTTTTTTTTTTTTTTTTTTTTTTTTTTTTTTTTTTTTTTTTTTTTTTTTTTTTTTTTTTTTTTTTTTTTTTTTTTTTTTTTTTTTTTTTTTTTTTTTTTTTTTTTTTTTTTTTTTTTTTTTTTTTTTTTTTTTTTTTTTTTTTTTTTTTTTTTTTTTTTTTTTTTTTTTTTTTTTTTTTTTTTTTTTTTTTTTTTTTTTTTTTTTTTTTTTTTTTTTTTTTTTTTTTTTTTTTTTTTTTTTTTTTTTTTTTTTTTTTTTTTTTTTTTTTTTTTTTTTTTTTTTTTTTTTTTTTTTTTTTTTTTTTTTTTTTTTTTTTTTTTTTTTTTTTTTTTTTTTTTTTTTTTTTTTTTTTTTTTTTTTTTTTTTTTTTTTTTTTTTTTTTTTTTTTTTTTTTTTTTTTTTTTTTTTTTTTTTTTTTTTTTTTTTTTTTTTTTTTTTTTTTTTTTTTTTTTTTTTTTTTTTTTTTTTTTTTTTTTTTTTTTTTTTTTTTTTTTTTTTTTTTTTTTTTTTTTTTTTTTTTTTTTTTTTTTTTTTTTTTTTTTTTTTTTTTTTTTTTTTTTTTTTTTTTTTTTTTTTTTTTTTTTTTTTTTTTTTTTTTTTTTTTTTTTTTTTTTTTTTTTTTTTTTTTTTTTTTTTTTTTTTTTTTTTTTTTTTTTTTTTTTTTTTTTTTTTTTTTTTTTTTTTTTTTTTTTTTTTTTTTTGGTTTGAGTTCTTTCCATTAGCATAACTTGCGTGTGGCAAGATTGCATGTCCGGACAGATTGGGTAACAGATATAAACAGGTCAGGTTTTAAATGGGTTTTTTAGTACATGTCGGGTTAGGTTGATCCACGAACACTTTTTTGTCCATGTTTCATTAGAACTTAAAGCGTTGGATATAATACAAAAACATTAGTATGATTATCTAAACCGTGCCAGTGAAATTAGTTAGAAGGTTCTAATATAATAAAGGTAGAGTTTGGCTGACTTTTAAACCGTTTGATTCGTTCCTCTTCTAGCAACTCTTTATGTATTAGATAAATCACAACCCATATTTCATATGTAAAAGGATCAACTTTTTGACTCAACCAACTGGTCAGAAGCTTGTGAAAGATTTGAGCACCAATGGAGTATTTGTCTCATTTGGTATTAACCAGATTTAAACTACCATTTACGACTACATATCACATGAAACTAGTTGGGGATTTACATATTTGTGTATTATACACAGAAATATCCGCACGACATGTTGAAGGTAAGAAACTAGACAAGACGGTATGGAACCTACTCAACTTCAATGCATTAGTGAAATATCATGTAAAGGTATGATTAACGTTATCATTAAGAGAGTAAAAACATACCGAATTGGAAAATTATAATGATGAAAATGATTCTTAAGTAGTGCACTAAACGCTTTGTGTAACAAAGGATGAGAAGCCGGTTGCAGAACTTAGTTGAGGTAAAAAGTCCTTGTACTGAATCAAAACCGCATTGTTAGTAGTTGTTATTATAAGCTTGTTTTATGAATTGGTTTTTATTATTTCGTTTCAAATTGCAGGCCCTGTAGCACACAAGCTCAGAAGAAGATCACAATATCGAGAAAGTTAAAGGTATTCACCAACTGTTCAATCAATATCTTTTACACAATCTAACTTCAGATCTAAAGGTGCAAAGATGGGAGGGTCAAGCAGGTAGGGCGACATGTAATTTTTAGTATGGGTTGAATTGGGCAGATCGATTTGGACTTATTGGCTGACCCTCAGACACTTTTTTTATATTCTTTTAAATAGTTAATTAGTTACACAAGTGATAGTGCTGCAACGATAGTCTAAAGTTTTGAATAAAAATGTATCCATTAAAAGTAGACTTTGGGAAACTTTAGCCAGTAGATCATCATTCTTACTTGCTGAAGCTAATTTTTCAAATCCATCCATTTTGAAACTATAACTCCCCCACAATCCACAAACATATCTTCCTTTTGAGTTTTTTCTCTTCTCTGGTTGGAGTTACCTAAATTTTTAAATCACCCACTAGTCGGGAGTTCAACATCTTTACAACACTATTTGAACAATCCTTCATGGACTTGTCACTACCCAAATCGTGCTCAACTTTTGTCCCCAGCTGTTCTTTATTATCACTTAACGCATGATCGCTCTCGGTTGTCAGTTTGCCTCTTCTGTTATTTGTTTAGTGTTCATATTTGGGAAATACTATCACCCCCCTTTGAAAATGCACTTTCATCAGGTCCGGATGTCCTTGTAACTTTCTGCTCATTCCAATTGTCATTTTTCCTTGGCCACAAGTTGTCAAATCCTTGAACTTAATCAACTCAGCCATATATGAATATGAGGTGATCAAATCGAATCCAATTTCTCAAAAACTCGGCTGGTTGGTTTGTTGGCGCATTATATAAGTGGCATTTCTATGGTATAATTTATCATTTATTTTGTTACAGCCTTGGGAACCGGAATCTGCTGAAGCACGACATGAATGGGGCATATTTAGATTTCAACAGATGGTGTTGTTGCTCAAGTTGATAGAATAACTTTTTTTCACAAAAAGGACGCTAATCCAAAGAGAAGAGTTGGTTCTATTGGAACTTGTTTGATTAATGACGCCACCTCGTGAAGCAAAAGAATATAAGAGAACTGACTCCTAGTGGAACCTACAAATGCTATTTTTGTTGTATTAGTGAATTACCATGTAGATGTACTTATTTGAATAAATTGATATTTTTTTATTGTGTATATGTATAAGATCATAAGCAAATGTGTGTTCTATTTTTTTTTGAACGGCATTCTATTCTACCCCTACTCCTAAATTACACGTATGCCTGGAAACCAGGACTCTCGAAAAACCCCTATTAATCCATCCTCACAAATGTGAGAAGTGAGACTCGAACCCAGGTGGATCCTCCCAAGCTTGTTGCCTCATTAAAAACCTTGTCAGGAAAACCCAATGGGACAAAACCATGACGAAGGGAAAAAGAGTACAACATGTATTGTCTTCCCCTGATGACCATATCATTTGAGATCCTTGAGTTATCGCAATCCAATACCATGAACTAACTTCTTGAATGATGAAGTTGGAAGTGCCTTGGTAAACAAATCTACAATACTTTATTCTTCTTTGATGTACCATTCTTTAAGTTGAGTAATTCAAGCTGCATTATCTTCATACATAATTGTTGGAGCGTGTTCCCTGAAGAAATTGTACAAGATCCACAAATATATTGTATGACATTCAACTTTGGATGTCCATTTAAAAGATTATGCCTCGTTAAAACCTTATTAGATAAAACCCCATGGGACAAAAATCTAATGAAGGGAAAAGAGTACATAATTCCTTTGATACGCTCAGAGATATTGCCTCATTAAAAACCTTACCAGGAAAACCCATTGGGACAAAACCATGGCTAAGGGAAAAAGAGTGCAATGCGTATCTTCTCCCCCTCATGATCACATCACTTAAATTCGTTGGTTGGCAAAAATCAATATCTCAAACCAACGTTTCAAAGTTTATCGTAATAAGTGTCTCGATAAATCAATTTGATTATCACATGAACCAACTTGGTATATGTTGATCTCCACGTATAGTTCACATATCCAATGCTTCGTACATTTCATTTTGGTACATACTCGTACTTCATAAGCTAAACTTTATAAAGAATTTCAATTTAAATGATGCATAATAAGCAATCGATAACTATCAATCTTTTAACCAATATTGTGATCATTGTCTTTGAAAGTCGAGGGGGTTATTTTAATATCATATGACCTCATAGCCATGAGCATCATTTATCCACATAAAATATATTAAAACATCTTATCTTGCTTGCATGATACACAGATGTTGAATCAAGACAAACTTTGTCTTTTATTTCACATTTATTAATTCAATCATCACTGGATACTCTTTGAGAGTTCTATTGATTTTCAAATCATCAAAGTTCATGAAACTTATATTATATTCACATCCAGATTTCTTTATAGAGTTTCATGGTCATAATAATTTCTATGACACTTTTTTCAATAAACATACACTTTGGAAATTGTAATACATGCTAGGTTTGATTAAATAACATTCTCGAGAACTTTTCGCATATGTTATAAGCTTTTTAAATCACGAGACATGCTTCATACATTTTATATCCCTCATGGAATCTCAATATCAAACGAGCTCTATTCATATATTCTTTAGACGCAAATCAAATATCTTATCTTGCCAGATTTTCAATAGATCAATAGTTGCTTCCACCATATGACGTTTCTTCCTCACAATCAATATAAGGTCTGTTCAACAATCTATGTGCCATACTTCAATTCAATATTTGAACATAAACCGATTTACATCATATAATTTATGCACTTTCAAGTGCTTGGACTCATTCCCAAAATACTAGCGTCTTTTCATCTTTGGTCAATCATCCATATCTTATCACTTATGTGCATGAATGCTTTCAAGATCCTCACTATTATTCATACATTTAGCACTATCATATTTAGTCAATTTCGACGTCGCTTTTATTTATCTTCTTTCGTTCGATTCCACAATAATATAGACATATCATACTTTATTGAGATCACATCATTTCCGGGTACCCAAGGTTTCTCTAAAACCATCATGTCTAGTTATTCATGTATAATCATTTATGGGGTCTTTATACCTCGAGTTTGACCATCTTAATTTTATGCTCCTTTTCTTTCGAGGCTTTATACTTGGAATCGACTTTTCTACCACTTTCAAATGTGCGTAGAATCATTACCAATCGGAGCATTAGCAGCTGATATTTGTGATTTAATCACTATCTCTTTCTGGTCAGTTAACATGCTGGCAATTACTAAATGTTGTGAATGAATTATCTCACAAACTTTAAGTTGATATTGATTAGTGTGAGGATCTTTGATAATTCATTTTTTACTCATTTCAAATGTGTGTTCAATTGCTTCATCTTGAACAATGAACTGGGAATTTGTTTAATTTATTGAATCACGTGGTGACTGGAATCCATGATTACATTGTGATTTGACTGGCTAGCGACTTATTTGATTCATCTCGGAATGCATTTACTTATTTCATCTTGAAATGTGTTTAATATATCAAATCACATGGTGATTGAAATCTGACAGTCCACAATTTGCAATACTTATATTAATTATCTAGACAAGAAAGTAAAGAATGGAAAGTAAAGAACATGAACAAGTGTGAAGTTCAATTACTAGAATCTATGCAAGTCTAATCATATGTATCATTGATTAAACAGTGAATACATGGTCGATATTACAACTTGACTTACAAGAAAATAAACGAACATACAATTGTTAAGTTTAGACTAATTAAAAACTTAGACAATTACAAGAAAGAAAGTAAATGACACACACTTGTGGTGACAAAACACAAAATGTTTATGGTGCGACTGTGTTGCCTTATATAGGGGAGGAATTAGGGTAAACACAGCCTCACTTTGATAGTGATGGGTGGTGGTTGTCGAGATCTTATTGGCTTGAAGTACTTGCGACAGACGCCCTTTGTCTTCTTTACCAAAACGGGTATGAGAGAGAAACCCTTCTCTTTTGATCCAACTGTATCTTTGCTAAAGAAGGTACAAGACAGTTGGAACAACCACCATGTGACTCTTGTCTTCATCTTGTTCAAATTCTTCCCGCCTTGACTTACAATTTGGATAAGAACCATCCGCTGATTAAGAGTCACTGGACTCGCTGATGACTTGCTGATGAATCTTATCAGTGACCAAGTCTGGTCAGCGAATCCTTGACTCAACAATCTTCCCCTATTCGCTGAGGAGACTTGATGATGAATCTTATCAGTGACCAAGTCTGGTCAGCGAATCCTTGACTCAACAATCTTCCCCTATTCGCTGAGGAGACTTGCTGAGTAAGTTATACTTAGAAAATAATACATAGATGAGAAAGACCTTGTTTTATATAAGCCAAATGGTGTTACATGCTGACATACAAGCATTAAAAATAAAACATTTATTGTCTTGCTGCTTGTTCCCAAATGTCTTCGTCTTTGACCATCCTTCGAGCAGGATCAACTTCTCTGTGAGGCAGCAACAACTCATGATCAATTAGGTCAATGAAGGACCTGTTGTTTGTAGTGTCAGCACACCTCTTTCTTATCGCCAGCAAGAAACCAACTGAAGCCTTCCCAATGTCACTCACTCTGAAGAAGAGTTGCTTATTTTGAAAATTCGTGTAGAACATGCCAAATGGATTTTCAATCACAAGTCCTTCTTGAAACACAACCCGTGGGGGAAATCTAGTGTCCAAGGTAGCATTTCCAGAGATAGAAGGGAGATCTACATGTACCATTTGATCATCTCTTTTCCTCTTCAGAGTGGGTTTCTTCCTTGCTGCTGAGGAACATGGTAGTGCTGAAGGATGCCTTGCTACGCTGCTGCCAAAATAGTTTCTTAGTACCGGCACATCAACACTCAATCTTCTTTCCATTTCCCTAGCTGTAAGTGCACATCCATGTCAATAGCAGTCTAGATTGTTTGGGCTTATATTGTAATATGTCTTTGTAATGTGATTGTCATTAATAAACTTAGTATTATGCATAGAATACTAGATTAAGTTGAAGTATTAAATGTGTAATAATCTGCTAAGTGTGAAATGCGACCTCGCATTTCACATAGGAAATACGACCCCATATTTGCAGGGTCAAATACGAGGCCAATCACTTTTACGACCTCGTAAAAGTTTTGCCACCTCGTGAGCTCTTTAAGACCTCACCAGTTCAATTACGACCTCGAGTAACTAATTGCGACCTCGTACTTTACGACCTCGTGAACTTTTACGACCTCATTTTGACCTCGAGCTCTTTATACCTCATCCAGCTCAATTTACGACCTGGGTAGCTAATTACGACCTCGCCAGTTCAATTGCGACCTCGTATTTCGTTTTGCGACCTCGTGAGCTCTTTAAGACCTCACCAGTTCAATTACGACCTCGAGTAACTAATTGCGACCTCGTACTTTACGACCTCGTGAACTTTTACGACCTCAGTCTTTAAGACCTCTCCAGCTTCAATTACGACCTGGGTAGCTAATTACGACCTCGCCAGTTCAATTGCGACCTCGTGTTTTGTCTTGCGACCTCGTGAGCTCTTTAAGACCTCACCAGTTCAATTACGACCTCGTAATTTTGCGACCTCGTGAGCTCTTTAAGACCTCACCAGTTCAATTACGACCTCGAGTAACTAATTGCGACCTCGTTTTCTCTTTACGACCTCGTGAACTTTTACGACCTCGTGACCTCTTTTGGTGTTTGCAGTGTTTTCGGAAGGGTTATTGGCTTTTAGGGTTTCGAATTCAAGAGATTTAAGGGTTTCAGCATCGTTTGCGACCTCGTGAGCTCTTTAAGACCTCACCAGTTCAATTACAACCTCGAGTAACTAATTGCGACCTCGTTTTTGCGACCTCGTGAGCTCTTTAAGACCTCACCAGTTCAATTACGACCTCGAGTAATAATTGCTATCTCGTTTGCCACCTCGTGAGCTCTTTAAGACCTCACCAGTTCAATTACGACCTCGAGTAACTAATTGCGACCTCGGTCTTTGCGATCTCGTATTTTGCGACCTCGTGAGCTCTTTAAGACCTCACCAGTTCAATTACGACCTCGAGTAACTAATTACGACCTCGTTTATCTTTGAACAGTTCGTGAACTTTGCTAGCTCGAAGAAAATGACGTCTCAGTTACCCGCAAACTATCAAGCTTTGCTAAATCAATTGATTCTGATGGATCATGAGACCGGAAAGGCCAATTCACCGCCCAAGTTGATAAGCCTTGATAGATATTTCAATTGGAAGGGCAGATTCGAGTCATATTGCAGACTTATGGATGTAAGGATGTGGATTTGTATTGTCAATGGTTATGTTCATCCAACAGTGGCAAATGACAAGGATGTTCCTGGTTCGAGTGGTGGAAAGCTAGCTACGTATGAGCAAATGGATGTTGATAAAAAGAAAGACTACGAGGCTGAAAGTAAGGCTTTAGGATCACTTCGAATGGCTCTCCAAGGGGAATTCTTGCACTTGTTTGAAAAGTATGATAGTGCAAAGGGCTTATGGGATGCACTCAAAGAGCATTGTGAAGGTGATGAAGATCTCAAGAAGAGGAGAAAAGACTTGTTGAAGAAACAGTACTATGTATTCACAAGTTTCAAGGATGAATCTCTTGATGAGACTTTAATTCGTTACAGTCATCTACTGGTTGAGCTTGCTTACTTTGGGTATAATCCTGATCCAGAAGATGTTATAGAGAAGTTGTTGGATTCTCTTCCAACTAAGTGGGAAGGATTTGTTACTTCAATCCAACAAAATCCCGAATTTAGCAAGTGGACTCTGGATCAAATTATCCGAAAGCTGAGAGGTCAAGATATGAAACGAAAGTCGAAGGAAGCAGGTAGCAGTGATTTTGTTCAACGTCCTGAACTTTATCATAGCAAGTCAAGCATTCCTTCTGTAAAATCTTCAAGTGGAGGGATTACTGCCTTCTACAGTGGAGATGATGATAAGTTGAAGATGACGATGGTTTCTGACAACAACTTGATGTATGTAACTTCTCCGGAATCTGCTATGGTTGTTCATAATGGGAATCAGAAAAGTAGTTCTCCAAGCTCGGGTTTAACAGGGATGCCGATGAGCATAAGATCTGCTGAGGGACATTTGGGCATGCTAGCTTCGTTTGTGTCTGCTCATGAGAAGTTAATTGGAGGAAAACTGACTGATCCTGATCTGGTTAGGGAGGATTACAAGCAAGTTGATCCAGATGATCTGGAAGAAATGGATTTGAACTGGCAATTGGCTATGCTAACATTGAGAGTTCAAAGATTCACTGATAGAACCGGAAGGAAGGTCATAGACGGCAAAGTGGGATTTGATAAGACTAAAGTGAAGTGTTTTAACTGTGATGGTTTTGGACATTTTGCACGTGAATGTCAGAGGCCAAGACGGGACAACAACTCAGCTACAAGCCGTCAGAACTTCAATCAAGGTGGTTCTATTGCGGGTCAGAATTCAGGGCGTCAATATGCTAATACTGGGAACCAAACTCAGGAGAAACAGATAACTCGAGAGCTTTGGTTGTTCAAAATGATGGTACATATAATTGGGGTTCGACTAGTACCGATGATCAGAATCATGCATTCATGGCAGAAATTCAGGACTTTGATGGAGGAATGAACGATCTTGTTGATAATTCATTCGACTATACATTGTATGCCAGCACGGATGATCATGATAGTTTTCATCAGAAGGTAGAGGAGGAACCTGAACCATCAAGACCAGTAAGAGCTGAAGTCAGAGAAGCTTCAACTAAAGCTAATACAGCAGTGGAAGCACAGCAAAAGGATAAAGATGTGAAGATTGAAATACCTGATGATCTGAGTACGGAAGGTCTTGTGAACTTTGTGGCTAATCTTGAAGCACCAGAGCAACAGGTAAGTTTCTCTTTACAATCTTTTATTTCTGTGTGTAAGCATAGCATAGGTTTGTCTAGCGAAGTAACTGCACTTAAAAAGGAAATTGACTCAACAAGGACCTTCATGAATGATGCTACTAATGAAAGAAATAAGTTAGCAACTGATGTCATGGTGTTTAAAGGTCATGCTAAAGAATATCTTAATCGGATAAAATCTGAAGAAGATAGGTTTGAGTCCCTTAGAGTTGAGTATGCTCAGTTACTAGGCAGAAAACAAATGCTTGATGAAGATTTTGAGAGGGTAGTAAAAGAAAGTGCTAATAAAGACAAGGAATTAGCAGATTCTAGGGTACAAATTGTTGAACTAAGTGGCAAACTGAATAAAATGAGAGACATAGGAACTATGATGGGTCACCTTAGAGATGCTAAAGCTAAAGGTGAACAACCTAGTTTTGTCCAGAAATATAACGCAGTTCCGCCACCTTTTAGTCACAATTATGATAGCTTTCGGAAGTTAACGTTAGAGGAATCTGAAAAATCAGTTTCCGAAAATGTACCTAAGACTACCCCTTCAGAGACCAAAACTAGTGATGTTCCTATCCCTGAGATGTCCAAATTAGAGGGATCTGTGAACAAGATTAGTGAATCTAAGGCTCACTCAGACCCAAGTGAGCCAAAAGGACAATGGATAACAAACTAAAAGGAATTGAAAAAGAAGTTGAAATGGAAACAATTGTCTACTTTACTTTAAAAGGTAATGATAAAGTGTTTTCAGCAAAAGAGTCAGATTTAAACGGTGAATATCCTGAAAATATTGATCAAATTTGGAGTCTTGATGAACCCGTAAAATCTGAACATTTGCCAGAACCAGTTAAAAACAAGAATTTTAAAGACAAAATTTTCAAGAAAGGTTCTGTTCAAACTTCTACAATTGATGCAGAAGGTTTAAGTGTACAGTCTGAAACACCTGAACAATTTGCTGAAAGAAAATTAAAGAAATGTTATCCATTGATCCAAAGATTCAAACCGTGAAACGGTATGCCCCTCCTATTCAAGCACCAACTACTTGGGAAGAAGCTTATGCGGTTCTTGAATATATAGATGAGTTAAGAGATCATGGGGTCCAAGTGCCTGAGATAGTTTATGGTGATCTACCGAAAAAGGTTTCTAAAAGGTCATGTTTTAAATGTCGTGAAGTAGGTCACGTTTCAAGTTGTTGTCCTTATAAGAAAACCATTAAATCTAGGGTGTCACCTGAAAAATCTAGAGGTAGTATGGATTCTAGTGAAAATAGTGGGTCAGTGCATCGCATATCCATGAAAGATTACAAGAACAAATATTATGAGGAATATGCTGAGAGAAATCCGGATAGTCTAGCTGTTAAAAATTACTTAAGGTCTAGAGAATTTGAAAACAATAGCAAGACTAATGATAATAAGCCTAGAAGTGTCTCATTTAGAGAAGGTTCTAGTAGTTCGAGTCAATCAAGTAGTTGGAGAGCAAATTCTCCACACAGGGTTAAGTCGAATGATGCTTATTATGATAGGATTATCTCTAATGTGCAATCTAACCCATTTGATCGCTTTCAACGACATAGTCCTAGGAGAATGTATTCCTCGTCTCTTGAGAGAATGTCAAGAGTTCAAAAGAACTCTATGGGATATAACCAAAGGCTACCTTCTGAAAGGAGGCCTAGTGGTTCTCCTATTCATAGACCCAGTGTTGGGTGAAATTCATGGATTTCTCCTGGGAAAAGACCTGTTGGTAGTCAGTCTGTCAAACCAGCTAAGGCATGGGTGCCTACTGGTGGATACTGGGCTGATATGGTTTCTGATGAGGAAAATGATAGACCCAAAGCCAATAAGGCTAGGGGTCCTTTGAAAAACTAATTGTTTATGAATGTGCAGGAGCTGCTAAGGAAGACCGCAGGTTTATGGTTTGTCAATAGTGGAAGCTCCAGGCACATTATGGAAGACAAGGGACTATTAACGGAGTTTACTCCTGTTAAAGGGTCTTATGTCTGTTTTGTGAATTCCAAAGGCGGAAATATTTCCGAGGTTGGAAGAGTTGTAAAAGGAAGTATTTTAATTGATAATGTTAACTTTGTTGAAAAACTGGGTCAAAACTTTTTGCTAGGCGTATCAATGTCTAAGAAGGACTTAGAAAAGGAAAAAGTCTATCTTACTCATTATACTTTAAAGGGTAGTGATCGAGTTTTTACCGAAATGGAATTTTCAAGATTTTGTTTTCCTCGGGTTTTGATTGATAAAGTGTGGAGTGTTGAGGTCAACAAAGAGGATCATAGCTCAGTAAGTCAAAAGGTTGTGCCTCTAGTGTTGACTCCTGAACAAGAAGAGATTTGGAGGTTTCATGAGCAAACTGTAAAGGACTTTGAAGATCTGTTAGATGGAAGAAAGAGAAAAATCCATGAAACTGATGATCACTGTTCCAAGAAGACTTGTTTAAATTAGTTTTTCTTTGACTTCTTTTATGTAATAGACAGATTACTGTAGAAGATCATGTATGAATGATGATCTATAGTAAAGTGTTTAGCATTAATTTTTATTGTATTTTATTGGTAATAATATAATGCCAGTTCCAGAAGTTTGCTAGTTTATTCACAGGGATGAAAGAAACTGGTGTTCTTAAGGAAATGGACTTCAATTGGATGTCAGTTCTTAGGGGAGAGATCGGATTCAGCAACAACTACGCGATTACGGTCAGAATTTCCTTTGTACTCCCATAAAGATAGACAATGAATCCACTATATCCATTACCAATAATCCTGTTAAGCACAGTAGGACTAAGCACATAGACATAAGGTTTCATTTTATTCGTGATTGTGCTGAAAAGAAATTGATAGTCCTAGAAAAGGTGTCGAGTGACTTTAATTTAGCTGATCTGTTCACTAAGGCTTTCGACCGAACTCGTTTCGAGTTGCTAGTCCAATTGATTGGAATGAGAAATCTATAGTGACAGTGTCTCTCAAAAGGAACTTTGTAAAATGTGTCAGTGTTTTGTGTCGTTATATAGTGTCAGAAAAACAAAATAAAAAATGAGAAAAACAGAAAAGAAAAAGAAAATAATAAATAGAGTAAGGTCACTGCATCAAGACGATTAGACGTGACGATACTTTAGCTTTTAAGCCTACTTAATTGTACTTTAAAATTCTCAGTTCAGTGATACCATTATATGATGTATCGGTAGGCACAAAGTACCAAGGTTTCCTTATAATCTGAACTTAAATGTATACAATGTTCTTATGGGAAACATATTCAGATATATGGCTGAGAATGCCTGCTTTTCAAATGATTAGATCTGGTCCTTAAATCTTATGAAAGATCTAGCATTGTAATTTTGTATATTTGGTTTTTATATAGAAGGTCTCGGGTACATACATGTGTATGTATTGCTTTTCGGATGTATATTTGTGACAAGATATCCAATATCTTATTAATCTTTTGAAAATTATGGAGCTAATGTGGCCTTTGAAATTCGGACAAGTAAGTCCTTGGGGTGTCTTTGTATACCTAGCCTACCTAAAGCTTCCAACTTGGGATAGGTTGTCAGAAAGTTCGCTACACGGGTCTCATCGAAAGTCACGGTTTTGAGTCCCAATGTTAATTGTAAATTTAATGATGACAAATCTGACATATAAACACTTAGTAATCTTTGGTTCTTGTAAACTGATCTGGGTCAGACTAAGCTGACACAGCTTACGATCTGTCTCTGACCCAGATCATGCTTCATACTTGTAATTGTAATATCTTATGGAAGCAAGTGTTATTCAAGCTGCATCAACAATGTATTAGCATTCAGTCCAAGTTGAAGAGGAGGATTGAAGATAGAAGACCAAGTTGTTAGTGGAAGACAACTTGGGATTAGCAGTCAGCTTGGAAATACTTAGGCAGATTGGTGCCTTGACAAACGGCCCAATCTGTGTCTGACAATCAAGTGAAGATAACAACCTGGATTGAAGATAAGGAAAAATGACGTGACTAGGAAGAATCCTAGGATCCAGGTTGGTGGTTGTTTTACATATGCGTGTCCATACTCCTATTGGTAGATGAAGAATGTGCGTCAGTACGTGGGGGATCACAAGTACCATGAAAGGCACGATTGATTATTCCTTCATCAACCACTGATTGAAGAACACGTAGCTGCAACGGACACCTAATGAATGAGCGCTTGTGCCTATAAAAGCCTCATTCATGGATTGCATATGTGTGGCATTTCCTGAGAATCATTCTTCACACAAGTTTCTCTGCTCTTACACACAGCTTAGTCTGTACGAGATCAGCTTGGGCTGATTCTCTTGAGCTGAAACTGATTGATTGTTGTTTGTCATTTCATAGGGTTGTTTAGATATCTATAGGCTATCTTTATTCCGCAACAACCCTGTAATTCTTTGTATAGATTATTTCTTAATAAAGGATTACATTTGAAAATAACAATCTGTGTTCAAGAATGTTTTTATTTCTTTACTGCTTTACTGTTTTAATGATTCATGCACTTTACTTACTTGCTTAATATTCATTGTCTGAATCTTAAAACGTTTTGTGTTAAAAAGTTTGTAAAGATTGTGAAAAGTTGTATTCACCCCCCTCTACAACTGTTCTGTGTTCAATATACTTTGGTATATTGATACACCGTAGGACGTATCAATTGGTATCAGAGCGGTGGTTGAGAATTAACTTGACTTGATCCTTGCATATTTTCATTTATAGTAAAGCAATGTCATCTTATATTGATAATGGTTCTTCAACCCGACCACCCATGTTTGACAAAGATGATTTCAGTGGGTGGAAAGTAGAATGTCTTTGTTCCTTGAATCCATCGATAACAATATGCCTGACATCCTTACGGATGGTCCTTATGTTCCTACACAAACCATTGTGGTAGAAGCTGTGGTCAGGGAAGGTCAACCAACCATTCCTGCCATAGTCAAATCTATTGTTAAGGACAAGGCAGATTGGGGGGATGAGGATAGGAGGTTGGCAAACTTGGATGTGAAGGCTAGAAATTTCATTGTCCAAGCTATGCCCAAAGACCTTTACCATTCAATCAAAATGTGTTCAACAGCAAAGAAAATGTGGGGTACTTTGACTGTTATGTTTGAGGGTTGCTCTACCTCCATGGAATCCACAATTACTACATTGACCAGGAGGTATGGGAGATTTTTCTCTTTGAGAAATGAATCCTTGACTGACACTCATACCCGCTTTAATGCTTTGGTAAATGATTTAGCTGCTGTTGGAATTAATAAGAAAAATGAAGTTTTAAAGAGCAAATTTCTTGATTCATTACCACCTAAATGGAACAACTATATTTCTTCTGTTAAATTAAGTTCTGTTTATCATGATCTTGATCTCCCTGGACTTTTTGGTTTGCTTCATAACCAAGAATGTTCAGAGGCTGAAAAACTAATTGTTATGGGTGATTCTTATAGTCAGCCTGCTGCTGCACTTGTTGCTTCTATGACTGAACACCCTAGTTCAATTAGTAATGAGATCATTCCTTGTGTTAATGATGATATTCCTGTGATGTCAAATCCTAACTCTGTTTGTGCTGAATCTGAGTGTGAAGAATCTGATGGTGATGAACTAGCTAATGAAGTAGCTATGTTGGCTGAAAGGATCAGAAGGAGATCCTTTAACAAGTTTAAAGGAAAGGAAGAGGTGGCCAAGCTGATAAAGCCAATAAGCCATTTGATATGTCCAAGGTCACTTGTTACAAGTGTGGCAAGACTGGACATATGGCTGGAGATTGCAGATCCAAAGAAACTGCTCAAGCTGTGCCAGCCAAAGGTGGAAGAGGTGAAAAATACTCTAAGCTCAAGACTAAGTACAAAGCCTTGAAAGCACAAGTAACTGAGCTGACTGAGAAGGTGAACAAAAGTGAGAAGAGTCTGGTGGCCAAAGACTGGGCTGAAAGTGCCACATCATCTGATGATGAGCTGTACAAAGATGCCAAGTGTTTCATGGCTAAAGAAGCTACTCAAAGATTTGCTGAAGATCTGGTAAAAATACAACAGCAATCTGATTCAGCTCACCAGGCATCCACCAGTCAGACTGCTCCACCTGAGGTAACTTCTTTTTCCAATCTGTCTGATAATGAGAAGCTGTCCAGACTGAACAAACTTGGTGATGAGGTGTTACTGCAAAAACATTTTAATCAAGAACTCAAAAAGGAAATACATATTTTGAAACTTGATAACAGCTCTAAGAGTCACACCATTGAAAAACTAGAATCTGAAGTTAAAGCTTAAAAGCAATTAAACTCCATTTTGATTAAAGAAGCTAAAACTGCAGAAGAAAAGTTTTTAAAGGTTAAACAGATTACTGAAACATGGTGTATAAGCTCTAAAAGAGTTGTTAAATGTGTGAATGAACAAATACCTCATCAGATCCAAGCTATCTTTGATGGTGATTATGATAGGGCCATAGCCATTGCTGAAGTATGTGCTATGGAGCCCTGTTATCAGCCTCCTTCACCACCCAAAGTCCAAACCAAAGAGACTATTTCTAAACCAATTAAGTTGGTTCAGAAATCTGGTATTAGGTTTAAAGATCCTGAAACTATGGGTCAGACCATTGCTGAAGCTGTGTCTGAAGCTGATCAGGTTGTTGAGTTAAAACCTGAAGAAAGTCTTGACCTGTCCAAGCTGACCATCACCCAATCTGTGTCAGATTCAAAGATTAAAACAAACAAGAATAGTTCAAAGAGAAATAAAAGAAAGGATAGAGATCATAGTGTTCCTAAAGAGAAAATTAAGCTTTTAAAGAGTAAGAAGTCTGGTTCTCTAGGAAATGAGTCACAAGCAAAATCTGAGTCTATTTCAAGTAACACCAAGTCTGACTCTGACAAGTTGATTTTAAAATATGTTGAGTCCAAAACTGATAAGGTGTCAATGAAAACCAATTTTCTTGAGAAGGTGTCTGATCCAAAAATTGTTGATCAAAGAAAATTGAGAGCTGAATGTAAGAAAGCTGGAATAGGCAAAGGTTTTGTTAAGAAGAAACCTTGAATGTTGCTAGAAAGAACTTTGAATCTGGTAAAGGACAACCAAGCAACAATGGGTTTCAAAATGTGATAAGAGTTTGTGTTTAGTTACCCAATCTGAGTCAGACCAGAAGGTCAGCTCTGGTGAACCCATCCTTGGATGGGTTCCCAAAATGAACTAATCTCTTATCATAATTGCAAGGCGGTCATGACGATAACACCTGGCACTTGGACAGTGGATGTTCCAAGCATATGACCGGATGTAAGTCCCTGCTATGTAGCTTTAGGATTCGCGCTGGTCCTAATGTTACTTTTGGAGATGATTCTCAAGGAAAGACTGAAGGTTTTGGTGTTCTTTCAAATGGTCCTCTTACTTTCAGAAGAGTCTCATATGTTAATGGTTTGAAGCACAATCTGATCAGTGTGAGTCAGTTGTGTGATGCTGGTTATGAAGTGAGATTCAGGTCTGATAAGGGAATTGTTCTTGATTTGGAAGGCAATGTGGTTCTTATTGCAAAGAGGGATGAGTCTTTGTATTCTTTTGACATGAGAAATCCAACTGTCACAAGAGAAGTCTGTTTCATGTCAAAGTCTCAAGATAAGCTGAATTGGTTGTGGCATAAAAGGCTGTCTCATATGAATTTCAAAGACATCAACAAGCTGTGTAAGAAAGAGTTGGTGTATGGTCTTCCAGTGATCAATTATGAGAAGGACAAGCTGTGTGGTGCTTGTGAGAAAGGCAAGCAACATAAAGCTACTTTTAAGTCTAAAACATGCTCAACCATTGATAATTGTTTGGATCTGTGTTAGAAATTCAAAAATAGTGATAAATTGTAATCTAGATTAGAGGAATTTCTGTTGTTAAGTCATAGATAAATGATCACTAAGGTTGAGGGGCTAATTGTGACAATTAGCATAATTGTGTAGATAGACTATAAATAGCCCTCTCATACCTTAGAGATCATAACTTTTGACATAATCCTTTCATAACTTTCATACCTGATAACTTTAATACCAATTCACACACAGTTTCATACGATTCTCTCTCAAAACACACACAAACACCAAGAACACACACTCACCAAATCCACCATTGATGACTTGAATTCAGCAGTAGAAATCGTGTTATAACAAGTGGTATCAGAGAAAAACATCGATCTGATGACGATCCATAACTGAATTCAATCACAAATTCATCAAAATCAAAATTATTCACCATTTTTGTTCGTATTTTTCACCTACTGGTTCATCAAAATTCACATTCCAAATCTCATAAAATCACAGTTTTTTGTTCACCAATAGATTTGTGGTTGTTGAAAACATAATCCTGTCAAGTTTCAAGTTTCAATTCAATCTAATTCTCGAGATTGAATTTTGTGTTTTGGCGCGAATTTGAGGGATTTGAATCTGTTGTGTTTTGAGTTGAATTTTGTTCATAAATTAGTTGCGGATGTGAATACAATCAGTTTGCAAGTGATTTCATGATTTAACTCCCAGTAATTCAAAAGTTATTGAAGCTTTCTAAAGTTGTTAATGGAGTTTTTCTGGAAAACTGATGAGATGAAGAAGATGACACCAAAACGATCTTCACTAGGACGATCTTCCCAAGATCGTCTTAGTCTTTGAAAGCTCGTTTTCATTCTTGTGCTTTGTGGCTTGTTAGACGATCTTCACAAGATCGTTCTAGACAAGTGTGTGTTGTGAAGTGTTTGTTTCTGGCTAATTAATCCGAAAGGATTGGTTTGGTCAATTCAAATACTTATAAGTTTTGAGAAAGAAACCTAAGACGATCTTCACCAAGATCGTCTCATTTCTTCAAAACCTAAGACGATCTTCACCAAGATCGTTTCATTTCTTCGAATCCTAAGACGATCTTCTCCAAGATCGTCCCATTTCCTCTGAACTTAAGACGATCTTCAACCAAGATCGTCCCAATTCTTTGAATCGTTTCATTCCAAAATCATTTTAATTCAAGATAATTTCACTTCAAGATCATTTCATTTCAAGACCGTTTCATTTCAAGATCGTTTCAATTTCAAGACTTAACCAAATTTCATCAAAAATCCTAAGACGATCTCACCTAGGACGATCTTGCTTAGGACGATCTCTCCCAGAACGATCTTACCCAGGACGATCTTATCAAGATCGTTTCATTTTCTGATCTTAATTCAATTCAATTTTTAAATCAAATCAAATTCAAATGGCTTCTCGTGAAGCATTGGCATTGGGTTCAGACACAAGACCTCCAGTTCTCTACCGTGGTTCCTATGGACTATGGAAGAAAAGATTTATGGACTACGTGGAAAGTCAAACAAATGGTCATATGATGAAAGATTCCATCCTGAATGGACTTGCTGTTCATCGCCATCCCACTACTGATGCAATAATTCTTACTCCTGATCTTTTGAATGCTGAACAAAAAGATCGAACAGCTGCAGATAACAGAGCTAGGTCATGCCTATACAAAGCTCTACCAGATGAAATCTATGGCTCTGTTGATTCTTATGATACAGCCAAGGAGATATGGGATGAGGTGGCTAGACAGATGGAGGGAGCTGACGTGACTTCGACGATAAGATTGACCAATATTTTGACTGAGTTTGACAACTTCGCCAAATTGCCTAATGAATCTCTTAAAGCTGTCTACTACAGATTCTGCAATGTCATAAATGAACTGAGGAAGAACAATGTCAAGAAAACAGAGATTGAGTTAAACATCAAATTCATCAAAGCTCTTGGTCCAGAATGGGAAGATTTTGGAACACAGATTAAGCAACATCAAAATCTGACCAAGTTCACCATTCATACTCTTTATGAATCTTTCAAACTCAATGAAAACCAAGTCCTAAACAAAGCTTCATCAAACAAAATACCAGAAGTTGTATCTTCTGATCCTTTGGCATTGATAGTTGAGAAGAAGATTTCTGAAGCTCTTAAGAGACAAATGGTAGTTGTTTCTTCATCTGATGAGGAGGGAGATGATCTGATGGCTACAAGAGATGGTGTTTCAGATGAACTATATCAAGCTCTTGCCGCGGTAACAAAGCATTTCAAGAGGAAATTTTACAAAGCGAGGCCAACAAACAACAATCTCCGCACTTCTTCTACAAGTGCATTTCCCAAGAAGGAACACTATCATCTAAGGAGTAATGAGCAAGGTGAAGCTAATGGATCAAGGTATGGTGAAAAGAAGGATGTTTATGAGAAACAAGTTGTTGAGAAGGGTAAGGCATCAGACAAAAAGTGCTACAATTGTGGTATTCCTGGACATTTTGCTGTTGATTGCAAACAACCTCGAAAGCGGAACTATGAGTATTACAAGCAGAAGATGCTGTTAGCCAAACAAGTCGAAGCAGGACATGCATTGCTAGCTGAAGATGACAAATGGCTATTACTCACAGATGATGAAGATCAAGATCTTTCTGCAAATGTTTGCTATATGGCAAGGTTGGCCAAGAACAAAGTATTTGAAGCAGAAAGCACTGATGATGAATACCCAGATGATGAGGTAAATCTCGACTCTACTTTTTCTTTGATTAAGGACAAAGAGTCATGTAGATTAGCTTTATCAGATTTGACAACTCATATCAATTCTTTAGCCAACAAAAACAAAAAGTTGAAAAATAGCATTTCATTTTCTAAAAGTGAATTTTCAAAACTTCTTGAAGAACATTCAAAATTACTTTTTGAACATGATGCTATTAAACAAGATTTTCAAGCTTACAAAGATAAGATGTTGGTTAAAGAATGTGAGTTGAATGTCTCTCCTGATTCTAAGTTATTACAAAAATGTCAAAATCTAGAAAAGACCATTCATGATCTTGAAAAGACCAATTAAGATCTTGAAATTCAAAAGACCAATGAATGGCTTCGGGCAAATGCAAGACAAATGGATGTCGATATTCTCAATAAAAAGCTTCAAGAAGCTAAACCAAACAATGTTGAATTCGAAAGGAAGATTTCTGATTTAAATCATAATTGTTTTCTAAAAGGCATTGAGATTGAGAATCTTAAAAAACAAGTTGAGGAATTTAAAAAGAATATACTTTTCTATCAAGAAAAGTTATATAAAGTTGAACAAAATCCTCTCTTGAATTTCACTGTCTATTTCAACAAGTCAAAAATTGACAAAACAGAACTTCTTCTCGGGTTGGGATTTGAGAATATCACACCATTACAAAAAGCCAAAGAGGAAATTGAACCCTTGTATGATGAAAAATTCCTACGACTTGGTATGATACAACAATTTATTCGTCCATTGGATGACGAATTTGAGACTGATGAAGTTGAGAGAATACCAAAACAAGAATTTTTGGTTAATTATGATGCAATAAATGATTCATACAAAACTAAGGAATCTTCAATTTTCAAATTGGAAGAAATTGAATCAAATTTTCAAAACCAAGAATCTGTCGGTACTCCACCTAAACCAACTAAAATGTACTTTCCAACCACATTTTTGGAAAAACAAATAGAAGGTTTACAACAAAAGGTGGAATCTCAACAAAAAGTTATTAATCACCTCAAGTCTCAAAGTCTGAATTCAGAGGATAAATGTATTGTTGTTAATACTAAGAAAGTTTGTGAGAATGTTTCTACTCAAACTGACCAAAGTGTTTTAGTAGACAATTCTACCCAAACTACTTGTGATTCATCTACCAATACCTCTACTCAGACCTTGACTGATTCTCTTGAATGTACTTGTCAAAATACTGCTACATTTATAGCTGATAATTGTGTGCAATCTGATTTATCTAATGAAGAACTTGCACATAGTTTAGTTTTGATATGGTACTTCTATAGTTTTTCACATGCAACACTGTTGATGAGTTAGTTGTTCACCCTAAGCCTAGTGCTAGTATAGGTGTTGATACTTCTACTCAATTTTCTTGTGAAACCAAAGATGTGTCAGTTCAAGTTGACCTAATTTCTGAGACTACCCATATTGTGAAGTTGGACACCAAGATTCCTGATTGTTCAAAACTTTCAAATGAATCTGAAACTAATCAATCTCCATTGAAATTTTCTTTTTCCAAAGATTTCACAAAGCATGATTTTGATAAATTCATGGAGGGAGAATATGTTTTTAATTCAGAAACTGAGAAAAAGATTGAATCTACCAAAATCAAAGTGAAAACAAAAGTAGAATCTCAAAAACCATTGTCCAAAGCTCCAACTTCATATTACTCAAAGAAACGAGTTAAGACCAAACTCGTCAAGACTGAACCAAAGACCATTAAGTTAGAAACCTTTGTTGCTACCCCAGTGAAACATGTCAAAAAGGAACAAGCTGAGACTCCACACAGGACAAAGTACACCAAAGTGAAACTTCCGAAAGACTATCCTAATGCTTCTCAATCTAGCTCTCAATCTAGCTTTTTACCTAAGGTGTCTAAGTCTAGCTCAGTTTTGCTAACTAAAGATACATCAAATGGTTCAACTAGATATAGAGATAGATATGGGTGGTTTTCTCATGATAAACCAAAGAAGTAAGAAGTTTCCTCACCTCCAAAAGATTCCAAAAAGATGAAAGTGTTTAAAACTTCTAGTTCTAATCTTCTTAATTTCAATTCAACAGGTGGAAAGAGCATAACTAGTGGTGCTAGATGGGTTGCTAATACTTTAGTACCTAAGATCACTAGTAACCAAAAGGATGTTGAGAAAAAGAAGAAAAGAAAGAGGAGAAAGAATGTTAATAGGAGGAAGGGTGTTCATGTTAATCAAAACAATTTTCTTTGTGGATAATGTTGATGCTTGTAGACATGTTACTTTTAATTCTCATGTGAATGTTCGTACTTTTTATTCAAATGTGTTTGTTGATAATGTGCTTGTTAATGCTTATGTTGATTCGAAAACATGTTTGAATGCATATCCTAAGTTATATACCCTGCCTGTTTTAACTAACCTTAAAGGACCCGTCTTCAAGTGGGTACCTAAAAATGGTTAAATTTCCTTGATTGCAGGAAATAACCATCTGTGTTTGGATACTCGATTCCGGGTGTTCGAAGCACATGACTGGAAATAAATCTTTGCTCAAGAATTTTGTTGAAAGATTCATGGGAACAGTTCGCTTTGGAAACAACAATTTCGCTCCTATCTTAGGGTATGGAGACATTGAACGAAATGGAATTATCATCAAGAAAGTTCACTATGTTGAAGGATTAAGTCACAACTTGTTCAGTGTTGGACAATTCTGTGATAACAATCTTCAAGTTCTGTTTCGAAAATCTCTTTGCAAAGTCCAAACTCTAGATGGAGTTGATATTCTTTGTGGTGATCGTGATGATAACCTTTTTACCGTCAATCTCGATGATAACCAACCAACCGATAATATTTGTCTCATTTCAAAGGCTACTTCAAAGAATTCTTGGTTATGGCATAGAAGGCTTTCTCATCTGAATTTCCAAACCATCAATACTTTGGTCAACAAGCATCTTGTTGAAGGCTTACCTGACTATAAGTATGAAAGTGAGCATGTTTGTCCTTCTTGTGCTGTTGGGAAGATTAAGAGAACTTCTCATAAACCGAAGAAATCTCCAAATTCTTTAGCACCTCTTCATTTGCTTCACATGGATCTTTGTGGGCCGATGAAAGTACAAAGCCGAAATGGGAAGAAATACATCTTGGTTATTGTTGATGATTATTCAAGATATACTTGGGTCAAGTTCCTTGCAACAAAAGATGAAACAACTCAGATGTTGATAGATTTCATCACCAATACTCAAGTAAATCTTCAACTTCCAGTTCGTTACATCCGTTCGGATAACGGAACTGAGTTCAAGAATGCTGTTTTTGATGAATTCTGCAAATCCAAAGGTATAACTCATCAATTCTCAGCAGTTCGTACCCCACAACAAAACGGTGTTGTTGAAAGGAGAAATCGATCACTGGTGGAAGCAGCAAGGACAATGCTTGCTTATTCCAAATTGCCATCCAACATGTGGGCTGAAGCTGTTGACACTGCCTGTCACACTCAGAATCGGTCCATTATCAATCAGCGTTTCGAAAAGACTCCTTATGAGGTTGTTAACAAACGCAAACCCAACATCAACTATTTTCATATATTTGGGTGTGTTTGTTACACTTTGAATGATCGGGAGAATCTTGGAAAGTTCGAGAAGAAAGGTGATGAAGGATATTTTGTTGGTTATTCCAAAACATCAATTGCCTACCGAATCTACAATCGCCGAACAAACACAATTCAAGAAACAATGAATGTTTGGTTTGATGAGATGTCAGGCATGATTTTTGAGCAAGAAAGTTTGCTGCCAACAAGTAATGATCCAAATACTTCAAGTACTCCTACAAGGAATTCTACCTTAGCTTCTAAATTCAAGAAGTTTCCAACTCCAACAAGTGATGAATTAGATATTCTTTTTGAAGAATTCTATAATTCAAAACCGATTCATGATCAAGAACCTCAGGTCATCGTTGAACCAATTCCAAACAATGAACCTCTTCATAACAACGATCCAGTTCCTGACATCATTCATGAATCATCATCAAGTTCTTCAGAGCAAGAATTCTCTTCTACTGATACTTCTCCACCATCCTCTCAGGATAATTCTTCTCAAGTGAATGTTCAAGAACAACCTTCTCGATTAACTCAGACAACAAATCCATTAAACACTCCAAATGTGTATGTACCACTTGATTTTGATCATCCAGCTTATGAGGAAAGAGTTATACCAAGTTATGACTCCATCTCTCAACAAAACTCAAGTTTTAATGATGGTGATGTTGATCTTCAACAACAAGATCCTCTTCCTCATGCTCACAAGTGGACACGTATGCAGAAAGACCATCCTACTGATCAAATAATTGGAGATCCACAAGCAGGAGTAATTACTCGTACCTCAGTAAATGAGTGTCTTGTTGCACTTTCTCTTAGCAATATTGAACCCAAAACGGTATCTGAAGCTCTTCGTGATCCAGAGTGGGTTAAGGCAATGCAAGATGAACTCGCACAATTTGAAAGACTGAAGGTATGGAGATTAGTTCCAAATCCTAGAAAAGATGATCCAATTGGAACAAAGTGGATATTCAAAAACAAAAAGGATGAGAATGGGGTGGTAGTAAGGAATAAAGCTCGACTTGTTGCAAAGGGTTATTGCCAACAACCTGGTGTTGACTTCGACGAAACTTTTGCTCCAGTTGCAAGAATGGAGGCCATTCGAATATTCTTAGCTTATGCTGCATTCAGAAACTTTACTATGTTTCAAATGGATGTGAAGACTGCTTTCTTGAATGGTGACCTCAAAGAAGAAGTTTACGTTGATCAACCAGAAGGTTTTGTTGATCCTCAAAGTCCAAACCATGTCTACAGGTTAGACAAGGCTCTCTACGGTCTTAAGCAAGCACCCCGAGCATGGTATGATTCTTTAACTACTTTCTTACTAAGAGGTGGCTTTACCAAAGGCACAATTGACCCTACCTTGTTCATTCGCAAACAAGGTAAGCATGTTCTACTTGTTCAAATATATGTTGATGACATTATATTTGGGTCGACCAGTCAAACATTTTGCCGAAACTTTTCATTTCTTATGGTTAATCATTTTGAAATGAGCATGATTGGGGAAATGAATTACTTTTTGGGTCTTCAAATCAAACAATTACCAACTGGTATTTTTATATCACAAGGTAAATACATAAAAGACATGTTGAAAAAGTTTGATATGACTTCATGTTCTTCAATCTCTACCCCAATGGCTGCTCGAACAAACATAAATGCTGACACAAATGGGAAACCATTTGACCAAAAGAGATATTGAAGTATGATTGGTTCGTTGTTATACCTAACAACATCTCGCCCAGATATAATGTTTGCAACATGTATGTGTGCTAGATATCAAGCTGCTCCAACTGATTTACATTATCAAGCTGTGAAACGAATCTTTCGTTATCTGAAGGGTACACCTGATTTAGGTCTCTGGTATCCAAGGGATATTGGATTCAATCTAACTGCATATTCAGATGCAGATCATGCTGGTTGTAAACTTGATCGCAAGAGCACTTCCGGTACTCTACAATTTTTAGGTGATAAAATTGTGAGTTGGTCTTCCAAGAAACAGAATTGTGTGTCACTATCAACGGCTGAAGCTGAATATGTTGCTGCGGCTAGTTGTTGTGCTCAAGTTTTATGGATGAAGACACAACTAACTGATTATGGTCTGAAATATGATCATATTCCTATCTATTGTGATTCTCAGAGTGCCATTGCCATTGTAGTCAACTCAGTAAACCACTCTCGATTAAAGCATATTGATGTTAGATATCATTTTCTCAAAGATCATATTGAGAAAGGTGACATCGAGCTCTATTTTGTGGGTACTGACTTTCAACTTGCAGATTTGTTCACAAAACCATTGGATGAAAAGAGGTTTAATTTTCTTATCTCCAAGCTTGGTATGTTAAATCTTAAACCTTAACTCTTTTTCCATTTGAAGGAATTCTTGACACATTCCAGAAAAACAAAATACAAAATTTGAAAAGAGAAAATCAAATACAAAATTACAAATTTCAAAAATAAACAAAAAGATATTTATTTCAGTGGCTTGCATATACTATGTATGCAACCCGTTCTTAAATGATATATTTATTTTTAGAGTGTTTATACATTCTAAGATATTGTTATTATACATATAGATTGATATAAGATAACAAGGAATCGAACGCCTTTGTGTACTTCCAAGTGTTCTTATATGAATATGTATGTGTAATAGCAATCAAGTTTTTCAAATAAAATTTTTCAAACTCTCAATTGTTGATATGAGATACAAAGGATCGAACGCCTTTGTGTACTCCCTTGTTCTCTCATATTGCACAATTGATTGGATTTTCATTTTACTTAAATGTTTTAATTGCCTCCAACATGTTGCTGTAAGATGCGACGGATTGAACGCCTTTGTGTACTCCCTAGCTGTCTTACTATCAACATTGTTGTTGAAGCAAAACTTTGTTTTTTCATAAAAATCTTGTTCACAATAGACTCTCAAATTTTTCTAAAAAGTCACAACAAAGATTTTACTCTTTTTGATATCACAAAACAATTTTTGCTCCACCTTTCTATGAAAAACATTTTGATCTATTCTTGCATAGATTAAGGAGGAGTTTGTGATTTCAAACACTTTCAAAACTTCAAATGTGTTTCAAATTTTTTTTCACACATTTGATGTTTTTCCAATGATTTTTAATCAAATGGAGTTCGGTGATTAGTTTGCACATGAGCGATAGGTATTTCTCAAAATTGACTCCATGAATTTCATCATCGCCGATGAATTCTAACCCCGGAGTATTCACTTCTTTCATTAGATAGTGAGGGTATTTTGAGTGATGTTGTTTTCGTGCAAATAGAATGGAGGGAGTAAAGTCGAAAAGTGAGAGGTTAAGGTGATATGTTGTGAGAAAAGGGTTAAAAGAAATGATACCCTTCCCTAAATTCTCAAAAAGCCGGGTAAACACGTTTCTATCGGATGTCATTTGTTGATATCTCGATATTGAAGAAGTCTTCATGGACCCAGTGAAGCGATGCACATCTTTACCTAACCACTCAAGTGTTTCTTAACAAATACTTGTTTCAATTCTCACGGAGATTTTCACATTTCTATTGACTCTTCATTTGGAAGATGTTGATATTGAAAAAGGGCGACATTCTGCTCCAGTCCCCGACTTCATTTGTTCACTGTGTCTAGAGCTATATTGCTTGATCATTAGTTTGATCATTCTTCACTTAATTAGGACACATTCGAGTCATATCTTTGTGATATAATTGCTTATCTTTGTGATATAGCCGGAACATTCGTAGTGATATCTCAATTGATATTCCACGATGATCGAATGGAAATCCTACCAATGCTAACATCTTTTCCAACGTTGAAAGTAGGTCTCATGATTACATTTATGTGATTATTGAGTTAACGAGAAGTCTAAGTGACCTTCGGTTTTCCCTAAAAAGTCTTTAAGGATAAAATTGTGGTTATCAAATGCTTCGGTAGTGTTAACCATGATTTATATTCTTTGAAGCAATCTAGTGGTTGAAAAGCCGCAGACCGAACTATGTTAGAGACTTGTTTTGTGCATATCTCGATGATACATAGGAAATCCGAAAAATGTTATACATTTCAATCGGTCATTTCATTAATCCTTTCGATTTTTGAACATGCTAACGGATCATTCTTATCCGGTTTCATTTCTTTTCACACAAACACAGAAAACACCAACACCATGATATAACGTTTGTTTCAACAACTTCAATCTTACATTTTAGTCACTCCTAGGATTTCTTGGGTTGGGCTAATGGTTTGGGTTGCTGTTTTGATGGTTGACGTTTCTTCATGTGCTCATGTTATTCCTGTTGACATTTAATCAATCTCATGTGTACATAATGACATTGATTCTCAATTTTGTCATTATGAGGGGGAGAAAATATTATGATTGATTCACTGATTGATAAGGAAACAAGGAGAAAAGTTTGTGTTTGGTTGTTTCAATTGGGTTTAGGCTTATCAAAGTTCTAGGCTTATCAAAGTTTGTGTATAGGGGGAGAAAATTCTTCATGATGTGTCAATAGTTTCAGATTTTCACTAGATTTTAGTTGATTGAGACTTTTGTTTTAAAAAGGGGGAATCTGAATTGACTTCAAAGATAAGAATGAAACCGAAGATGAAAGATTTTTCACTCAAGATGCTTCAAAAGTCCAAAGACGCTCCAAAAATGTTTATACTCATGGATTGAGGGGGAGCATGATTACTTCATAAGAAATTCATCCAAACTTCATTCAAATGCTTACTCTCCAAAGTGTTCGAGTTGATGTGACAAAGATCAAAACTTCAAAAAGGTTGAAAGATTTGTTAGAAGATTCAAGTCAAAGAAGTAAAGCTTCAAAAGAGTCTTCATCAAACATTCTTCATTCAAGATCTTCAATTCATACAACAACATTTTATCAAGAAACTCCAATGCATACATCAAGGGGGAGAGTTCATATTCATGAAACTTTATTCCAAGAAGATGAAATTCATTCGAGAATTAAAACTGAAGAATCGAAAAGTTGAATTTCACTCAAGAATCGAAGATTGAAACATTCGAAACCAAGATTCATACCTTCCGCATTTCAAAAGACAACTCTGATTCATGATTCAACAATTCTCGAAGATTCAAGTCACACACATTTGTTCGACTTCATTATTCTCTTTCTTCAAGACTCACACGCATTCATTATTCTCTGTTCAAAAAGGAACATTGAGAATCCTCACATGATTTAACTTCAAGAAGTTCAAGACCAAGACCAAGACTGAATCAAGTTCTCCAAAGACAAATGAGAAAGCTTTGAAGACTTGTTTCAACACCCCAATTGTCTTTACCACCGGGCTCATCAAATTCATTCCTACAAGACAATATAACACGTACTTCATTCATTACAATGTATCACTAAGGGGGAGAATGTTAGAAATCCAAAAATAGTGATAAATTGTAATCTAGATTAGAGGAATTTCCTGTTGTTAAGTCATAGATAAATGATCACTAAGGTTGAGGGGCTAATTGTGACAATTAGCATAATTGTGTAGATAGACTATAAATAGCCCTCTCATACCTTAGAGATCATAACTTTTGACATAATCCTTTCATAACTTTCATACCTGATAACTTTAATACCAATTCACACACAGTTTCATACGATTCTCTCTCAAAACACACACAAACACCAAGAACACACACTCACCAAATCCACCATTGATGACTTGAATTCAGCAGTAGAAATCGTGTTTGAATCTGCTTCATATGGACTTATTTGGACCAATCAGTACTCCATCATTCACTGGAATGAGGTACTCCTTGGTAATTGTTGATGAGTATTCAAGATACACCTGGGTTTTCTTTCTAAGACACAAGAGTGAAGCTGCTGACAGCATTATTCATTTCATCAAGCAAGCTGAAATTCTCTACAAAAGGCCTGTAAGGCAATTAAGGAGTGATAATGGTACTGAATTCAAAAATATCACTCTTAATTCATTCTGCAGTGAAAAGGGGATTTCACAAGTCTACTCAGCTGCCAGAACTCCTCAACAAAATGGTGTTGCAGAAAGAAGAAACAGAACTCTTATTGAAGCTGCCAGATCCATGATGGCTCAAAACAATGTCAAGTCTCATTTCTGGGCTGAAGCAGTATACACAGCTTGCTTTACCCAGAACATATCCCTCATTGTAAAAAGACACCAGAAGACTGCATATGAACTTCTTAGGGGGAGAAAACCTGAGATTGGTTTCCTAAGAATGTTTGGTAGTCCTTGCTATATTCTGAATCAGAAAGACCATCTTAGAAAGTTTGATGAGAAATCAGATGAAGGTATCCTACTTGGATATGCAACAATGATGAAGGCCTACAGAGTGTATAACAAGAGAACTAAAACAATCGAGAACTCTGTAAATGTAAGCATTGATGAAGGTTGTTCTAAGCCAGACTGTTCTCCTCCAGAAGATGAAGACTTCAATTTGAAGAACTGGCTGTACCTGAGAATGAGCCTCCAACAAATCCTCCAGTTGGAGCTAATAATGCTCAAACTCAAGGGGAGCAACTCATTGAAGAAGAAGAAGAAGAAGTTCCAATCTTTGAAGATGCACAAGCTGATCCTACTCCTACTGAAATTATTGTTCAGAATCCATTAAATGACTCTCCAACTGGTTCAGACTCCTCCATTCCTGTCCAAGCTGATCAGCCTCTTCCTCAAGCTGATCATGCTGAACCATCTAATCTGAATCAGTCCATTGTCCCAGTTACTAGATGGACAAAGAGTCATCTAATCAACCAAATCATTGGTGATCCACTCTCTGGTGTGAAAACAAGAAGAAAGGCAACAGGCAATTTTTGCATGTTTGTCAATTTTGTAAGCAAGATGGAACCAACTGAGGTTGATGAAGCTCTGGAAGATCCCTCTTGGGTTAATGCAATGCAAGATGAACTAACACAGTTTGAAAGAAACAAGGTTTGGGAACTTGTTCCAAGACCTCATCACAAGACTGTGATTGGAACCAAGTGGGTCTACAGAAACAAAATGGATGAAAGGGGAGTTGTGACCAGAAACAAAGCAAGATTGGTAGCTCTTGGTTACAGACAAGAGGATGGAATTGATTATGATGAGACTTTTGCACCAGTGGCAAGATTAGAGGCAATCAGAATGTTCTTGGCCTTCTCTGCTCACAAGGGTTTCAAAGTCTATCAAATGGATGTGAAGAGTACATTTCTTAATGGAAAATTGGAAGAAGAAGTCTATGTTGAACAGCCTCCTAGTTTTGAAAATTCAAAGTTTCCTGACCATGTGTTCAAGCTTGACAAGGCTCTCTATGGGTTGAAGCAAGCTCCAAGGGCATGGTATGATACTTTGTCTAAATTCTTATTGGCTAATAACTTCAAAAGAGGTAATGTTGACAAGACTTTGTTTGTGAGAAAGTATAATGGTGATATTCTGCTTGTACAAATCTATGTAGATGATATAATATTTGGGTCTAGCAGTGAAAGACTTTGCAAAAAGTTTTCTGAATTAATGTCTAAAAAGTATGAAATGAGCATGATGGGAGAACTAAACTATTTTCTGGGTTTACAAGTTAAACAGACTAAAAATGGAATTTTCATAAACCAAGGAAAGTATGTTAAAGATCTCTTAAACAAATTTGGTTTTAGTGATTGCTCACCTATGAAAACTCCTATGGGAACTGGTGATAAGCTGGATGAAGATAAAAATGGCAAATCTGTTGACATCACAGCTTATAGGGGTATGATAGGATCATTACTTTACTTGACTGCTAGTAGACCAGATATTATGTTTGCTACATGTCTTTGTGCAAGATATCAAGCTAGTCCTAAGGAATCTCATCTTAAGGTTGTGAAAAGAATCTTTAGATACCTTAAAGGTAGTCCCAATCTGGGTCTTTGGTATCCCAAAGACTCAGGATTTGATCTAATTGGCTATTCAGATTCTACTTTGCAGGCTGTAAGATTGACAGAAAAAGTACTTCAGGAGCTTGTTAATTGCTTGGCAATAGACTTGTAAGCTGGTCCAGCAAGAAGCAGCATTCAGTTTCTATCTCCACTGCAGAAGCTGAATATGTTGCTGCAGGAAGCTGTTGCTCTCAAATTCTTTGGATGCAATATCAGCTTCAAGACTATGGTGTCACTGCAACAAAAACTCCAATCTTTTGTGACAGTACCAGTGCCATAGCAATTTCAAACAATCATGTGCTTCATTCAAGGACCAAGCACATTGATATAAGATATCATTTCATCAAGGATCATGTAATGAAAGAAGATGTTGAACTCCACTTCATTCCAACAGACAATCAGCTTGCTGACTTGTTCACAAAGCCATTGGATGAATCAAGGTTCAACTACCTCATAAGTAAGCTAGGTATGCTTAATTTGTAAAATGTAGTGAGCTAAGTAATAGCAAATCTGACCCCTTAGAGTTATACTAAAATTTTGAGGGTAAGTTGTGTCAGACCCAGACTACCCTTTCATACTTGGTGCATGTCAAGTAAAAGAGGGTAAGCTGAGTCTGACCCAGCTTCGTGGTTATTTTTGTTATTAAATATCTCAGTGCGTTTTATTACTTTCATTATTTTATTTAAGTGTACTTGTTGATCCTATTGGAGTGTGACACGTGTAGTGGTAACAGCCAGTTACTGAAAAAGTACCACCACTACTTGTTGATCCTCCAATCAAAATCTTTCTCTCTCCAACTTTTTCAAATAAGATATTTTGGGTTTTGTATATAACTTTCATTTAACCTAAATCCCAAATCACTTGTTCATATTTTCTTAAAATCAATTTTTCTCTCTAATCTGATTACTGTTTTATTAATTTTAATTTCTTCTAAAATTTGTTTTCAAAATGGCATCATCATCTGTTTCTATTCATTCTAATGATTCTCAATCTAGTTCTGAACCTGAAAGTCTATACCCAGCTCCGATAAGCGCCAATAAGCTTTCACCTTATGTGGTGGGAGATAAGGTAGTAGTGGTTCCGGCTGATCTTGATACTGGTAAAATCAAGATTGGCAGTCTGGTTTATGCCAATATTCATCCTCCTTCATGGGCTAAAGGATACGATGAGATTGTGGCTTTCTTATGGCATCATCCATTCGGCAAGGTGATGATTGAGAAGCCAGACTGGGTGTTTCAAGATCTTTTGTGTGAATTTTGGGCGAGCTATGTTGTGAAACAGAATAAGAAAGGAGATGCTGCAATCTATGGCTCAATCCTCAACGGTAAGAAAAAGGTATATATTTCTTACAAGAGGCTTAGGTCTGCTTTTGAGCTGTCATATATGCCTGATGATGAATATGATGTTGTTGTGTCTCATACTGAAGCCAAAAATGTTTTACAAGAAGTTGGATATACTGGTCCATTGGCTTCAGTGGTTAAAATGAAACATTTAACTGGTATTTGGAACTACTTATTGATCACAATTTCGAAAACCTTACAAGTAAAGGCAGGCAGCTTTGATCAGCCTAATGTCTTAGAATTGCAAATTTTTCATGCAATGGTCACCATGACCAGAATAGATTTTGCTGCTTTAATCTTTAAGGACCTTGTTGATCGCGTTCATAAGAAGAGTCTTACCATACCTTATGGTAGGATTCTTGCTCTTATCATTGAAGCTATTCTTGATAATGATTACAGTCTGGCAACTGGTCAGACTGTGGAATGCAAGTCTATCAATAACAACATCTTCAATAGTCCCAAGGTATCTGTGCAGGGTCTGACCCGAGCAATACAGATCTACCTTGATTTTTGCAGGAAAAGAGAAGAGGAACAAGAAGCACTTAGGGAAGTTGTCCCTTCTTCGACGCGATCTGGGTCTGACACTCAATCTGCTAATCAGGGGGACCCAGGTACACATGCTTCTGAACCCTCAAACTCTTCTGAATCTATTCAAAATTCTACTCCTACAAAAGAGGGTGAAGGGTTGGCCAAAACATCAGCCTCCCTAGCCACACCTTCGTCCATTCGCTCAAAATCCGATTCTAAAAGACCCCTTGTTGAGGACTTAGTACCTCTCAAGGCCAAAAAGAAAAGATCGAATAAGAAATCTGTGTCAGCTTCTGGGGTTGATAATGCAACATCTTCTCTTGAGATCCCCCAAGGTGCAGGGAAAGCTAAGGAACGTTCCAAAGCTGTCCCTGTCACCCAAGCTGACAAGCCGAAAACACCACGCCCATCTGCACTCTCCCAAAAGAGTGTAGACGAGTTAAAGGGAACACTTACTGCTACCCAACCCTCCAAACAGGGTGAAGGTATTGAAAGAAAGACCTCCTCCCAAGGTCATACTGTGTCTAAACCGAATTCACCATCATCAGCCTCCCAAAAGGTTGATGATATCATTAAAGGGGTAACAGAGGATCTAGCCCAGATCCAAAGTGAGTCAGAGTCAATGCACATCATTTCTGAGGATGGTCAGCCAAAGGAGAGAAGTATCGAACGCATTGGTGACACTGCTTCTCCTCCCCAAGCTGATCAGACTCCTTCTATCTTACACTCTGAGTCTGCACAGGCTGCCAATGCCCCTTCTATATCACAAGGAGGGGTACAGGCCTCAATTCTCCCTAAGGATACTTTGGTGCAACAACACACCTCTGTTGAAGGGCAATCAATTACACAAAACATTACACCTGCAGAGTCTGTGTCTGCATCTGTCCTTGGACAGAGGGATTCTGCAGGTTACTTGGCTGTCTTTAAGGCAGTCATGTTAGCCCCTTGTGCAGCAAAGGGAACCATTGATGGTCCTCTCGATGTCAATGAGAATCTGATCACTATCTCCGGAAGTGATTCTTCATTCGATGATGAGTTTGCCTATCCATCCTCAAGGGATGCTCTGATGGAAGATGCCAGTGGAGGAGTTGATCAAAATCTAGATCAACACATTCCCACTGGCCCTCAGCCTGAACTAAACGTTAATCTTTCTCAGGCTGACCAACTCATCATCAATTCTGACAGATCCACTCATGAGACTCACTCTCATGAGCAAATGTTCCAAAACTTCTTAAACCTCCACCCCCTTCTAAATATGCCCAATGACCCTGATATTAAGGATTGCAGGCTGCTCTTTCCAGAGTCAGTGGCTTTTAAGCCAACTGAAAGTTCTTCCCAAGCTGCCACTATCTCATTTTCAGATGTGGTGGGTCAGCTCACTGAGTTCATTTCAACCTCTAAGGTTGAGAGCTCAAAGCTGACCGAATGCTTGGAAAAGATCCAAAAGGATCAGGATTTGATGGATAAGAAGGTGGACAAGCTGAGTCAAGATCAGACTGCATTGGAAGATTATGTTAAGAAAGCAGTTGATTTGATGCAGCAGAACCAGAGCAAGCTGACAGAGTCTCTTGATAGTCTTACTAAGGCAGTAATGAAGAAAATGAAAGAAACAAGAGTACTCTGGGTCAGATTGAGAAAGCTGCAACCAGATTTACAAGGGAAGTCACCATAGAACTTCGATCTGCAAACAAGTCACAAGCTGACTTCAAAAATGATCTGATTGAAGCTTCTAAGGGTGTTAAATCCAAGATTAAACTCCTCCATGAGGATTATGTTGAGCTAAGAAGAGCCTGCTGTCTGACTAATATAAAGATTGACTTGATCAACCAAGAACTCAAAGGCCTCTTTGCTACTCCAGTGAGCTCTTTCCCTGCTGATGATGACAAAAAGGGGGAGAAGAATGCTACTAAGAGAAAGAGGAGTGCAATGAGTGAAGCTGAAATGGAGCTAGAAAGAGAAAGGCAAAAAGCTCAGGTTGACAAGGACATTGAAGAATACCTTGAAAGATTGAAAGAAAGACAAGATAAGGCCAGAGCTGAGGAGGCACAAAATGATAGAAGATTGGTTGTGCATGGTTCTAGGGTGGAAAGTGAGAAGGAAAAGGTGGAAGAGATAAAAAGACCAGAATCTGAGTCTGGTGGTGAAACTGTTGGAAAATTGAATGAAGAAACTGAAAAGGAGAGTGATACAACCAAGGGGGAGACTGTTAATGCTGAAAAGGGAGATATAAGGAAGGATGTTGGTGTTGAAAAAGGTAAGAAAGTTGAAAAGAAAAGAAAGTCCTCCCAAGCTGTTCCTGTGCAAGCTGTGCCAACTCAAGCTGACCCAGCTCCCAAAGTACAAATTGATGAATCTTCATCTAGTGAAGACACAACCACTCTGTCCCAGTTTATGATCAAGAAAAGAACAACAGAAGCTGGGTCAAGTGGTGTGAAGATCTTAACTGAAAAGGAAAAAGATTGGGAGATTGCAACTGAAACTGCTCCACAGCTTGGGGTAACAGTTGAGATGGCATATAAAATGATTAAGGAGGACAAACTAGAAAGAGAAAGAATTGCTGCAACTAAGTCTGATTCTGAAATTGCCAAGGCTGTTCAAGAACAATTGAATAAGGAAGATGAAGAAGATCTTGCAGCCATTGGTTCTAAAAAGAAAGTTGTGAGCAAAGGAAAAGGAAAGAAGAAAGTGGTGGTTCATTCTAAACCATCACAGAAGATTAAAGATGTGAAAGAAAGTGTGAAAGCCCATAATTGGTTTGATGCCTTGGAGAAAAGACAAGTTACTGAAAAGATTCATTATAGAAGGCATCCAGAACCAATCCTCCAGGTTCTACTAAAAAGGCGAAAAGGAAAGAACATTCCCAGCATGAGGTTTACAAGGAGAGGTTATGAAACCAACTGGGAAACCCATGATCTTGACAAACTGCTTGATCTAGGATACACAGAGTGGGTGGAACTACATAACATCATTACTGGTATGTCTGGAGTTCACAAAGAGACAGTCTTGGAAGCCATTGAGAAGAAGTTAGCTGCTGTTGTGAAGTACAAGATTGATGTCTCTGGCCTTCCAAGACTAATTGCATATGATATGGATTATGAAGATGAGTCAGCTGAGCCACTGAAGAAGAAAAGAAGAAGGTATGAAAGGATTGATGCTCCTGGAGGTGACCATTCAGTTTTTCTCCAAAACTTATCTCCTACAGAGTTGCTAGCACAATTATCTTCTGGTGCAATTGACAAGATTCTTGATAATCTTAATCTGTCTCTACCTGCTGGTGTTAAAGATGCAAGATGTGGGAAGTTCATCACTGAACCTGAACATGGGATGTACTTTGTAGATGCTAGAGGGAATTTGGTGTTTCAAAGGACTGCTGAACTAAAACAGGTACCATCTATGCACCTATTTACCTTATACAGATTCTGCAGAAACTTTAGTAAAGAAGGTAATGGGTATGAGCAGTTCCTTATAGATGAAGGGTTAGATAGGCAATTAGATGTGAGAGTTGCTCCATCATTTGAGGTTAAGCAAGAAGCTATTGAAATGCTTGGAGAATAGTGATGTAACATGTAATATCTTTGATTTATTCTCTATATATACAAAGGCAGTTGTACAAATCTAGTTTCTTGGTTAAAATTTCATATCAGATTGAAAAGAACCCAAAAGATTCAAAGGGTCACAAGCTGTTAGTCATATTTTCATTTGATTCTTTGTAAGCTGGTAGTTAGAAGTGTAGTTGGGTTTTGTCATCATCAAATAGGGGGAGATTGTTGAGTCCCAATGTTAATTGTAAATTTAATGATGACAAATCTGACATATAAACACTTAGTAATCTTTGGTTCTTGTAAACTGATCTGGGTCAGACTAAGCTGACACAGCTTACGATCTGTCTCTGACCCAGATCATGCTTCATACTTGTAATTGTAATATCTTATGGAAGCAAGTGTTATTCAAGTTGCATCAACAATGTATTAGCATTCAGTCCAAGTCGAAGAGGAGGATTGAAGATAGAAGACCAAGTTGTTAGTGGAAGACAGCTTGGGATTAGCAGTCAGCTTGGAAATACTTAGGCAGATTGGTGCCTTGACAAACAGCCCAATCTGTGTCTGACAGCTTGGGCTGATTCTCTTGAGCTGAAAACTTATTGATTGTTGTTTGTCATTTCATAGGGTTGTTTAGATATCTATAGGCTATCTTTATTCCGCAACAACCCTGTAATTCTTTGTATAGATTATTTCTTAATAAAGGATTACATTTGAAAATAACAATTTGTGTTCAAGAATGTTTTTATTTCTTTACTGCTTTACTATTTTAATGATTCCTGCACTTTACTTACTTGCTTAATATTCATTGTCTGAATCTTAAAACGTTTTGTGTTAAAAAGTTTGTAAAGATTGTGAAAAGTTGTATTCACCCCCCTCTACAACTGTTCTGTGTTCAATATACTTTGGTATATTGATACACCGTGGGACGTATCAGTTTTCTAAGTGCTTTAAAATGATGTAAATGTTGGGTATATTTCCGTACGTGAGTCAAGTTAAGTCGCTTTGCGTGTGAGGAATCACCGACCTGTCACCGCTGACTTGATTCTTAAAGATCGTCTCCCTATAGTTACCAAATGTCTTAATTTTAGTGCTTGTGTCGATTGTGAGAGTATATCTGAATGTGGGTCACTTAAGTTCGCAAACTTGATTAAGTGGCATATTAGGCTACTCGGTTACATGGTGACTGTCCTTGGCCAGGGTATGTCGAAAGTGTCACAAACCAAAAGGAAACTGGAAGTACCAAGTGTTTAAGAGGACAAACATATTGGTAATCGTTGATGGATCACTGTTCATAACTAATAATAAGAGAATTATTTCTCACTTGTAGGCTTATGTAACATGCTAATCTGATCTAATCAGCAGTAACTTTAGCTCTTGTAACTATGTTATTCGTTTATGTTCAGTGTATGTGTGTGTGTGTGTGTTATGTTTTTCGTGAAATGTTTAATTTTTATTTATTGTTGTATTGTTTAAATAAAAGTTCCTATTGCACGAGAGACAGAGTCAGAATAGAATCTAGTTTCCAAGAGGACTCAACTACGTTCTATGGAACACTGAATAAACGAGTAGGGTAGTTAAGCGATAGTGTTGTGATCAAAAGCTAAAAGATAGTGTGTCATATTAACAGAATATGAGTTTAAGGAAAAGAACACAGAGACGTTGATTTCAATAAACAGATATTGAGTTAATTTTTTATTCTTAGAAAGAAGAATTTCATTAGAGTGATATTGAGTTAATTTTTGATTCTTAGAAAGAAGATTTTCATAGATGAACACAGAGATGATTCATAGTTTGAATTTGATCTTTGAAAAGATTTTTGCTTGAATCAAAAAGATTTGGAACAGAGATTCCAAATGATTTTGCTTAGAACTGAAAGTGCTTACAGTGAATTATTTGACCTTAATGTGACTTAGGTTGATAATAGACTGATAAGTATATTCATTTTGTCTTGTAAATCTACTCAATTATTCAGATTGTATGATTATTACTTTGAGAAGATTTGATGGTTGTTGTTGAGATGTGCAAGACAGTGAACAGTTGTTTGATTTTGTAGATTGTCAAGCGAGACCTATGCTATCCCTTTTGGATGTTCTAAGTCCATAGGTCATTCCAAGGTTGATTGAGATGTATACTAGTTTGATGAGGTCATCTTATGAGTATTTACATCTGGTATCATAAAAATGAAATGTTTGAATGTGAAAGGCTACTAGTTTATTGTTTTATAACCTTAGACATAGAAATGTAATGTTTGAATGTGAAAGGCTACTAGTTTATTGTTTTATAACCTTAGACATAGAAATGTAATGTTTGAATGTGAAAGGCTACTAGTTTATTGTTTTATAACCTTAGACATAGAAATGTAATGTTTGAATGTGAAAGGCTACTAGTTTATTGTTTTATAACCTTAGACATAGATGTAATGTTTGAATGTGAAAGGCTACTAGTTTATTGTTTTATAACCTTAGACATAGACATAATGTGAATGTAGAAGGTTATTGACTATGGAATGCCTTAGACATAGACATAATGTGAATGTAGAAGATTATTGACTATGGAATGCCTTAGACATAGAAATGTAATGTTTGAATGTGAAAGGCTACTAGTTTATTGTTTTATAACCTTAGACATACGTATTATGTTTGAATATGAAAGGCTACTAGTTTATTGTTTTATAACCTTAGACATAGAGTATGTTTGAATATGAAAGGTATAGTTTATCGTTGTATTGTTTAAATAAAAGTTCCTATTGCACGAGAGACAGAGTCAGAATAGAATCTAGTTTCCAAGAGGACTCAACTACGTTCTATGGAACACTGAATAAACGAGTAGGGTAGTTAAGCGATAGTGTTGTGATCAAAAGCTAAAAGATAGTGTGTCATATTAACAGAATATGAGTTTAAGGAAAAGAACACAGAGACGTTGATTTCAATAAACAGATATTGAGTTAATTTTTATTTATTGTTGTATTGTTTAAATAAAAGTTCCTATTGCACGAGAGACAGAGTCAGAATAGAATCTAGTTTCCAAGAGGACTCAACTACGTTCTATGGAACACTGAATAAACGAGTAGGGTAGTTAAGCGATAGTGTTGTGATCAAAAGCTAAAAGATAGTGTGTCATATTAACAGAATATGAGTTTAAGGAAAAGAACACAGAGACGTTGATTTCAATAAACAGATATTGAGTTAATTTTTTATTCTTAGAAAGAAGAATTTCATAGAATGAACACAGAGATGATTCATAGTTTGAATTTGATCTTTGAAAAGATTTTTGCTTGAATCAAAAAGATTTGGAACAGAGATTCCAAATGATTTTGCTTAGAACTGAAAGTGCTTACAGTGAATTATTTGACCTTAATGTGACTTAGGTTAATAATAGACTGATAAGTATATTCATTTTATCTTGTAAATTTATTCAATTATTCAGATTGTATGATTATTACTTTGAGAAGATTTGATGGTTGTTGTTGAGATGTGCAAGACAGTGAACAGTTGTTTGATTTTGTAGATTGTCAAGCGAGACCTATGCTATCCCTTTTGGATGTTCTAAGTCCATAGGTCATTCCAAGGTTGATTGAGATGTATACTAGTTTGATGAGGTCATCTTATGAGTATTTACATCTGGTATCATAAAAATGACGAAATCATACGGATTAGGTCATTTATTTTGAACAATGAGACAGTGCTCTCAAGGTTTTCGGTAATTTTGTGGTTCTCGGCTAAGATAATGTCATATGAATTTTATGACTTATAATAGTGAAGAATAACAAAATTGGAGAAGAAAATGAAAAATGTAGTTCTAGATTAAGTCATTGCTATATGTAGTAATGAAATAATGAAGAATAACATTATTTCTTGTTTGTGTGCTGTAAGCTTGTATGTGCAGGTATTAGCACAAGAAGCTGTATTTTACATGTTTTGTCTGAAGACTTTGCAAGTAATCAGAAGAAACATACAGATTTGTGAAGATATGGAGACATGTTTAATATTGCTTTTGAAACAGGATCCATGTTCCTACAGTTTGTGATTCAAGTTTCAAAGTTTCTGGTTTTCATGGAAGTTAACTAGTTCAGTGTTGATCGTTGGAAATTCTACTTCTCTATTATATGCCGGTTATGCAAGGCGAGCAGGGACTCGAGCAATAGATCCAAAAAGGAAGATTGCATATGCTTAATTCGGAGGGATTTATCGTTGAGGGGGAGAACTACAACGAGATATGGTGCATTAGTTGATTATCATGACGATACAGAGAGTTTGAAGTTTGCTGATCAAATCTGAAGTTTCAGAAGATCAAGTTTCAGGTACAGCAATAAATTTTTGTTGTCTTGAATTTATCTTTTTCAGTGTATTTGCAGAGAAGTCAATCTAAAAGAAGGATTTCTAAGCAAAAGATTGAAGTGTTCAATACAAAGCTAAGATCATCAGGTTTTTATAGTATTATTTATATAATAATTACAGATGATGATAGCTATGTTCTGCTAGTTGAAGATCTTAGATATTGAATATGGAAGATTATCAATTATGTAAAACCTTAGACATAGACATAATGTGAATGTAGAAGATTATTGACTATGGAATGCCTTAGACATAGAAATGTAATGTTTGAATGTGAAAGGCTACTAGTTTATTGTTTTATAACCTTAGACATACGTATTATGTTTGAATATGAAAAGTTTTCAAATATGTTTTTGAAACCTTAGATATAGAAACATATATATGTATGTGAAAGGTATTGGTAATACATTGCTTATTTAGGTCATATAGTTATGTTTTCATAAGAATATGAAGTGCTTAATCAATAATGTAGTTGAAATTGATATGACATAATGAGTCTTTATGGTCAAAAGAATTTCTGAACATTTTTGTTAAATCATAGTTATGTATCCCAGTCATAAATTGAGGGGGAGTACATAAGAATGATTGTTGTTATAATGATTAATCATAGTTATACATCCTAGTCATAAAATTGAGGGGGAGGTATAAGAATGACGAATCAATTTTATAACTTTTTAAGTATTTTTCACGAGTGGTACAGTTCGGGAAAGCTCGTTTCGAGAATGTTTTGGAAAGATTGATCGTGGAAAAGTTAAAGAATTTGCGTAAGTTTATTAACTTTTCAGGTTTAAGACGAAGATCGAGGAAAAGATGAAAATTTGATGTCTACAGGTTTAGTCATTTTAATTTTTCATATTTCCAGGAAGTTCGTAATAAATATTGATCAATTATTCAGAAACTTTGACGAAAATTTGATTTTAAAGTGTGCAGGAGGTATTTACGACCTCGTAATTGAAGATGGCAGAATACGACCTCGCAATTGGTCTATTGGGCCAAGTTTAATTACGACCTCGTAATTGGATGGGCCGGGTTGATCCAAGCCCATTCGGGTCGAGTGGGTATAAATACCCAAATAACCCTAATACGACCTCACATTTTATATATCAAAAATAGAGCATTACGACCCCGAAAATAATACTTTGCTACCCCGATTGTGATTCAATATATACGATCAGATCAAGAGTTTTTAGTTGATATCTTTGTGATCATCTTGAAAAACTGAATCTAGGTATATAATCTAATCGTAATATAGTTATCCATGCAACAAGAAAATCAAGAAAATAGGATTCGAAATTTTCGAATTGGGTTTCACTATTTTCTTCGATTTTGATGTTTTCTGGGTAAAACTAAGGGTTGGGGTACTTTTATCGTTTGAATACGAGTGTATAGAAACAATTTTTACAAGTTTTGGTTGGGTAAATCTCGAAATCGCATTGGGGAAGATGAACAGTGCTTCGACCTCGTAAAAGTGGGTTTGCTAGCCCAGATTTACGACCTCGTATTTGTCAATTTATTTTGACCTTGTTGACTTCCAGAATACGATGTCGATTTACGACCTGGACCAAACACGTGGCCAAATTGGAAAATACGACCTCGTATTTTAGAGTTTGGTTGACTTTATTTTGACCATGAAATACGACCTCGTATTTGACTTAACAGATTTTCAAAAGTTTATTTTTATAAAAATTTGAAAATGAGTTAATTTTTAATTAAATTACAGGGATAATTTATTACATTTTAACTAAATTACAGGGATAATTTATGTTAATTGTGATTTAACTTAATTACAAAGATAATTTAAGTTAAATGTATAAGTTATGCATATGAATTTTTATGTCAATTTGAGTAATTAATTATTTGTTATTGATTACAGAAATGGCAAGAGAATTTGTATCAGGTCATAATTTTGTGATCAATTTGGACGAGAATCAAGATGGAAACAGAATATTATCATGATATTTTCAGATTTTTGAAGCGATCAAGAATTCATCACATTCTTACTCATTCACCAGTGCTATATGAGTCATACCTAGTAGAGTTCTCAGTTCGTGATCTTATTGATATCTTGAATTTAGGTACAGTAGATCAAGAAGGAGGAGAGAATGGACCTACTACTTTCAGTAGAGAGGTTATTATTGGAGGATTTACACGGATGGGTTATGCTGATGACTTGAATGTGGGAACTGTGAAGAAGCGGGGTTTCTTTGGGAGATGGAGATACTTAGCGCATGTATTGTTGGTTGGTTTGTGTAGTAGAAGAACCGGATGGGATACGCTTAATCAAGAATCTCAAGCTCAGATGGTTGGTCTAGTATACAACAAACCGTATAGTTTTTCTAAGTATTTCTTCAACGAATTAAGGAAACAAACGACTGCCAGGCAAGGGCATAGGTTTATGGTTTATCCTAGATTCGTTATGATGATTATCAATCATCATATTCCTAATCTACCTGCTACTAAGATGTTAGGTCCTGTTGACCCTTTAACATCGAGATCTGTCCAAATCCAGGTGTGCGGAGTCCACCTGAATCCGTTCTTGAGGCTGTAATCATTCACACATAAACAAAAAGATATATATACGAACAGGAGATTGAAACATAGATGTAAAACTCATTATTCATTAATCGGAAAGATTACAAACACCAAATGAGTATACATCATGGTGGACACGGGGTATAGATCTCTACCCCGATCCGTGAATAGTTTTCTGACTAGTCTAAAACCATTAACTAAAACCCTAGACATACAAAACATATATATAACAGATTACATAACATATGGGCTGGACTTGGGCTTACAGGACGTTTACTACACTATTATCTCATAGAGATTAGTGTAGTATAGATAGCATCTTATACAAATAATCAGTTGTCACGTATAATCAAATAGCATCTCATAGAGATTATTGTCATATACGCATAATGTAGTATACATAATGTAGTATACACATTGTAGCATAGACATTGTAGTATAGGTGAAACTCCAATAGCCCATCTCCTGAATTGCATTGCAGCGGACAATAATAGGTGCACAGAAACTGCACCAACAGACTCCCCCTTTTCCGGTGCAATCAATTCTGTTGAACTTCCGATATACATTAGTTATAGAAAAACTGCATCAACAGACTCCCCCTTAACTAATGATATCGGGTCTTCTGTGTTGAGACTCGATCTTCTGACACTGCACTCTGATCTTCAAACTGCAAAATCCCTGTATCTTTATGACAACCAACTAACCCAACACATCTCATCGTAGTCCTCCCCCTCAACAGTAGCCACCTCCGAATTAAGCATATGCAATCTTCCACTCTTGGATATTGCCCGAGAAATTAATCACGTCTTGCTTAACCGGCATATAATAGAGAAGTTGAATTTCCAACAATCAGCATCAAATCAATCAGCTCCCACAAAGATAAGAAACTCTGTAGCCTGAATCACAAAATGTAGTACCATAAACCCTGTCCCAAACAGCAGTGTTTGACTCTGTCTTGTACCTTCACAACTCTACCAATCACCTGAAGTCTTTCCTATCAGATCTCCCCTTCAGTTATATACACCGCCAAACTACATAAAGATCTTAATCTCGCAACCGATCCAGAAAAATCGCCTGATTATCATCTCTACATATTTGGAATATAAATAGGTTCAATCTTTAAATACTCAACAACAAGTAACTAGCTTCATTGCTCCAGTACTTCGACAAAAGTTTCCACAACCACTATATATAGAAGATCATCTGTTGAATAATCTCAATCAAATCAGAAAACACTATGACCTTCTTTTATACTCGAACATTCTATACATTAAGCAAACCATCATCTATAGTCAAATCTTGGTTTGTCTCTCGAGTAACACTGAGTTTTGCTTAGAAATCTGAAAGTTTTTATCCCCCTCTTTTCTCTGCAAAAACTCTAAACAATAGCCCATCATTATATGTCTCCGGTTTCAGCTATCTCCCATTCTTTACTTCATCTTCTCTAATAAACATGTCCGTAAATAAGTCCTATCTCATTAATAAGTTCATACGAACTTATAATGACTTAGGTTAGATTCGTTCACTCATGATAATTCGTTCAGTAGCTTGAAATCCATGTTAAAATCCGTTTTCCATGTCAAAATGCTTCAAACATGGCCAACACTAATCTATTCATGGACTGCAAATATTTCAATTTAAAAAATCCAACAAATTCTTAGGTTTATATCCCATGTCATCATGAAAAATAAATTCCATAACCCATTCATGACACTACAAAAACTCCATGCTAAGTCCATGTATAAAAAAATAAAACCTTCATACGTAGATCACTTCAATTAATTATGCATGCCCACAATGAATTAATTCCACGATCATGAGATTATGAACATGAAGTAATTAATTTTACCATCCAATAATGAGGCAAACTTCTTTTCTTCTTTGCTCCAATTCGTTCAGTCACAATTAAAGTACCTATAAAACTTGTCAACCACGTATAAAACTTCATCAACTGCAAACCACGCATAGAAGTAGTCAAACAAGTCAGCCACGCATAGGCTCAAACAAACTTTCAACTGCGCATATGCTAACATAAAACATTTAACTGCGTATAGATCTGGCGCGCATATTTTGACCAAGATCAATCACGCATAGGATCAAACAGCAATTAACCACGTATAGAGACACTCAAATGGTTAATCGCGCATAGAGTTGTCACGTATAGATAATCCTTGCATACACAACCTCATATAGACAACCACGTATAGAATTTTGTCAACCATGATATCTCGTATAGAAGCAGTTACATGGCAACATCGCATAGAGCTGTCCAATTGGCTAACCACGTATAGACAAGATTAGCTAGTCGACCACGTATAGGAAGCCAAGAAATTCAATCACGTATAGGAGGTACAGGCTCAAGCACGTATAGAATGTGTCACAAATTTAATCACGTATACATGCCTGTCAAGAAACTACCACGCATAGATCTGTCTAAGATCAGATACGTGGTAAGCAGGTTGTATACGTGAATATCTATACGTATCTTTACCATCGTGTGTGATCTTCATCTTCTTCAATCAATTCATGCGGCCTTCTAAAAACCCTAATTCAGTTCGTTCCAACCCAATCTGATTGAGACTTTGAATCTGGGTAACCTCATATTAACGAAAATCATAGATCACAGATTTCGACAATTGCTTGTAACACAAAAGCCCTAATCTGATCAAACAACAGATCCATAATCTCGCAATTTTCAGATCTCGAATCTTGAGACATAAAGCCTCCCTTGCTCTGATACCACTGTTAGGTCCGTTTGACCGATGCATATCGAGATCTGTACGAATCTAGATGTGCGGAATCCATCTAGATCCGTTCTTGAGGCTATACATATAATCACACATATACAAACAAATATATGATAAGAACAGGAGATATAAAACAAAGAATTCCTTTAGTCTGATACCACTGTTAGGTCCTGTTGACCCTTTAACATCGAGATCTGTCCAAATCCAGGTGTGCGGAGTCCACCTGAATCCGTTCTTGAGGCTGTAATCATTCACACATAAACAAAAAGATATATATACGAACAGGAGATTGAAACATAGATGTAAAACTCATTATTCATTAATCGGAAAGATTACAAACACCAAATGAGTATACATCATGGTGGACACGGGGTATAGATCTCTACCCCGATCCGTGAATAGTTTTCTGACTAGTCTAAAACCATTAACTAAAACCCTAGACATACAAAACATATATATAATTCGTGTTCTAGTGCGGAAGTAAGGTAATCAACAATGGTGGAAAGTGTGTGTGTTAGTGTGTGTTCTTGAGAGAGAAAGATGTGTGTGGGAAGCAGGAATGATTGATTATCATAAGTGTGTAAAAAACTTACAAAATTGAAGGCTTGAGGGGTATTTATACTCTAAGTATATTACAAAAGCTCCCCCTCAACCTTACATTATATACATAAAATACAATGTTTAGAAATACAACTAAGCACTATTTTATATTTCTAACATTCTCCCCCTTAGTGCTTGGTTGTCCATCATCACTTTCCTATGTTGTCTCCTCCTCTTGTTTGCACGTCTTTGCTTGTTCTTCCTTTTCTTATATCGTCGTGCAGCATTTGAGGTTGATGGCTTGTCAATCTTTGCACTCCAGAAGGCTCTCTTCTTATAACTGTTCCATGAATCATTCCAAAACTTCTTAGGGATGAAGTGCCAGTTATCACCTACAGGACGTTCATCTGGCAATTTGATATTATCTTGGAAGTTTACAGGAGGAATGTTATGGGGACCACGTTCATGACTAGGATTCCAATGAACCCATGAACCTGTCTTGGTATGAATGATTCCTTCTTGAGATTTGGGAGTTCTTGTGACAATAAGATCTCTAATCTTCTGACGCATATCAAGAGTATCTTTGATACGTCTTATATGATCTTCTCTGAGACTTGATTTGTTCATCTTCTTCATTGTCAGAATCTTCATCTATTGCATTCAGAATTGATTGACAATATTTCAAGGTACCATCTGAATATTTGGGAAACTCAGAAGCACGAATGAAGATCTTTTTCTTCAGTCGATTGATGAAGACAAATCCATCCAAATTTTCAATTGGATCTCCAATCTGATATGAATCTAGCTCGTAACCTCTGGCTCTTTGGTTTGGTTTTGTAAGGTTAATCCTGCTAGTTCTTCTTTCTAATCCAATCTGAAAGTCATTGAACTCATAGAATCTGATCAATGCTTGAATATGACTCTTCAATGCTTCGTAGGCTAGAAGTTGATCTGGAGTTTTGATGATCAGATAAGCATATTGGTTGTAGAGAAATAGGATGTCTGAGATCGTCATATGTTGAAAAGATTCTTCTTGAACAACATAGATATTGCCATCTGCTCGACGAACTCTGAATCGAACAAGTCGAAGATTGTGGTTTTTGAGAGGAGTAAACAACTGAAGGACTTTAGTGATTGGATTTGAAATTGCTGATACCACCATTCAGCTCTTACAGAACTTTCAGCATTCATCAGTTCCATGGTTGTTGTTGTTGTTGTTGTTGTTGTTGTTGCTGTTATACATGCCGTTGAAAGACACATAAGTCATGTTGTTGTTGTTGTTGTTGTTGTTGTTGTTGTTGTTGTTGTTGTTGTTGTTGTTGTTGTTGTTGTTGTTGTTGTTGTTGTTGTTGTTGTTGTTGTTGTTGTTGTTGTTGTTGTTGTTGTTGTTGTTGTTGTTGTTGTTGTTGTTGTTGTTGTTGTTGTTGTTGTTGTTGTTGTTGTTGTTGTTGTTGTTGTTGTTGTTGTTGTTGTTGTTGTTGTTGTTGTTGTTGTTGTTGTTGTTGTTGTTGTTGTTGTTGTTGTTGTTGTTGTTGTTGTTGTTGTTGTTGTTGTTGTTGTTGTTGTTGTTGTTGTTGTTGTTGTTGTTGTTGTTGTTGTTGTTGTTGTTGTTGTTGTTGTTGTTGTTGTTGTTGTTGTTGTTGTTGTTGTTGTTGTTGTTGTTGTTGTTGTTGTTGTTGTTGTTGTTGTTGTTGTTGTTGTTGTTGTTGTTGTTGTTGTTGTTGTTGTTGTTGTTGTTGTTGTTGTTGTTGTTGTTGTTGTTGTTGTTGTTGTTGTTGTTGTTGTTGTTGTTGTTGTTGTTGTTGTTGTTGTTGTTGTTGTTGTTGTTGTTGTTGTTGTTGTTGTTGTTGTTGTTGTTGTTGTTGTTGTTGTTGTTGTTGTTGTTGTTGTTGTTGTTGTTGTTGTTGTTGTTGTTGTTGTTGTTGTTGTTGTTGTTGTTGTTGTTGTTGTTGTTGTTGTTGTTGTTGTTGTTGTTGTTGTTGTTGTTGTTGTTGTTGTTGTTGTTGTTGTTGTTGTTGTTGTTGTTGTTGTTGTTGTTGTTGTTGTTGTTGTTGTTGTTGTTGTTGTTGTTGTTGTTGTTGTTGTTGTTGTTGTTGTTGTTGTTGTTGTTGTTGTTGTTGTTGTTGTTGTTGTTGTTGTTGTTGTTGTTGTTGTTGTTGTTGTTGTTGTTGTTGTTGTTGTTGTTGTTGTTGTTGTTGTTGTTGTTGTTGTTGTTGTTGTTGTTGTTGTTGTTGTTGTTGTTGTTGTTGTTGTTGTTGTTGTTGTTGTTGTTGTTGTTGTTGTTGTTGTTGTTGTTGTTGTTGTTGTTGTTGTTGTTGTTGTTGTTGTTGTTGTTGTTGTTGTTGTTGTTGTTGTTGTTGTTGTTGTTGTTGTTGTTGTTGTTGTTGTTGTTGTTGTTGTTGTTGTTGTTGTTGTTGTTGTTGTTGTTGTTGTTGTTGTTGTTGTTGTTGTTGTTGTTGTTGTTGTTGTTGTTGTTGTTGTTGTTGTTGTTGTTGTTGTTGTTGTTGTTGTTGTTGTTGTTGTTGTTGTTGTTGTTGTTGTTGTTGTTGTTGTTGTTGTTGTTGTTGTTGTTGTTGTTGTTGTTGTTGTTGTTGTTGTTGTTGTTGTTGTTGTTGTTGTTGTTGTTGTTGTTGTTGTTGTTGTTGTTGTTGTTGTTGTTGTTGTTGTTGTTGTTGTTGTTGTTGTTGTTGTTGTTGTTGTTGTTGTTGTTGTTGTTGTTGTTGTTGTTGTTGTTGTTGTTGTTGTTGTTGTTGTTGTTGTTGTTGTTGTTGTTGTTGTTGTTGTTGTTGTTGTTGTTGTTGTTGTTGTTGTTGTTGTTGTTGTTGTTGTTGTTGTTGTTGTTGTTGTTGTTGTTGTTGTTGTTGTTGTTGTTGTTGTTGTTGTTGTTGTTGTTGTTGTTGTTGTTGTTGTTGTTGTTGTTGTTGTTGTTGTTGTTGTTGTTGTTGTTGTTGTTGTTGTTGTTGTTGTTGTTGTTGTTGTTGTTGTTGTTGTTGTTGTTGTTGTTGTTGTTGTTGTTGTTGTTGTTGTTGTTGTTGTTGTTGTTGTTGTTGTTGTTGTTGTTGTTGTTGTTGTTGTTGTTGTTGTTGTTGTTGTTGTTGTTGTTGTTGTTGTTGTTGTTGTTGTTGTTGTTGTTGTTGTTGTTGTTGTTGTTGTTGTTGTTGTTGTTGTTGTTGTTGTTGTTGTTGTTGTTGTTGTTGTTGTTGTTGTTGTTGTTGTTGTTGTTGTTGTTGTTGTTGTTGTTGTTGTTGTTGTTGTTGTTGTTGTTGTTGTTGTTGTTGATGTCTGAACAAAAAGAATGCTCTTAATCTGTTCAAGGTCATGTTGAGTCTTTCACTTGGTGAGCAATAAATTTGAAAGGCTCTTTCTTCAAGGTATCTTGCTCTGCACACAATTTCTTCTGGTCTTGTGCTCAAATCCAAGATTTGTTCATAATTCTCAGCAAAATAACCTTCATTGATCTGCCATATCTTATTTCTTGAGATCCTTGGATGTCTAACTCCTTGTCCAAGTTCATTGGAGTCTCAAGATTTTCTGTGTTTCTGAGATGATAAACTATCTCTTCAAAGATATCTTCTCCATATTCTTCTTGAACTACACTTGCTGGAGCATCATCAGGATTATCAGAATCAGACTCATCATCATTACCATTTCCTGGTTGAAATGGATCAGGATCACTTGACTCATCAGAACTTGATGTGGAAGAATAATAATGAGAAATATTTCTGATGAGTGGAGGTAAATCATCCGACTCTTCTTGAATTTGAGTTCCTCCTTGAGTCTCTGTAACAACTTCTTGAACAGTTTCTTGACAGTTTCTTGATCATCTTGAGCTTGTGTCTCATGACCCTCTCTAATATCTCTCATATTCTCCCCCTCGGGTTGATCATCAGGATCTTGATCATCCCGACGCCGTGAGATATTAGCCAGTCGACATTGTTGATCAAGCTCGTGACTCGCTTTTGAAGAGCTTCAATTTCAGCTTGTTGTTCCTGTTGTGTACTTTTAAAAGACAAATATGCAAGAAGTGATTGAAAAATAGATCTTTTATGTGAAGAAAGATGGGGTTCTTCTGATCTCAACCGATTCATGAGAGCAACAATTAAAGTATCGGTAGATAACCCACTGGTGGCAATTCTGTGTGAGCAATCGCTTAAGTATTCGGATGAATCAGATGATTCAGAAGAAGAGCTGGAAGAATGATGTGGTGAATTTGGATCAGGAAATGATTGTGGTGGTGGTGTTGGTGGTATGGTTGTTGTTGTTGTTGTTGTTGTTGTTGTTGTTGTTGGATATGTGGGGGTTGTTGTTGTGTTGTTGTTGTTGTTGGTTGTGTTGGAGTCTCTTCTGGAGAACGAATGCGTAAAGCACCTCCAGTACGCAATCTAGGTGGTTGAGATGTGGTTTGAGATGCAGGAAGTTTACCAGTGATAGTGTTTCTTGATATAAGTAATTCACTTCTTTGTCCCTCTTCAATCCCTTCAACAAAATGAGCAATTAATCTTTGAGCCTCAGGTGGTAATGGAATATCAGAAATTGGCACATCAGTAGTCTCAAATGATTCTACTGAGTGACCCGAAGACATCATTACTGTCTCAGGATTTCCTGTTGGTTCAAAAGTATGAGCAACAGTTGATGATTCGGCTTTGCAACCAGAATCTTTTTGAAAGTGGATATAAATAACACCGGAGTCACTTAGACGAACCGTTAAGCCCATAGCACGAAGAGCTGATGCAACAGTTCGAGCTCGTAAGAATTCAGACTGTCGCACAACTAGGGCACCTTCTTTCAAAGCTGGCATGATGTTAGCAATGGAAGGATTTCCAAACAATCTTTGAGAGGGCACAAGAGCCGATCTCTCTATGTTTGTTCCGGCAACATCACTTAGATGTGCAAATGGTATTACAAGTGGTGTCCTAAGTGTACTAGACACACGTGCAGAAACGAAATTCAAGAGAGGGGCAGGTGTCTCTTTTGCTTCAACATTCACAGACTCTGAAGGAGAATGGAATGGAGTACGTGGTTTTTGCCCGTGCAAAATGAGACGTCAGTCTGTAGAGAGACTTCCGAATGGCTTGTGGAGGTTTGTTCATGCGAGAGTTGGGAGCTCTCGTCTTCTACCCTATGGCGAACCCGGCGTTGATATTGGTTTGAGACTAATTGGAGGCCAACGTTTTCTTTTTGCCTTTCACCTAACCCTGACCTCTCAACCTCTCCGGTATTTTCAACCCCTCCCTCATTCCTTCCTGTTGATGCATGTTGATGTGACAACAGCAACTGAGATTTGATTATGTCTTATTCATTTATATGTAATTAATAGATTATGGACTTCGTGTTTTAGTAATGATTGATTACATGTTTTGGTGTTTTATATATGTTTATATATGATGTTTGTTATGTATGATATACAAGAACAAACGTAATATATGTTAGGTTCCTTATATGTTAAGTAAATGGAAAATAACAAATGGATTACAGCTAACGAAGATAAACTTCGTTATGCTCGAACGAAGATTATCTTCGTTCTAAGGGCTGGGCTGCTAAGTTCGTTAGAACAAAGCCCAGCAAGCCCAATATCAATTGGAACATATATAAACGACTGAAAACCTAAATTGAGTTAACCAGTCGATTAACACACACACCAATCATCTAAGTTCGTTGGCAATCATTAGCAAACGAATATAGCTTAATTAAGGCTGTTAACAATCTTGTTAATTAGCAATAATCTAGATAACTAATCAAACAGTTATCTCGTGAGGATTCCGCACTCACGACATAACCTTAGACGATCTCGAGAGCGATCCAGAGCTATCGAGGGATTCACAAGTGGTATCAGAGCCTATTCGATATCCAATCGAAGGTTTCAGATCGTCTGTTTGATTTTTATTCTTCTGTGACATTCGAAAACCCAAAACTGCTGTTAAGTTCGTTTTCCTCAACGAACTTAGCCAAACGAATTTAATCTTAAATTCGTTCCTTGGCTTTTGAACTTCCTACGAAGTTATTCTTAAAACGAAGTTATCTTCAGTTTCGTTTTGAATCTTCTTCAAACGAATTTAACTTATCTTCGTTCAAATATTTGTCTACGAATTTAGGCCATCTTCGTTTGAATTCTCTTTACGAAGTTAATCTTATCTTCGTTTGGTTTCACCTTACGAACTTAGAACTTCGTACGAACTTAACCTTATCTTCGTTTGAATTTCTATCTTCGTTCGAACTATATCTTCGTTCGAACTATATCTTCGTTTAGAACTTATCTTCGTTCCTTAGCTCATGGCTTCCACATCATCTGTCAACAGTGCTGTTGCACAATATCTAAATTCTCTGGTCTATCATGATCATCTAGTCGGAAGGACTAATTCTCCACCGAAGTTAGTCTCATTAGCTGATTTCTGGGCGTGGAGAGGTCGATTCGAGGACTTTATTCAAAGAGAAGATTTGAATATGTGGATTATGATTACGGAAGGATATGAGTGGCCTACTCTTACAGTCAATGGCGTTACTTCGACATACAAGATGGCAGAATTAAAAGGAGAAGAAAAGACTGCATATGCTATCGAAGTAAAGGCTCTTTCTACTCTTCGGATGTGCATTCCACAAGAGTTAGTACATCTGTTTCCCAAACAAGAATACAAAACTTCAAAGCAGCTGTTCGATGCTATTGAAGCACATTGTGAAGGAGATCCACTACTGAAGAAAAACAGAATTAAGATGCTTAAGAAACAATTTGACTGTTTCAACGCTACCAAGAACGAACAGGTTGAAGATCTTATTCTGAGATATCAACATCTGCTTGCCGAGTTAGCGTATTTTGATCTTAAGTATTCTCCAAGTGAAATTGTGGATAAATTCTTGGATGGTTTACCGAAGGCCTATAAAGAGTTTTGTCATGGACTACAAGAAAGAGATGATTATGCTTCTTTGCGTATAGATGGAGTTATATCTACTCTTAGGAACAGATTGATGAAGGACAAAGCAAAGGATCTTCAAGACAACTTCACTCAAGATCCGTCTCTGTATCATGCCACCATGAAGAACCCAACAGCTGATGTAAATGCATTCTATTCGGGAGTTGGTAGTTCTGGTACAACAGAGAATACTGATGGAGATGATTTGTTGCCTACATGGCCGATTGTAAAGAAGCTGACCAACAGGTATCTTATTCCTTACATACTATTGTTCATGTTTGTAAAATTGTGAATAAAATGTATGATGAAATTGAATCGAAAAATGATCAAATTAGGAATTTAGAATCTGTTATTAATGCTGCACAATCAGAGAGAGATAGGCTAATTAAAAAGGATTTAACTGTAAATGATAAAGAAAGATTTTTCAAGGAAAAGATTAAGTCCTTAGAGTCTGATCTAAGTGCGATGAAGGACAAAGTCAAACAGTCAGTAGCTGTAGAAAGAGTAGGTGGTGAAGCTTACTCGTTGTTAGCAAAGAAATGTGCCTCTATTGAAAAAGAACTAGCTGATGCTAAGATAGAGATTTTGGACTTAAATGCTAAATTAGATTCTGCTAGGCATTCTGAACTGTTAATGCATATGAACAAATTTGAGGATTCTTCTACTAAGAGTCTAGACCCAGTTAAGATCTCTTATAAAGATGTTCCTCCACCTTTCAACAACAATTATACCTCCGTTGAACCCAACATTCCTGAAGTTTTACTTCAATCTAGTACTGAAGCTAGTAAACCAAAAGACTCAATTCCAGAAGTCAAGCTGTCTAAGGAAACAAAAGAGTCTGTAGGAGGTTTCTCTCAACCTAAAAAGGAACAGAAACTGAAAGGTATTGTTCAGAATAAGTCTAATTCTTTTGGTCAGAAAGATAGTGTTACACACTTTACTCTTCACAAGAGTCATAGGGTATACACTGAGTTAGAATTCCCTTTAGATTCTATTGACCCCAAAAGAATTGATAAAGTCTGGGATGTGACTGTTGAGGACATGAAGAAATTAAGTCAGTCACGTCTCACTCCTTTGGCTAGGCAGACTAAACCTAGAAAATCTGAGGATAGATCAGCTGTTGATGAAATAGCTACTAGGACTTTGAAGCAAATCCTTATGCCTGTACTTAAGAAGTCTTCAATAGGTAAGGATGAGATGGATGATGCTAGAAAGTCTAGGAATTCACCAATTAAACGTGACTCTGATGATACTAGAAAAACAAGTAAGACAGTGGACACTAGGACTAAAATTGATTCTGTAGGTACCGATAAAAAGGTAGATACAAAGAAAAAGGTCAAGGTCCTTTCTTGTTTTGCGTGTCATGAAAAAGGTCATGTTTACAGTGTTTGTCCAAATAGACCTCGGAGATCAGGTTCTCCTTCAAAGGCTTCAACCTCGGAAGGAAAAAGAGGGTTGGGTAATGATAAAATGGTTAATGAGACTAAAGTTCAATCTTCTCCAAAACCTTTTACTATACCTCAACGAAGAGAATCTTCACCAAAAGGTTTTACAGGAAATGTTCATAGGAATTCAACTCAGAAAAGGAAAGTATCTCCTGAATCTAGGAGTATATCACCTAGAAAAGATAGATTCACAACCCCCTCTGGGAGTTCGAGTCAGTCTCAAAGTTGTAATTCATTTTATGACCGGGTTCATTCAAGTGTTCGACCTTCTTTTGGCCCCCATTCTCCTAGAATTTCTCCAACGAGAGGTCCGAAGACTTCTCCAGTGAGAAGACAAGAGGAGAAACGTGTTCCATCCAAGGCTTCTAGCAATGGATATTGGACTGAACTTCTTCTCAAGGATGAGAAGGGACGACCCAAACCAATGAAGGTTTGGGTCCCACACGAAAACTAATTTATCTCATTTTATGTGCAGGGAGTTCCTAGGAAACCAATTCATTTGTGGTACCTTGACAGTGGATGCTCCAGGCACATGACAGGGGACAAGAAGCTTTTGTCCAATTATGTTGATATTCATGGGTCATATGTTAGTTTTGCTGGATCCAAGGGCGGTAACATCACCGGACAAGGAGATGTCGTCAATGGACAACTTACTCTAGAACGAGTAAACTATGTGGAACAACTTACTCATAATCTTATGAGTGTCTCACAGATCTGTGACAAGGGCAACAATGTTCATTTCACAGAAAAGGAGGCATTCATCTTGAAGTCGGGTTTCGTTATTCCTGAAGAATGGATTATGCTCAGAGCTCCTAGGAAGAGAGACATCTATGGTTTAGTTTTAGGTGTTGATAATCCAAAGGAGTCCCTTTGTTTGTTGAGCAAGGCCAATGAGTCAGAATCTCTCCTATGGCATCGAAGAATGGGACATATCAACTTTCGGAAGATGAATGAACTTATCAGTCTTGAATTAGTTGAAGGTGTTCCGGTGAAGAAATTTGGGATGGAAGATAAATGTGTACCTTGTTTGAAAGGGAAACAACATAAGAATCCCCATAAATCAAAGGTGCAAAATTCTATATCCAAACCATTTGAGTTACTTCATATGGATCTCTTTGGTCCTGTAAACATCAGAAGCATTGGAGGGATGTATTATTGTTTGGTGATCACTGATGATTACTCAAGATTCTCATGGGTATTCTTTTTGAAGACCAAGGATGAGACTGCTGCTCGATTTATGGATTTCATTAAACAAGTCGAGAATGTCCATGAGATTAAAGTCAAGAGAATCAGGAGTGATAATGGCACTGAGTTCAAGAATCATACGATTACTGCATTTTGCTTGACAAAAGGAATTCAACATCAATTCAGTGCACCTTATGAGCCACAATAGAATGGAGTAGCTGAAAGGAAGAACAGGACATTGATAGAAACAGCCAGGACGATGCTTGCTGATTCAGGGCTTCCTATTACTTTCTGGGGAGAGGCAGTGAATACAGCTTGCCACATTTTGAATCGGGTCTTAACAGTTAAACGGTTTAAGAAGACTTGTTATGAGTTGTTGCACAACAAAAAGCCCAATTTGCAGAATGTTGAACCGTTTGGTGTTCCGTGTACTTTTCTGAAAGTTCTTCCTCAAGGGAAATTTGATGCTAAATCTGAGGAGGGATTCTTTTTAGGTTATGTGCCAAGTACACCGATTCGGCGTGTGTACAATCAGAAAACTGGCAAAGTCGATTTTGGTACAAATGTCGTAATTGTCAGTCATAAACCTGCTGTGCACATTGGTCCTGCTAATAACTTTGATTATGATGGTGTTTTCACCTCTTTTCGTGGTCCTGTTTCTTTTACAGGTGTTCCGATTGTAGAAGATGTAGTTACACTACATGATCCAATTGATGGTGGTCCGGTTCCAGTTTCCACTCCTGTTTCCTCTCCATTCGCTGAGCCTGCATCCAAATCTGGTGAATCAAGTGGGACAAAAGAAGCAGCCTCTACTTTAGATACTGCTCCTACAAATCTTACTGATCCTTTACATATACCGCTACCTGATGATCCCTTCTATGATACTGATGACACGGAAGGTGAAGATCAGGAAGAGCCTAAAACTCCAGAACATCATGTGCAGACAAACTTGGGAAGTGATCTTACGGTCGATAAGGTTCCTCAGACAAGAGTCAACAAGTATGTTCAAGATCTTCTCACAAGGTTTCGAATGACGGATGCTAAAGATGCAATTACTCCCATTCAGACTAATCATGGGCTGTGTCCTGATAAGGTTAATGATCCAGAAGTCGATGCAACTCAATATCGGGCTATTATTGGTTCCTTGATGTATCTGACAGCTTCACGTCCAGACATTACCTTTGCTGTTTGCATGTGTGCTAGATATCAGGCTAATCCGAAAGAGTCACATATGAAAGCTGCGAAAAGGATTCTTCGTTATGTGAAGGCCAAGCCTCGTCTAGGGCTTTGGTATCCCATGCATGGTTCCTTTGAATTCAAAGCTTATACTGATTCGGATTATGGTGGCTGCAGCTCGGATAGGAAATCAACGTCAGGTGGATGTCAACTTTTAGGGGGGAGAATTATATCGTGGCAGTGCAAAAAGCAGACATCTGTTGCACAGTCTACCTGTGAAGCAGAGTACATAGCTGCTGGTCAATGCTGTTCTCAGGTACTTTGGATACAGCAACAATTGCGCGACTATGGTATGGATATCTCTGACTCTCCTATTTGTATTGATAATAAGTCTGCCATAGATATTACCAAGAATCCGAAAAACTTTAAAGTCACCAAGCACATTGATATAAAGCATCACTTTTTGCGTGACTGTTTTGAGAAAAAGCTTATTCATTTAGAAAAGGTTGTTACTGATGATAACCTTGCTGATCTTTATACTAAAGCTTTTGATAGACCTCGTCATGAGTTGTTATATCAACTCAATGGTATGAAGAATGCCGAGTAGTTTCTCTCAAAGAACTTAAAATTTTTTCGAGTCTTTGTAGTTTAAGTCGTACATAGATAGAGTCATTAAAATACAAAAAGAGCTGTTTTAGTATAAGTTTGTATATATCTAGTGTCTGAAAATCCAAAAACATCAGAAAAATTAAAAAAATAAAAAAAATAAAAAAAAAAAAAAAAAAAAAAAAAACGAACTTAAGTTTAAGTCTAACGAACTTATTGATCGTTTAATCAAAACGAACTTAGTATTATCTTCGTTCAAGTTCAACTAACGAACTTAAGACCAACTTCGTACAGTTTCTTCTTACGAAGTTACATTTTATTTTCGTACAGTTTCTACTAACGAACTTATACTTCGTTACTTTTGTACTTACGAATTTAAACTTCGTTCTGAATGTGATAACGAATTTAATGAGTAAAGTCGTACAGTTTTTTTTTTAACTTATGATATTACTGATTAAGTTTATCCAAGTCTGCACTTAATTCACTTTGTCTAATTCTTATTTGTTTAGATTTTGTGATCTTATCTTGCAGAAATGGCTTTAGCTCTTCGTCAATTTGTTGGGAAGCATAATCTTGCTCTAAATCTTGATCAAGATCAACGTAATTCCGATCACTATCATGAGATGTTTGCATACATCGCTCGTTCAAGGCTGTCATTTGTGTTCACTCATTCACCAAGACTAGTAAGGCAGTATATCGATGATTTTTGGATGTCTGCTCATGAAGTTGTGGTCAATGGTCATGTTTTCGTACGTGCTACCGTCAGAGGAATCACATTCAATTTCAATGCTGCAACTCTTCGTGATATTTTGCATTTAGGTGCAGAACCAGAGGAAGCAGTAGAAATGACTTATGAGTTTGATCTTATCTGTCGATGCTTTCAGCGGATGGGTTATGTTGGTGCAATTAAACTTCCTTTTGATAAAAGTGGGTTTCAAGGAAGATGGAGATACCTAGCATACGCATTGTTGGTTTGTTTAAGCAATCGTAAGGCTGGCTTTGATCAATTATCTGCACAGATTTCGTCGCAGATGGTAGCTTTGGTCTACAATCGACCGTATCCGTTTTCAACTTACTTTTTTCAAGAGTTTATTGATCAGATTAATGCCAGAGGACGAAAAAGATTTTTGTTGTATCCTCGGTTTGTTATGGCGATTGTTCGACACTTTTGTCCAAATTTGGCATTTGATCAAGGACCACGCTATGTACTTCATGCATGGCCTGCTCGTTTGTTTGCTGATCTTGTGGCCAATACTAGCAACGTGGCTGGTCTTAATGATCCACCACTTTTTGGTCATTTGATCAATCCAAACTATCGTTCTCGTCTTGAGAATGATGTGTTTGTGGATGCTGCTGAAGATGATGTTACAGAAAGTTCTGACAGTGGTTCTGATGATGATTCCGATGATGATTCTGATCATGGGAATGATGAAGTTGACACAGATGATTATGATAGTGTCGCGGCTGATTCTGGAAATGAAAATCGAACAAAAGAGGTTCATGATGTTCCGGTTGAGTCTGAAAGTGATGTTGCTTCTGAAGGTGATCGTTTTTATCACTTTTCTCGAGAAGGCATATCAGGTGAGTTACGCAGGGAACGTAGAAGCAAGGCATGTCATTCTTCTCCTGCAGGTTCTGATACGGCTCGATCCGTTCATGTTGATCAACGGGATATGGCTAAGGAGTTTGATACAAGTATTGATCCTGAGGTTGCTGCTCAAAACGATCCTGAATTAGCCAAACTTCTTGAAGACATCAGTGATCCGGTAAATGTGTCAAGTCCTGCTCATACCGAGAGCCCTAAGAGGACATTGGATGCTCCTCTTACGTATCGCAGAACTAAGCATGCGCGTATTACTGAGGCTACTTCACCTGCTGCTATTCCTGGTGGTTTTACAGGACCGAACTCTCCTGTTGCTGGTAGTGTGCAGTTGCATTCACTGATGCCTCCTGCCCGATCTGTATTGCCCAGATTGCCAGTTGCTCCTCCTCTTCCTCTAGTTCAGCGTATTGATGCTCTTGAGGCTCGGGTTCATACTTTAGAGTCTGATCTTACAAATACCCGAGCTGCTTTGACTTTTCTTATAGACTGGGTCAAGAATCAAGGGGGAGATGTTCCTGAAGATATATGCAGATTGTCAGGTGCTCAGTCAAGACGTCAAAATGAAGATGATGATGCTGATAATGCTGGGAACAGGAGTGATTCTCGCCCAGTTTCTGACAAAGGAAAGGGTGTTGAGATTCAGGGGGAGGCTGCAGGAGATACTGCTCATGAAGTTGGTACATCTGGTGCTGGTGGATCAAGTGCTCCTCGAGATGCTGAGATCATTGAAGCACTTGACAGCTCAGGTAATTCTTCTTCGAAATCAATAGATTATTTAAGTGATGATCAAGTTGAAGCTGAAACTGAACGATTAAAGCGTGAAGTTGAAGCAAAATTTGGACATGACTATTATTCTGAAGAGAACGCATTTCATGATGTATTTGATGTCTTGTTAGATAAACAACAAGAAGCAGTTACTGAAAGAGAAAAAGAATTACAGATTCAAAAGCCAACTGCTTTGGAATCTGATTCTGATTCTGATTCAACTTATGATGTTAATAATGATTAGATGAATTGTATTTTAGGTTGCATGTAATAAGTTATGACATGTAAATGTAATTTATCTTATTTCAATGCAATTATATTTCATCTTTATTATCATGATTAATCATTATATTCTGGTGTTATTTTGTGTAATCTTATCAGATGATACAGATGATACGGAATTACTCTTTAATGGAGATGAGCTTGAGGAAGGTGAGATTATTCCTGAACCAGATATGAATATTTTCAAGAAACCTTATGGTTTTGATGATGTTTGGGACTCAATTCCTGAAGAGCCGTCTGTGGTAGAAAGAGATGTGTTAGAAGTGAAGAGAAAAGAAGTAAAGGAAAGAATGCTACAAGCTCCATTTAGTAGCAGTACTAAAGTTTTAAACTTTTTAGTATATGCTAAGGTTCAAGATGCATTGGTTCCTTTTCATTATGAGATTAATCTGACAAGACCATTTAATCCAAATGAATTTCCTGTACCTCTCAGAGATGATGATCCATCACAGGTGATTGATAGATATGTACCTGGTCAGAGAGTTGGTGAATTTATAGTCACTAGGGATACTCTGAGACCCTCTGTGTTTTGGACTCATATCTCGGACAAAGATGCTGCAAAATACAAAACAATTATCTGGAGTTGGTTTTATGATGAAGAACTGAAGCTGTTCATTCTCAAAAGACCAGATGGTTGTCAGTATTTGGCATGGAGTGAGAGACATTTCAGAAGTTTGTGTGAAGAAGACTTGCATGAACTAGGAAATAACAGGATTATCAATCCAAGTGATTATGGTCTTGCAGATGTGGTTAGTAAGAATCTTCATGAAGATTTCAAGTTGAGGTCGAATATGAAAAACTCTGAAAAACCAAATTTTCATATTGAACCAAGACGAAAGAAGAAGGTGGTGAAGCCAGATAAAAGTGTTGAGTTTATTCAACGTGATATCAAATGTATGATCAAGGTCCCTGCCAAGAAATGGGCACAAGATGTCTTGGATAAAATGGACAATTGGGAAATTGATCGAAATTCTGGTGAAGCCAAAATGTATGCAGATTCAGAGAAGAAGATTTTGTTGAGAAGAGTTTATGATCCAATGCAGTTGGTGAACTTCTCAAGGAATGATCAGAGAAAGTTATACGATACGGAATGTTCGTTCTTGCCGTTTTGGAAGGATGAAGAAAGTCGATATCGTAAAATTCTGAAGGTCTGCTTACATGAGAACATTCACGCAAATAGCAAGCGATTGTTATTTGATGGATGACAAGATTTTTGAAGACTAAAGAAATCGAAGATGCTGCTGTCAAGGGGGAGTTTGTTGATGCATGTTGATGTGACAACAGCAACTGAGATTTGATTATGTCTTATTCATTTATATGTAATTAATAGATTATGGACTTCGTGTTTTAGTAATGATTGATTACATGTTTTGGTGTTTTATATATGTTTATATATGATGTTTGTTATGTATGATATACAAGAACAAACGTAATATATGTTAGGTTCCTTATATGTTAAGTAAATGGAAAATAACAAACGGATTACAGCTAACGAAGATAAACTTCGTTATGCTCGAACGAAGATTATCTTCGTTCTAAGGGCTGGGCTGCTAAGTTCGTTAGAACAAAGCCCAGCAAGCCCAATATCAATTGGAACATATATAAACGACTGAAAACCTAAATTGAGTTAACCAGTCGATTAACACACACACCAATCATCTAAGTTCGTTGGCAATCATTAGCAAACGAATATAGCTTAATTAAGGCTGTTAACAATCTTGTTAATTAGCAATAATCTAGATAACTAATCAAACAGTTATCTCGTGAGGATTCCGCACTCACGACATAACCTTAGACGATCTCGAGAGCGATCCAGAGCTATCGAGGGATTCACACTTCCTTGTTCCTCCGGGATGTCTATGACATCATCAGCAAACTGATTTGCATCATCATCAGATGCATCATTATTAGAAGTAATCGTATCTTCTGGTTCGGGTTCTTGAAATCGGTCATACTCAAAGCGAGATCTTTTAAAAGTTTTGCGAATATTCACAGGAATTGATTTCTTTCGGCCTTGAGTATATGTTGGTGGAGGAGATCGGACAAAAGATGATGAAGGTATGGTTGAGGTAGATTGAGGTATGATTGGTGGTTCAGGTGTTGTAATTTCCGGAAGTGGTGAAGATTGATGAATTGGTGATTGAGGTAATTTGGGTGAAGATGGAGATGATGGTCTTTGAGGTGATGGTGTTCTGGGTGATGGTGATCGGATTAAATTGATTGTTTTGGGGAGTGGTGATCGGATTGGTCTTTGAGACCCAGTAACAGATATGGTTTCCTCAGAAGATCTTGGAGAAGAAGTTTCAGCTGTAAGCTTTGCTTTTGAGTTTCTTTGATGAACTCTTCTTCTTCTTATTTTTGATGCACTTGTTTACTCAATCGTAACACAAACATTTCTCCTTTTTGTTTCTTTCTTTTTGGCTTACTGGAACTGGATTCACCCTCACGCTCTTTTCTTTTACTACTTGACCCCTCACCAGGTGTCCTATGTACAGCTTGGGTAGAAACCGGGAGGCTTTCCGGTCCCATTGCTGTTCTAATCCAGTCCAGATAAGCTATCTTATCATCATCAGAATCTGAAACCATATCTAATAGAAATGATGGAATCAGGAAAGTATAGTTAGCAGTTCCTGAATCTCTAACATACTTATAAAAGTGTATGGTCACTTGGCTGCTGTCTGGAAGCCTTGGAATGCTTCTTTCCTGTCTGACTGCACTGTAGACAATTGCTGTAAGAAATCTTATGAATGGAATATACTTCTTGGGAGCAGAGATTTTGCCATTTACTAATACTATCAATTGATCCCACAGAAGTTGAGCAATGTCATAGTGTCTGTTGAAAACAACACCATAGAAAATGTGCAGCATTGGCTGTGTCAGATTGTCCATCCTTCTTGTGTATGGAGTTAAGCAGTTGCTTAGGATGGAATACACATAATACCAAATCTTTGGTAGATTTTTCAACTTGAAATCTCTTGTCCTGGATAAAGGACCTTCATAACCAACAGAAATTAAAGCAGCAAACATTTCTTCAGTGAAGAACCGCCCACCCCCCCCCCCCCCCCCCCCCCCCCCCCCCCCCCCCCCCCCCCCCCTTCATTTTCATTACGTGCCCCATGACACCCCCCCCCCTCCCCCCACCCCCCCCACCCTTAATCTTGGTAGATTTTTCAACTTGAAATCTCTTGTCCTGGATAAAGGACCTTCATATCCAACAGAAATTAATGCAGCAAACATTTCTTCATTGGACTCAAAATCATCATAATCAGCATGTCCATTGAAGTTTGCTTCAGGTAGTCTTAAAATCCTTCTGAAGTCATCAATATTGAACTCAAACTCATATGTTGTTTCTCCTGAAGTCAACTGATATTGAAAGTAGCCTTGACGACGAAGTTCAGGAGATTTTGATTTAGATTTGGCTTTTGGATTTGTTGGATCATAAGGTTGAACAAAGGTAATTGATCTCCACATATCAAAAAGGTAGACTTCAGCTAAGTCTTGTTCAACAGTAAGTACATATGTAAGAGGATGATTATGAAGAATTCTTGGAACTATTTGGAAACCAGGAGCCATAAAAGGATCAAACAACGCTCTGTTGTTTCTCATGTTACTTGTGTTTCCGGCAATAAGAATCTCTTCAATTGATTCATTTAGAGCAACCTCTTCATCATGTTCAACAATTTCTTGATGATCCATTTTTATTTTTCTGATTTAAGACATAAAACAATTTAACGCACACATAAAATAATGTTTGAATAGCAAATAACAAGTTTCACTCAAATGATTTATATAAAATACAAAGAGGTTCACAAAGGCGATCAACTCAGTGTATTTTTTATAAATAATTTGAAATGAGAAGATAAACTCAGAAAATAAAGTATAATCATATAAGTACAATATATTTAAAAATAGCAAGGAAGTACACAAAGGCGTTCAATTCCTCGTATTTCAAATATATTGTGATTATATGATAATACAAAGCACTTTGTCACATTACACAAAATTTAAGAAAAAAAAATTTTTGAAAAATTTTCTAAGTATAGAAACTAGGACGATCTTGACAAGATCGTCCTGAGGTTGAACTCAGGTTTTGAAAAAAAAAAAAACAAAACGATCTTAAAGAAGATCGTCTCAACATTTGTTATTGAAAAAGGTTAAGGAAAAAAATGAAACGATCTTGTTCAAGATCGTCTTAGCATTAATTATTGAAAAAAATGTTAAGTATGGAAAAAATGAACATGAGACGATCTTGTTCAAGATCGTCTCAACATTCAATATGTTGACAAAGTTTTAAGATAAGGAAAAATGAGACGATCTTGTTCAAGATCGTCTTAAGGTTTTATAACTTAAAAAAAATTTGAAGTGAAGGAAAATGGGACGATCTTGTTTAAGATCGTTTTAGAAAACAAGTGTTAAAAACACTTCACTTCAATTTTTCATAAAAAATTCTAACACTTTGAAATATAAAGTGAAATCATCTCAATGATTTCCCTTTAAATTTAAAAGTATTAGTTTTGAGCAAACCGATCTCTTACGAGTTCAGTTACCCATTCATTTGTTTTTCAACTCAAATCATTAACCACACAGCGTTCAGACCCTAGAACGATCTTTGACAAGATCGTCTTGGTCTTGGTCTCAAGGGTTACAAGGCAAATGAATGAGAAAGTGGAACTAAGACGGTCTTGGCAAGATCGTCTTATTTCCAAGTCGTTCTGGAACCAAGACGGTCTTGGGCAAGATCGTCTTAGAAACAAAATGACTTGAAAATACTAAGACTTTGCCAAAATCGTTTTATTTCCAACCAGGTTTAACATACCATAACATGATTCATTTTTACATCTAAGCTTAACAAAATATTTATATGAATCACTGTAAGTAAACTTTCACTACTTCAATCACTTAAATCAAGAAAAATAACCTAGAACAAATCTAAGATCGTCTTAGGTCATCTTCTTCACAAAACAAAATAAGTTGCAGGTTTTTGAATTTTCGAAATCACAATACTAATCATTTAAACATGTAATAATCATACACATATAACCTAAACATGCATCTAAATCATTCCAACATCACAGATTCATTACCAGTAGCTCAAAATTCAAGAAATGAAAAAAAATAAGTTCTTCATTTAAGTTCGGATTCTTACTTGAATAAGTGATCAGAAGACAATGTTGTTATGGAATAAAATGATCAGAATGTAATCACCAACAAAACCCTTATCTTATTTCAATGATCAGCCAAATATAGTTTTCGAAGTGATTTGAGAGTTTATGGGAAACAGTGAAATGAAAAAAATTGGAAAAAGAAAGGAAATTATTGGTTTCCCTCCTCCTTAAGTAAGAGAAAACCGAATTGGTTGGGTCGGATGGATCTTGACCCGTTTTGAAAGTCATGGGCTTGTTGAATTGGGCCTAGGCTTATGTTTTGTTTTATCATACCAATAATAATAAAAGAAACTTTTATTTAACCAGAACAAAAACAAAACATTGACAAAAACAATTTTTATTTTTATTTTAAATTTTATATTTGGTTTTTCTAATATAAACAATTTTCTAATATAAACAATGAGTTTCTCTTCAAATAGTGCAAATACACAAACTCCCCCTTGATTCATGAATTATCCTTTTTCTCCCCCTCAAACATTGCATGATATTTAAGCACATTGCACATAAGCATAACATCAATGTTTGACAGATAATGAATGAAAGAGAAAGAGATGAAGGATTTGTACAGAACATGCAGAGGCAAGTAAGTGCATTGGTAATGAGCACTTATTTGAGATTGTTTCTTGAAAAGAAACTCATTCCAGGATCATGTGTTGAACAGTATCCGAGATTGAAATACTAAACACAGACCTTTATTACCTGCAAAACACAATTAAGGTTTTCTAGGTACCCACCTTTGAATGGGTCCTTTTGGGTTAGTGGAATCATTCAAATTATACAAATGAGGTTTTCGAACAAGAGGTTTATTCTTAAGATTCATCACAATCCCATTAGAAGCAACAATCAAAGGTTTGAAAATCACAGCAGAAGATTTAGAATTTCTTACAGACCATGGTTTAGCTAAATTTGAATCAAATTTCCTATCAGGAACTTTCTTCTTGTAATCATTAGCTATCCAACTTCTTCTAACTGGTGATTTATCAGACACTTGTGTTTTAGTATAGCTAGTAGATTTTATCAATGATGATTTAGAAATCCACTTATGGTTACTAGCTAAGCTCTTCTCCTTTATCAGATAACTTCTTAGATTCAGTTCGAGGAGTTAAAAACACATTCTGTTTTTTGCTTTGCTTGGTGGAAGATTTGATATTCTGTTTCTTTTGAGTTGCAACAGTGAACCAACCATACTGATCTCTATAACTAGTTATACCATTAGATGTATTCTTTATTAGCAAATCTTGGCTAGTTTTAGACATCTTAGATAAATAACTAGATTGAGAGATAGCTTTAGAAGCAGAGGTTCTAGAAACAGATGAAATATCAACTTTAAGCTTTGAGTTAGTAGAAATTGTATTCTTACCTTTGACAGCTGGGGCATGCTGACCTTTGGGTGAATAAAATGAAGTTGGAGCAAACTTAGATTTAGATTCCTTGTTTGGTTTAGGCTTTCTGGGTGAGAGTTTTTCAAGCTCTTTTTCAACTTCTGGTGCAAAAACATGATCAGATTCCAAAAACTTATCTAATTCTTCAACAGAAAGATCTGGATAAGTAAACTGTAATTCTTTTGGTTGAACTTCTGATTTTAAAACAGTTTTATTAGTCAACTTTTCAATCAATGCTTTTGCTTTAGCCTTAAGATCAGTAGGAATCTCAATCTTTTGCTCTAAGTTCAATTTATTTTGGTCAACAGGTGTGATCACAGGGGTCAAAAGAAAGTATTTTCTTGACAGAAGCAAGATGTTTAGCTTTTAAAGCTTGAACTTTCTCTTCAACATGGAAAAATGATGATAGCATTGAGGTTGACATATCATGAATCTCTTGAGGAGAGATGCTATGACCCTGCATATCTTTGTTAAAATTCTCACTCCCATTGGATGGAGTGGAGCAATCAACAGAAGTTAGATTATGTTCCATTTGAGTCGGGGTGGTCTCACTTACCTTTGAAGACTGATTTTGAGTTTTCAGATGTTCAATGACTTGGTGTTGAGACTCAATCTGTTATTTTAAACCTTCAATTTCTTTTTCCAATATGGTAGTTGGAATGTAAAATCTTTCTGAGAATTAGTTTTGAACAATCTTTTTGAGACTCATTTTCAGGAATTGAAATGCTGTCTATTTCTTCTAACTCATAGATGGATCTTTTATGAGTTTTCTTGTATGTGTCATTAATAGCAACATAATCAATCTGAAAACTGTTTGGTTTTTGTCTTTCAACATCATCTGACTCAAAGTCATCCTCAGATGGTCTGATGAATTCTTGAATCATGCCAAGTCTAAGACATTTTCCATCATAAAGTGGACCAAGGTCTTCTTTTTGGACTTTTTCTAAATGTGCTGGATTCTCATAACCCAAACCAAGAAGAAGTTCTGATCTATCAATCTTCGATTTATTGTAATAAGCAGTGAAATTCAGAAGAGGATTTTGTTCAATTTATAGATTTTTTCTTGATAAAACAAAATGTTTGTTTTCAAATCCTCAACTTGTTTTTGAAGAGTCTCAATTTCAACTCCTTTGAGAAAACAAGTACTGTTTAGATCAGAAATCTGTCTTTCATGTTTTTCACAGTTGGGTCTAAAATCTTTCATTTTATTTGTGAGAAACTCAACATCAGCTTGTCTTGCATTTGCTCTTATCCATTCATTGGTTTTCTCAAGCTTTAAGGTCTCAATTGTTTGCTTGAGTGAATGGACAGTCTTTTCAAGGTCTTGACATTTGTTGGTCAAATGAGCATTGGGTGAAACAACTTGAGAACTGTTACTTGACAAATGCATTTCTTTTAAAGAATCATAGTTCACTTTGAGAGCTTCATGAGCTATTGAGAGTTCTGAAAAATCATAATTAATTTTATCAAACTCTTGTTTAGCCATTTTCAAATTATTTTTCAAAGTAAGATTTTGCTTTGTCAAAGTATCAGCAGTTGTTTGGACAGACAAGTAATCATCTTTGGAGATGAATTGTACCTCACTTGTTGTTGTTTGTGAAGTATTTTGTGAAAGATTGGTTGTTGAAGTGACAGATGTCATTAAGCATGTGAGATCTTCAGAATCAGCATCAATATCCCCGAATAGCCATGGTTTCATCTTTTGTTGTTTGGCTAAGAAATTCTTTCTGATCTCAAGCTCTGAATTCTTCATTGTTGTCATTGAAATGAATGAACAAAGATTTGTAATTGTTTTTGTTGTTTTTGATTAAAAAAAAATGATACGATCTTGAGGAGATCGTTTTGAAAATTTGGAACTTAGAACGATCTTGAAGAAGATCGTCTTAGAAACTTTGGAACTAAGAACGATCTTGAAGGAGATCGTCTTAGAAAACTGCTTGAAAATTTTCTAAGTATGAATGAAGAAATGGTAGGACGATCTTGAGAGAAGATCGTCTTAAGATAATTTGATGAAGAAAGGTAAGACGGTCTTGGAAGAAGATCGTCTTAAGAATTATTTAAGAAGAAGTAAGACGGTCTTGGTTGAAGATCGTCTTAAGAAATGTTTAAGAAGAAGTAAGACGGTCTTGGTTGAAGATCGTCTTAAGAATTGGTTGAGTGAAAAAATTTCTAAGTATAGAAAATGTTGGAAATTTATTGTTTGAGCAAAAGAGATTAGTTACCCAAGGAAGTGTGTGATTCCCAATCACAACAACTTCAAGTGTTCAATCCACAACACACAGTTCACACAGAACAAAAATGTTAGAACGATCTTGAGAAGATCGTCTTAACACCAAAACAAGGTAAGCACTAGGACGATCTTGAAGGAGATCGTCTTAGCAAGATCGTTTTAGAATCAATCAGCAAGAACAACAGAAAAGACAAAATAGTCGAGAATTTCACTATTTTGCTTGTATTTCACTCAATTTTGAGAGTTAGAACTCGATTCAAACCCAGAAATGCTCAGAATACGATCGCGCACAACCCTAGAAACAATTCCATTGCATAAATCAACTCAAACTGATAATTCAAAATCTCATCAACTTTCCAAAAAATTTGGATTTTGATCAATACTGTGAATTGGATTCTGAAACTTGACAGGATGTTTTTAGAGGTGATTTAGAATGTATCTGTGAACAAAAACAGGAAAATTGAGTGAAAATTGAGGTTTAATTGATGAAGAACAGTGACAGTTAAAAACGGTTATAATTGAACACGAATTCACAATTTTGAACAAAATTAGCATCAATCTGCTTGAAATTTGTTCTGGATCGTCAACAGATTGTTGTTTTTCTCTGATACCACTTGTTAAAACTATTAATTCGTGTTCTAGTGCGGAAGTAAGGTAATCAACAATGGTGGAAAGTGTGTGTGTTAGTGTGTGTTCTTGAGAGAGAAAGATGTGTGTGTGGGAAGCAGGAATGATTGATTATCATAAGTGTGTAAAAAACTTACAAAATTGAAGGCTTGAGGGGTATTTATACTCTAAGTATATTACAAAAGCTCCCCCTCAACCTTACATTATATACATAAAATACAATGTTTAGAAATACAACTAAGCACTATTTTATATTTCTAACAACCCTAGACATACAAAACATATATATAACAGATTACATAACATATGGGCTGGACTTGGGCTTACAGGACGTGTACTACACTATTATCTCATAGAGATTAGTGTAGTATAGATAGCATCTTATACAAATAATCAGTTGTCACGTATAATCAAATAGCATCTCATAGAGATTATTGTCATATACGCATAATGTAGTATACATAATGTAGTATACACATTGTAGCATAGACATTGTAGTATAGGTGAAACTCCAATAGCCCATCTCCTGAATTGCATTGCAGCGGACAATAATAGGTGCACAGAAACTGCACCAACAGACTCCCCCTTTTCCGGTGCAATCAATTCTGTTGAACTCCGATATACATTAGTTATAGAAAAACTGCATCTACCAAGACGGTTCTGAAAGTGACATCTATAGTGGGAAGGGCATATGATGAGCTTAAGCATCGCTTTAGTGGTGATCCTGGTGCTCAAGATGTACCCTTGTTTGGAGCTCTAGTGGATATTAACTTTAATCCACCTACAGCTGAAGAGTTTGCCAGATTTAGGACTGAGATTGTTCCACATGAGCCAGTTGCTAATCCAGTTCCTCTACAGATGGTGATGCCAGATGAGCCAATGCGCGACATAGAACAACCACAGGTTCAGAGCACAGAAAGGGTGACAGTTGAGAGAGATGTGGTTCTTGAAAAAGAAGCAGAAGCACATGAAGATACTGTTGATCATGCTGCTAGTACTTCTGAAGGTGCTTCAAAGAAAGTTTCATCTGATCAAGGTCTGAAAAGGAAGAGAACAGAGTCTTCTAGGGAATCTGAGGTGCCAGAAGTTGAAGAGGTACCTGCTTCAAAGAAGAAAACTGTTATAAAATTGAAAGTGAAAGAAAAAGCTGGTGCTAGTGGAGTAGATAAGCATGTCAAAGCTCCAGAAGCATCAAGCAGGGTTCCTGAACAGAGGTCTAGGAGATTAGTTGAGTCACATGCAGAGCCTGTGATACAAAGAAGATCTCAAAAGACGACTGTTAATCTTGAAAGGCCGTCTACAACTCATAGAATGAGGGGTTCAGTGCCTAATCCAGAACCAAGAACTGAAGCGACTACACGTCAAGCTCCTATATTGCCACCAGTGTTTGGTATGGCTGACATGAAAGGGAAGATGACGGTGTTAGAGGCTAGAGTTACTGGTTTGTTTGATGAGTTGGAGAAACAGAAAAAGAACCCTGAGAAAGAAATGAAGAAAAGGGAAAAGGATGGTGAGATGTTAAAGAAAGCTCTTAATGATGAAAGAAAGAATCATCAAGACTTTATTAACACTCTCGTATCCAACTTTGACATGGTTCGTCGTGAAGCTACAAAGGCAGAAAGTTCGGCTACTAGAGCTAGTACTGGTGTAGTTAGAGTAGCTGAACAGATGACTAAGATTGATGATGTCATGCTGGATTGTGTGACGCAATCAGATTTAAATAAACTGATTGAGAAGTTTTTGGTTGAGAAGAAGTTATTACCAGACTTAGGCTGTAAGGGTGATGAGCTTTCAAAGAAGAAAGATGATGATTCAAATCAAGACCCGGATGCAGCAAAAGATAAGGGTAATATGCATCGAGAAGATCTGACCAAGGCAATAGAGTCTTTGAATGAGATTGCAACTGGTATGGTAGGATCTTCTAAAACTGCAGATGCTGTGAGAGAAGAAGGTGAAATAATCTATGGTGATGAAAGTTGGATGGACATCGCAGAGGTTGATGTGCCAGTTACAGCTTCAAGGCTTGTGGATGAAGATGCTGAGCGCAAAGGGTTTAGTATTGATGACTTTAGAGCTAAGTTGGACAGAATGGACAATTCTGAATATGTGCAAGGTCAAGAAGCTCTAGTGTAACATCCCAAAACTTAATCGTATATGTTGACTAACGTCGTTAGGTCAAATTCTAAGTCCGTGACATGTTTATGTGGAAATATGTGTTTATGTGCCCTATATGTGAGATTTAATTATCTTTAATGAGTGACAATAAAGTAGACTTAATGATGTGTAAAAGGTGTATGTAGTGTGCGAAAGTGCTTCCATGTGTTATGTATATCCCCATTAGGTGTTTAAAGGTGTAATAAAGCTAATATGAAGTCCAGGGACTAAATTTGACAAAAGTGAAAGTTGAAAAACGGGATTAGGGCTAGGATTAGCCTAATCTCCTTCTTTAGCAGCCATAATCACTCAAAGAACAAACCTAAGCAACCTTTCAATCCTTCTTGAAATTCTAAAGCATCTCTTCAAGTTTTACGTAGATTGTTGGTGTCTTTTGGGCTTGATTTCGATCGGCCATTGTTAATTACAGGTAATGATCGGTTTGTTGATCATATTTCAGATTTAGGGTTGTTTTATTTGAATCAAATCTGATTTTAAAAGAGATTTTGAAGAATTAGGGTTCATGTTGTGTCTTTGGCTAATTAATGATCTAAACGGTGTCAAACGAGTTTGTAATCGATATGAATGATCAAAATATGTTTAACAATGTCAAAATCATGTTTTGGGTGAAGCCCAAGTCGTTTATTTCTGGAAAAATCGAAGAACAAAGTCGTTTTATGAATTCTGGTCGAAATTGAGTCTTA
>CM067167.1:248168193-248185868 GCA_034093135.1 Erigeron breviscapus | reverse complement strand
AATTGATTACAGAAAGAGAGAGCCATTGTAGCTTGTGAGTAGTCCAATGCTTTCAGGTATGCTCCCATTCAATTGATTATTAAAAGAAGATTGTAGCTTGTGATAGTCCAATGCTTTCAGGTATGCTCCCACTCAATTGATTACTTTCAAGATTAAGCTCTTGGAGGTTAGAAAGTTGACCAAGACTAGCAGGAATGCTCCCACTCAACTGATTACGTGTAAGCCAGAGCACTTGTAGCCTTGTGAGTTGTCCAATGCTTTTAGGTATGCTCCCACTCAATTGATTTTTATAAAGAGAGAGCTTTCTTAGAGATGATAGGCCACCAAGTGAGGGAGGTATGGGCCCTGACAATTGATTATATGAAAGGCTGAGGAAAGAAAGAGAGCTCAAGTTTCCAATAGAATCAGGTATTCTTCCATGGAAGTTGTTTTCAAGTCTTAGTTGCACAAGGCCAGTAAGGTTTGATAACCAAACAGGAATGGTCGAAGTTATGTTATTTCCATAGAGATCGAGTGAATTTAGAGAAGTGAAATTGAAGGATTTTATGGAGGGGATATGTATATCACACGAGGCCAAGTTTAGTGCAAGCAATGAAGGTAACATGTTGACCGGATGGAACCAATCGATATGGTTACCGATTGTTATCCCTGAGAGATCCAAGTGCTTTAACGACAACAACAAAGACACCCATCGCAGATCATCCTTGACCATTAAAGTATTATCATACTCGAAATATACCCCGTAGCTATTAAGATCAAGATATTGTAACCTTGAAAGATTTCCTAGATGAGGAGGGACTACACCACTAAAACCTGAGCTAGAGAGGTTAAGGTATTCCAAATACTTGAAAGACCCAAAGAATTCAGGAATATTTTGTCCCGAGAAATTGTTCATGCTCAGGTCCAAGTAACGTAAATGTTTCAAGTTGAGTAAGGAAAGACTTACCTTACCTTCGAGCTGGTTGCTTGTGCTTAAAGTATAGTCATCCATTAATAGTGGAGATCGAAGATCAAGTTTGACAACATGACCGTTTCTCCTGTCACACCCAATTCCATGCCACTCACAACATTCGACTCCTGTCCATGTTGACAGACGATTTGATTCATTTGTGAGGCCTTGTCTGAATACAAGCAGTGATTGCCGCTCCCTTTGGATACATGTAATGTTTGAGGAAGCCATGATCTTCGTGTTGCTGCTGCTTGCACCAAATGTTTGAAAGAACAGGTATATGAATGTAAAAATGACAAGAAAAGTGTTTTCCATTTTAGAGTAATTAAGATAGAGTACAGGTATAATTCAGAAGCAGGGGGAATATGGCACATATATAACAAAACACGCCTTAAAATCTTTTATGAACTTATGCTTAGGTTAATATCCACTTGAGTCCACAAGACATTTAATAGTAGACTTGGAGTCAAGGATCACACAAAGTCTTTCAAGAGATAGTGGCCACATACAGAAAAAGCTTATGTTGGGTCCGTAACTTGTTTGTATTCATGAATCACACAATTGTCATAATCAAGGATCGCACAAAGTCTTTCAAGTAAATAGTGGCCACATACAAATAAAATTTGTTTGGGTCCATAACGTATTAACGTGTTACTCCTATTATTTGTCAGCCAACGATGCTTGTTGACTGCAATGTTTTGCAAAACTTGTTTGTGTTCATGAATCGCACACTTGTCATGATCAAGAACTTAACAGTAGACTTGGAATCATGTGTGGTACCAAGTCTTTCAAAAGTCCGTAGCCACATACATATCAACTTGTTTGGGTCATAGTAACCTGTTAATGTCGGTCAACAGTTGTTGGTTGCAGTGTTAAACACGTAAACTTTCCTCTCAAAGTAGGATGTGTCTTAGAACTTTAGGTGGTTTTCTGCCAGTTCTATCTTGGCTTTCAGAATGTACTTGTATGTGTCTTTTGATTTTATAATGAGGACGGCAGATTTGACTGAATTGAGTCATCCTAACATATTTAGGGGTGCAGCTGCTTATACTCGATGATTATTTTTCACGAGAGTTTACAATTTGATTAACTCTAATTTTCTAATGATTTTTTTACTTTATGTAACATATATTAGAGCCATCAGGTTTATTTATCTAGGTGGTGACATTAATTTTTTTGGATTAATATTATTTGTCACAATGACGCATATAAATAGGACAATGATCATTAAAACTCTAGGGTCTAACATCCTAATGAGGTTGAGTACATGCTACATAATATGATAATACATGTGCCCAAATAGGCCTGTTACCTTGTATCCTGTCCATGGGGTGTTATAAGGAGGCGGGATGGTCTGATTGGGTTAGTGTCTTAGGATTTTGAGTCTGTCCATGGGAAGGTTTGTAGTTGTGATGAATAGTATATAGAGGAAACTACTCGTCGCCTCCACATTACAAGAATAGAAGCTAGCATATACAAAGACAAGATGATATTTGAGTACATACAAGGTACGATCTTGACGTTGGAAATTTTGATTTTGATCGATTAATTCAAACTACCCTTAGCGAATCAACAGATAGGAACTTGTTTGGAATAGGTCAAGTTTGGAAATACGATCATACCTAGACCTTACCCAAATAAGTATGTCAGTTACATAGTGTTACCCGAGAATATGAGACCTGAATGTACAGAATGTACTTCATGATTTAACTGCAATAAAGTCGATATTGTTCATTACTTTTTCCAGAATGCTGGTGTTGTAACCAGTGTTGAGGTACGCCCGTACCGTATCCACCGGAAAAGATGTCGTCGCCGTCGCCGGAGATGTCGCTGATTCTGGAAAACGGAATTTGAGATTTGAGGAGAGAGAGAAAAATGAATGGTTGAGATTTGGTCCTAATGGTACTAATTTAAGATTGGTCCTAAATTAACCCACCATATCGTTATATTTGTCACTTCTCAGATCTTTGTTTTCTTTAGGTCTTATCTTTATTGGTTCGTAGGGTAACAATCTGTATAGTGTTGGAAGAGGAGCCCATTTAAGTTTAAAACGTGCTGAACCGGCTCGAATCACTGTTACCAAGATTTGAGTACATATTCTTTATTGGTTACCATATAGTCCATTATCAAGCTCTATTAATCTTTGGACAAACAAGCTACCACTTACAGCAATCGTTGATAATCTAATATGCAAAAAAATTGTTTGGGGGAATGGGGCACACATATAACACAGCATGCCTTAAAATCTTTTATGAACGTATACTTAGGTCTATATCGACTTGATTCCACAAGACAAAATAAGTAGACTTGGAGTCAAGGATCACACAAAGTCTTTCAAGTAATAGTGGCCACATACAGAAAAAGCTTGTTTGGGTCCATAACGTGTTACTCCTATATTGTCAGCCAAAATGCTTGTTGACTGTAGTGTTTTGCAAAACTTGTTTGTATTCATAAATGACACAATTGTCGTGATCAAGATTTTAGCAGTAGACTTGGAATCTTGAATCATTCAAAGTCTTCCAAGAGCCGGTGCCCACATACTTATCAACTTGTTTGGATCACAAATTACATATCAATTTGTTATGGGTCACTAATACATGTTGTCGTGATCAAGATTTTAATGGTAGACTTGGAGTCATGAATTCACTGTAAGTCTTTTAAGAAGGGCCGAATCGGCCAACAGTACATTTTAATCTTGTTTGGGTCATTAACATAACCATGTATGCATTAGTAAAGACGGGTTGACTAGGTTGACAAAGTAGGATGTGTTTTAAACTTTAGCGTTTTCTCAGTTCTATCTTGGCTTTCAGAATGACTTGTGTCTGTCCTTTGATTTTAATGAGCACAGCAGATTTGATTGAGTTGCAGGTCTAACGTCTGCTTTTACTTAATGATTGTTTTTCACGAGTTACAATTTGATCAACTCTAAAATTATTACTTAATGGTCATATTATGTAGCATGTATTAAGCCATCAGGTTTATTTATCTAGGTGGTGACATTGTTGTATTTCGATTAATATTATTTGTCACAATGAACATAAATAGACAAAGATCATTTTAACTCTAGGGGCCAACAGCCTGATAAGCTCGAGTACATGCTACATAATATGATAACACATAATAGGCCATATATTTTGAGCCTTGTATCCTGTCCATGGGGTGTTATAAGGAGGTGTCCGATTGAGTCTGTCCATGGAAGGTTTTCAGTTGTGATAAATAATACAGAGGAAACTACTATTCACCTCCACATTACAAGAACAGAAGCTAGCATATACAAAGACAAGATGATATTTGAGTACATACAAGGTTCGAGCTAGTTTGAGTGATTCAAACTACCCTTAGCGAATCAACAGATAGGAACTGCATATTTTTTTCAATTATAGAATGAGTATATTTGCTCGTGCTGCCTTTTAAGAATAGGTCAAGTTTATAACATGGAAAGACGATCATACCTAGACTACCCAAATAAGTATGTCAGCTTACATAGGGTTACGCGAGAATATGAACCTGGATAAACAGAATGTACATCATGATTTAACTGCAATAAAGTCGATATTGTTCGGTACTTTTTCCAGAATGCTGGTGTTGTAACCAGTGTTGAGGTACATGGCCTTTACCACCAATCTCATTCCCCCTAGGCGCCCATCCCAGACATGTGAGCCTGGTTCTATATGGTCTATATTTGATTAAAAAAAGTTATGATGAATCCAATTTGCTTTTATTTTTAAAGACTCGGGGAATCGAATAGGAATAGAATGAGAAGAAAAGATAAGACAAAGCTTTTTTGGAAAGCAATACTGTAACACCCCGAGCTAGGTTCGAAATATTACCGAAAAGATATAGCGTATGCATGAGATTATCGTAGAACATGAACTATATGAAATAAAGGGGATTCGGTGAATCCACATCAACAAACAAGTACATAATGCATAATGCAAAATAAGGGGCAAATGAATCCTGGATCCATGTAAGTCCAAGCCCAAGTTCTAGCACAAACATCAATCACTTGATTCAACGTTAATGAATTACCAGACAACACGTTAGATTGTTGAGTTTGGTGAAGTGAATTTCAGAAACAACCCCACTCAATTGATTATCAAAGATAGAGCCCTTGGAGGTTTGAAAGCTGACCAAGACCAGTGGGAATGCTCCCACTCAATTGATTATATGAAAGCCAGAGCACTTGTAGCCTTGTGAGTAGTCCAATACTTTCCGGTATGCTCCCACTCAATTGATTAGTTGAAAGATGAAGCTCTTGGAGGTTTGAAAGCTGATACAAATAGTTACGATATTTTGATTATTTATAAAGTGAGTACAAGTTTGAGATGAAATGTAGTAACTGGTAACAAACTTAAGGTAATAAGGTTAAAATGCAGGTCAGGGCCTAGGGTTTCAGTTTGCTGAACTTTCGGGTTTTGACCCGTGATCATCCCTTAGTTATTTATCGGTTATTGTGGTTTCTTTTAGTAGTAAAGCTTTGCAAGTTGAAAGGTTATTACTATATAATATACCTTTTTAAATGTATGCAGCCTCCTTCAACCTCATTTGATGTGGTGTTCAAGTGCATGTTTGATTACATAGATCCTCATTTTGTAATGGTGTGACCACACAAACTCCTATACATGGCTATTTGCATGTTTTATTATTTAAAATCTCTTTTTATAACTAATACAGTATATCATGGCTAAGTTTATATCACCTGAAAAATACATATAGATGGTGTTGCTCCAAGGGCAAAAAGCAAACAGCATTCAAGACGTTTTCGAGCAGCCAAATATGCAGCGGATGCGGTATGCATTCAGATTTCAATTTTTGAACTTAGCTTCTTCTGAATTGGAGTCAATCTGGTGGATTATGCTTTCTAGTGTTGATGGTTAATTGACTAACCAAAGCAAGGTGACTGAGTGACTATTATTCTTTTTGTGTTTTCTTGTTATTTTGGATACTTAAGAATTTCTGTTTTTGCCACCTATTCTTGCCCACTTCTCAGCCAGATCTTATCAAAGTGGAACAGCTTATTCAGGCGGTAGGCTGGTATGAAGATAAAAATTTTCAGAAGAGAGCTCGATTGCATCAGGTTAGCGATTGTCTTTGTATATTTTACCTGTATATACTTTTTGAGCTCGATTGCATCACTTCGAAGGATTTATTATGTGCTGAATAGTAGTTGTAGTAAGTATGGATGTTTAATCATAGCATTAAAGTTGTTACAACTGATTATATTTTCTTTATTGATTTCATATCGTTATATTTGTCACTTCTCAGATCTTTGTTTTCTTTAGGTCTTATCTTTATTGGTTCGTAGGGTAACAATCTGTATAGTGTTGGAAGAGGAGCCCATTTAAGTTTAAAACGTGCTGAACGGGCTCGAATCACTGTTACCTGTTACCAAGTTTGAAGGTACATATTCTTTATTGGTTACCATATAGTCCATTATCAAGCTCTATTAATCTTTGGACAAACAAGCTACCACTTACAGCAATCGTTGATAATCTAATATGCAAAAAAATTGTTTGGGGGAATGGGGCACACATATAACACAGCATGCCTTAAAATCTTTTATGAACGTATACTTAGGTCTATATCGACTTGATTCCACAAGACAAAATAAGTAGACTTGGAGTCAAGGATCACACAAAGTCTTTCAAGTAATAGTGGCCACATACAGAAAAAGGCAAAAAGCTTGTCTGGGTCCATAACATGTTACCCCTATTATTGCCGGCCAATGATGCTTTGTTGACTGCAGTGTTTTGCAAAACTTGTTTGTATTCATGAATGACATAATTGTCGTGATCAAGATTTTAATAGTAGACTTGGAATCTTGAATCAATCAAAGTCTTCCAAGAGCCGGTGCCCCACATACATATCAATTTGTAATACATGTTGTCGTGATCAAGATTTTAATGGTAGACTTGGAGTCATGAATCATTGAGAGCCGATGGCCACATACATATTATCTTGTTTGGGTCATAATAACATGGTACCGTTAGTAAACCGTGGCTGGTTGCATTGTTAAACACATAAATTTTCCTATCAAAGTAGGACGTGTCTTAGAACTTTAGGTGGTTTTCTGCCACTTCTATCTTGGCTTTCAGAATGACTTTGTGTCTGTCCTTTGATTTTATAATGAGCACCCCAGATTTGATTGAGTTGCAGGTCTAACGTCTGCTTTTACTTAATGATTGTTTTTCACGAGTTACAATTTGATCAACTCTAAAATTTTGCTAATGTTCATTTTACTTGGTCATATTATGTAGCATGTATTAGAGCCATCAGGTTTATTTATCTAGGTAGTGACATTGTTGTATTTCGATTAATTTTATTTGTCACAATGAAGCTTTTAAATAGGGCCAACAGCCTGATAAGCTTGAGTACATGCTACATAATATGATAATACATGGGGTGTTATAAGGAGGTGTTTGGGTTAGTGTCTTGGGATTTTGAGTCTATCCATGAAAGGTTTTTAGTTGCGATGAATATTATAGATGAAACTACTCGTCGCCTCCACATTACAAGAATAGAAGCTAGCATATACAAAGACAAGATGATATTTGAGTACATACAAGGTACGATCTTGACGGGGGGGGGGGGGGGGGGGGGGGGGGGGGGGGGGAGGGGGGGTGAGCGGTACGATCTTGACGTTGGAAATTTTGATTTTGATCGATTAATTCAAACTACCCTTAGCGAATCAACAGATAGAAACTGCATTATTTTTTCAATTGTAGAATGAGCATATTTGCTCGTGCTGCCCTTTTTAAAAATAGGTCAAATTTATTACATGGAAAGACGAACATACCTAGACCTTACCCAAATAAGTATGTCACTGACATAGTGTTACCCAAGAATATGAGACCTTTATACAGAATGTACTTTTACATGCTTAGCTAAAAGGTGTTCGTCTAATTCTAATCAATTTAAAGAATATTTAAAAGATCAGCTTGTCAGTACCAAAAATTTACTTGTTCTGACCCATTACCCGCCCCGCCCGTTTTTGAACATCTAATTATCAGGTAAATTGATGCAATCTTTATCGCACAGAAACAGTCAAATGTGGAATAAGAAAATGTACTGTCAGATGTTCAGCTCTGAAGGGGAGACCCAGGCTCAGAAACATATATAGCAGAAAATGACATTCTTTTGACAGATCGTTAGAGAATATTGCTGATGTACGAAACAAGTTTCGCAACATCCAAGTGTGATGACAATATTTCTGAAGTTTTTAACTCTTGGATTTAGAGGAAAGCTTATGAAGCGATTTCAGAAAGAAAATAGAAAAAGATTGTGAAAATTTGGAATGGTACCGTAGTTCCTATGGCTAAGAATTATCTCAGCAATTATGTTAAGGTAAGTACATTGGGATATAGTTATTCTATTTCTTCCATATTTGAATTACTTATGTATTTTAGATTACTATTGTTTCTTCTCCTTTTCTACTTTACATGTAGAATTTGGCTGAAAATGAAGTTTGTAGAAGCTCAGACATTCAAGCTGAAGTGCTGTATAAGGGAAAACAATGGGATGATATACTAGACCAAAGAACATGTAGTTGTCGGGTTTTAAAGGTCTTCCATGTGTGCATGTAGCCATGTAGCGGCTTTTTATTGCTTTTATTTCACAACTGATAAATTTAGAAAAAGCATACGCGCTAGAGTTTTCTTCAATCCCAGTTTAGCATGTTTCCAAACTTGCAACTAAACGCGTTCTTTATAATACAGGTTATATAGATTAAGTAACTTATTAAATAAAGTAATTATTTAAATGATATAAAGTTTGATTAGTATTTCTCATTATAGCTCAGTGGTTGAGCACCAGCTTTACATGCTGGAGGTCTCGAGTTCGAGACATGGGAAAGACATTTAAAGGATTTTCACAAATAAAGTCCTCCAGTGAAGCAGGTTTGAGTCCTGCAGAGGGGGCAGGGTTTTACCCCAATTAAATGTCGTGCCTTCGGGCGGTTTAGTTGGGGGTTTCTCCTCCTACTAGGTATTGAGGGTGAGGGGGCTCTCTAGCGCGGACCCGGTTAAGACAACGTAAGTTAGATCCCCTGTTGCGAGCAAATGATCCACACCTTTCAAAAAAAAATATAAAGTTTGATTAAATATTTAAAGGAAAGTATAAATGGTTGTAGGGGTTAATGCTTTGTAAAGTATTAGCACACATAGGGATTACGTATTTTTTTTGGTCGACATTCAATTATTTTTGATTTTATTTTATTTTTGAACAATGACATCCAATTGGACAGTATGTAGTGCTCGAACCATGTATATCTGGGATGAAACACGGACTCTTGAAAAAACCCCTTTAATAATCGACTCCTATAAATATAGGAAGTGCAACGTTGAAAAGGGATTTAACAATATCCTACTATGTACCCACAAACATACTTTCCTAAATTTGTCATTGCTTTTTCCTAAAAACTTTCCCATCATAAAACAATTATGCATGTTGGTGTATAATATAAGTCTAAAGACCCAAGGTCCCAACTAAATAGATATATATCAATATATGGCCTCATAAACCACATATGTGGGGACCTAAACGAAGTAGATATATTTCGTATTTAAAGTTTAGAAAAAACAACATATCTTTACTTTTGTTACACGATGTCACGATATAAGGTATAAATTATAAGTAAAATAAAATACAGTACATTATTTGTTAGTCTAAAAGTATTTTACATATTATTAAATTTAATTTACTTAAAACTGTAAATTCCAATCTGGAACTCCCCACATATTAGTAAATTTAATTCAAGCTCAAATCACTTAATTACATTATTAAAATGTGTAATATTCAATTCATATAATGATTTTCTAAAATTCAATCATATGTCATTTGAATCGTTTTATGCTATTCCCTCTTTTAATTTAAGAGCATACGTTGATTCGGACTAATAAAATGATGTACCAAGTGTGTATTTAGAAAGAAATGCATTTTTGGTCCCTGTGGTATCACACCATTTGCAAGTTTCATACAAATGTGTGCAAAGTGGTGTTCTATCTAATATGCAAAAAAATTGTTTGGGGGAATGGGGCACACATATAACACAGCATGCCTTAAAATCTTTTATGAACGTATACTTAGGTCTATATCGACTTGATTCCACAAGACAAAATAAGTAGACTTGGAGTCAAGGATCACACAAAGTCTTTCAAGTAATAGTGGCCACATACAGAAAAAGCTTGTTTGGGTCCATAACGTGTTACTCCTATTATTGCCGGCCAATGATGCTTTGTTTACTGCAGTAGACTTGGAATCTTGAATCATTCAAAGTCTTCCAAGAGCCGGTGCCCACATACGTATCAACTTGTTTGGATCACAAATACATGTTGTCGTGATCAAGATTTTAATGGTAGACTTGGAGTCATGAATCATTGAGAGCCGATGGCCACATACATATTATCTTGTTTGGGTCATAATAACATGGTACCGTTAGTAAACGGTTGTTGGTTGCAATGTTAAACACGTAAACTTTCCTATCAAAGTAGGATGTGTTTTAGAACTTTAGCTGGTTTTCTCAGTTCTATCTTGGCTTTCTGAATGACATTGTGTCTGTCCTTTGATTGTATAATGAGCACGGCAGATTTGATTGAGTTGCAGGTCTAACGTCTGCTTTTACTTAATGATTGTTTTTCACGAGTTACAATTTGATCAACTCTAAAATTATTAATTGGTCATATTATGTAGCATGTATTAAGCCATCAGGTTTATTTATCTAGGTGTGACATTGTTGTATTTCGATTAATTTTATTTGTCACAATGAAGCATTAACAAGATCATTAAATCTAGGGGCCAACAGCCTGATAAGCTTGAGTACATGCTACATAATATGATAATACATATAAGGGTCATTGGGTTAGTGTCTTAGGATTTTGAGTCTGTCCATGGAAGGTTTTCAGTTGTGATAAATAATACAGAGGAAACTACTATTCACCTCCACATTACAAGAACAGAAGCTAGCATATACAAAGACAAGATGATATTTGAGTACATACAAGGTTCGATCTTGATCTATTCAAACTACCCTTAGCAAATCAACAGATAGGAACTGCATATTGTTTTTCAAGTTAGAATGAGTATATTTGCTCGTGCTGCCTTTTAAGAATAGGTCAAGTTTATAACATGGAAATACGATCATACCTAGACCTTACCCAAATAAGTATCTTAGTTACATAGTGTTACCCGAGAATATGAGACCTGCAATAAAGTCGATATTGTTCGGTACTTTTTCCAGAATGCTGGTGTTGTAACCAGTGTTGAGGTACATGGCCTTTACCACCAATCTCATTCCCCCTAGGCGCCCATCCCAGACATGTGAGCCTGGTTCTGTATGGTCTATATTTGATTAAAAAAACGATGTACCACGGTTGTTGGCCTTTACCACCAATCTAGGCGCCCATCCCAGACATGTGAGCCTGGTTCTATATGGTCTATATTTGATTAAAAAAAGTTATGATGAATCCAATTTGCTTTTATTTTTAAAGACTCGGGGAATCGAATAGGAATAGAATGAGAAGAAAAGATAAGGGAAATAGTGTTACCCAAGAATATGAGACCTTTATACAGAATGTACTTTTACATGCTTAGCTAAAAGGTGTTCGTCTAATTCTAATCAATTTAAAGAATATTTAAAAGATCAGCTTGTCAGTACCAAAAATTTCCTGTTCTGACCCATTACCCGCCCCGCCGGTTTTTGAACATCTAATTAGCAGGTAAATTGATGCAATCTTTATCGCACGGAAAAGGTTAAATGTGGAATAAGAAAATGTACCGGTTAATGTTCAAATATCTAGCTCTGAAGGGGAGACCCAGGTTCAGAACCATATACAGAAGAAAATGATATTCTTTTGACAGATCGTTAGAGAATATTGCTGATGTACGAAATCCACAGGTAGATTCCTCCGTTACTCCACAGTGGGGAGTTTCAGTTTTTCAAGGTTTGCTGAACTGCAATAGAATAGTATTTTTGTTCATATATTTACGGTTGTATTAAAAGTAATGAGTTATACAACATTATTACATTATTGAATATATCCATCCAATTTCGTAGTATTTATTATACCGCTCTCGATCTGTTATTGTGGTGCCTAACATCATGTGGTTTGGTATTGAGTCATTTGATTAGGCACTTCACTTGTCATTATGTAAGTTGAATGTACGAGCATTTGTAGCTTAAAATATAATTGATTCATTGAAAATTTAATTATTGATTGAAAAAGGATAATTTCCGAACATTGTATGAGTACTCCTTTTTGACCCAATACATTTTACGCAAACTTATTTTAGAATCCGTTGCCAAGCCTTGCATACTAACACTTCTCTCGATGGCCCCAACAACGAACCCCACAATGTATTTTCGTAGATTCGTCACTGCTTCTGAAGACCCAAAATCGAAAATAAAGGAAAAAAGCATATAGGGGACTAACAAGTAAATGTTTCCCTAAGTTATTCCCAACTTGAGTCAGGTTGGGAAAATCTTAACCTTTGAATGAAAATTAAGGGCTAAGATTCAAAGATAGATTATCTTTGAATCTTGACCTTTGAATCTCATCTAAAGGTCAAGATTACCCTAACTAGGCATATAACTGCCTTCAAAAGAGGCTCCTATGACAACTGATGATAAGTAAACATCTACCATAACTAATTAAGCAATGCTACCTATGTATGCTTCAAGTTGCACCACATCCTTCATATCAAATTAGTAAAACATTATAAAAAGCTAGAGCATGTATCATTCACTCAACAGAACACAATGTAAATCCTATCTTCGTCGTCTATTCCTAACTCGATCACATTAAAGATTTAAAATTGAATGTCAGTGGACAAGTAAGAAAACCAAGTTCAAGCCGCCACCTCTTCAACTATTTAAATGATGCCATTTTCACACCAAAGAGCATCAGAGGAATATAGTACGGAGTATATCTTTAGGCAATGGTTTTAAAGGTGCAAGTTCCATTTGCGCATGTTCTAACATATGATGCTAAAAGAAACTGAAAAAACATGAGTTTGAGCCATTAAAGTTTACTTTAACTAACTTAACTCGAATCTAATCTTTTCTGTGATTCTGTCAAATAAAAATATTAGTAAAGAGAAATGAAAGAAAAAATTACAGATACACTACAGAGATTTTGGTTTTTTGCGACAAACACATTGTCGTCGCAAAAAAGCCACTAAACGAAAAAAAAAAAAAGGACTTTTACTATGAGAGTCAAAAAGTGATTCGGTTAAAATCATTGTTAGTTAGTATTTATATATCCAATTGGAATTTGGAATCATACAAAATGAAAGATTCACCACATTAAATTGTCCTATTTTGAATTTTCAAAGTTTTTTTTTATAAACTTTGACCTTAAATATTTTGATTTGTGTTATATAATACTTGATAAAAATTATACCAATAAAAAATACATTTAAAACTCAATCAATTCATATAACTTTCATCAAATATTATATAACACAAATCAAAATATTTAAGGTCAAAGTTTATAAAAGAAGACTTTGAAAATTCAAAATAGGACACATTTAGTGGGACGGAGGGAGTATATATCGTTTAGCAAATAAGAAACCAGGAGCCAAATAACGCAACCTTTCTTGAACAAACCTTTAATCAGTAATGTATTAAGTTATTTCCAACACATTTAGGTGGCGAACATTTTCCAAATCCAATTTAATCAGGCAGCATGCTAAATATTCAGTTAAAAAAGAGGTTGATGTGAACAAGTATATGATAAATTGTATTGTATTTTATTGATGATATAAAACTGATTGAGAGAACCTCAATTTATACAAGACGGGATAACTGAAATATGGAAACTAAATCAATTCTGAAAAATATGTTTCTTGGTGACCAAGTCGAGATCCTCTCTATTCGGATGTGATGATTTGTTCTGATCCGAAAGTCCCTTAATATGGAAGTGATGATATAATTCTGATCCTGTTTTCTAACACTCCCCCTCAAGTTGATTATTGGGATTACCAAAATTCAATTTTCTTAGACACTTACGAAAGATAACTGTTCCCACAGCTTTAGTTAGGATATCTGCAATCTGATCTTCTGACTTTACAAATGGTAATTTAATAATCCCATCTTCAAGTTTTTCCTTGATGAAATGACGATCAACTTCCACATGCTTGGTTCTGTCATGTTGTACCGGATTTTCTGAGATTTGGATAAGCTTCCTTGTCACTCATAATTTTGATACTTTCTTTGGGAGCAAATCCTATTTCAGACATAAGTTTCTTCAGCCACAATGCCTCTGCCAAGCCCTTGGCTATACCTCTAAACTCAGCCTCAGCACTTGATAAGGAAACAACTTTTTGTTTTTTACTTTTCCATGTAACAAGATTCCCTCCTACTATTGAGAAGTATCCAGAAGTCGACCTTCGATTTCCTTTGTCTCCTGCCCAGTCAACATCTGTATATACTTGAATTTGAATGTGACCATTTGACTTAAATAACACTCCATGACCTGTAGTCCCTTTCAGATATCTGACAATCCGCAGAACTGCCTCCATATGATCTGCTTGAGGTTGGCGCATAAACTGACTCACTACTCCAACAGCATATGCAATATCTGGACGAGTATGAGCTAAATAAATGAGTTTACCCACCAGCCGTTGGTACCTGTTTTCAGCAAGTTCAGCTTCTCCCTTCATAAATAACTTCTAATTGGTGATCATGGGGGTATCTGCTGGCTTACAGTCGATCATCCCGGTTTCAGCTAGAAGATCCAATATATATTTTTTCTGACAAATAAAAATCCCATGCTTTGACCTCATAACTTCAATTCCAAGGAAATACTTAAGATTTCCCAAGTCTTTCATCTCAAACTCTGCAAATAACGCTTCTTTCAGCTTCTTAATCTCTCCCTTATCATTTCCAATGATAATCATGTCATCAACATAAATTATTAAACATGTCACCAGATTTCCTCTATGACGGAGAAATAAGGTATGGTCTGAATTACTCTATTTGTATCCATATTTTTTCATTGCTAGCGTGAACCTTCCAAACCAGGCTCTAGGTGACTGCTTCAATCCATACAAGGATTTCTTTAACTTACAGACTTCTCCCTGTTTGAAACCATGAGAAAAATCTGGAGGAGCTTCCATATAAACCTCTTCTTTCAATTCTCCGTGTAAAAAGGCATTCTTTACATCAAACTGATGAAGGGACCAACCTTGATTTGCTGCTACTGAAAACAGAACCCTTATTGTATCTAACTTTGCAACAGGAGAGAAAGTTTCAGAATAGTCAATCCCATATGTTTGAGTGTATCCTTTTGCAACCAACCGAGCTTTGTATCTTTCTATGGTTCCGTCTGGTTTATACTTGACTGTATAAATCCACCTACACCCTACTGGCTTCTTTCCCTGTGGAAGAACACATATGTCCCATGTATCATTCTTAATGAGTGCATCCATTTCAGTATCCATGGAATCTTTCCATTCCTTCAATTTCAAAGCTTCTTCTACTCCGGACGGAATTGATTCTGAATATAACTTTGTTGTGAAAGCTTTTGCTTCTTCAAATACATTTTCGTCTGCAATGTTGGCCATAGGATACTTAGAGTTTCGAGGAATTCTTTCTGGAGAGAATCGTTTTGCAGGTATCCCTCTAGTTGACCTGGGAGGAAGTACATATTTTTCTGGGACTGTTACAACTTCTTCTACATCTGCGTGTACCTCATTATCTGTAGGACCTTTCACATTATCTGGGACATTATCACTGATGACATTATTCAAAGAATGACTAGGTGTAGAATCACTTACCTCGGATATCAGGTTCGGGATTGTATGTTCGTTGACACTTTGAGAAGAGGATTGTTCTTCATTCACCGGATTAACTGAAGTGTTTTGTTTTTCTCTTGAATTTTCAACTGAAGTATATCCTAGCCAACTCAGTGTGTCACTCTGTTCCTCCCCCTGACCACTGTGTTGCGGGGAGTAAAAGTACTTGGTTTCAAGAAAATCACAATTCATCGTAGTGAACATACGACGAGTCTTTGGATCATAACACCTATACCCCTTTTGAGTAACCCCATAACCAACAAACACACATTTTTCAGCACAAGGATCAAGTTTATCGCGATGCGTTTTTGGAATATGAACAAAAACTGTACAACCAAAACTTTAGGTGGAAGGGTAAGTGTTGGCGGAAGTGTATGGTATTCAGTGAGAGTTTTAAGCGGGGTTTTCATTTGAAGAATTTTTGTTGGAAGTCGGTTAATCAAGTAGGTGGCGGTTGCTAGAGCTTCAGGCCAAAAAATTTTAGGAACAGAGGACTCAATTATCAATGCCCTAGTCATTTCTAATAGAAGCCTATTCTTTCTTTCAGCAACACCATTCTGTTCAGGGGTATGAGGACATGTGTTTGATGAACTATTCCTTTGGATTGAAAAAATAAGTTCATTTGAGAGTTTATATATTCACCACCATTATCTGTTCTAACAATTTTGATAGATTTTTGAAACTGAGTTTGAACCATTGAATTTAAAGATGGTAAACCTATCATAAACTTCAGCTATATTTTTCAAAAAATAAATCCAAGTCATTCGAGTGCAATCATCAACAAAAATCACATAATATTTGAAATTATGACCCCCAATAACTGGAGCAGGACCCCACACATCCGAATGAACCAATGAAAAAGGATCTTGAACTATAGTATTAGAGGGTTTAAAGGTTTGCCTGTGACTTTTGGCTAAAATGCATGTCTCACAAGAAATTGGTTTATTTAAAGGAAAAAGTTTCGGAAACAAAGTATGCAAATAACTAACTGAAGGATGTCCAATCTCTATGCCACAACCATGCTTCTCTTTCACAGTTCCATGAGCAAGCATGACAGTTCCACTTTTAGTAACTTCATCAACATAATACAGTCCTTCTCTCTCAGTGCCACGCCCAATAATCCGTCCCGTCCTGATATCCTGCAACAAACAAAAGGTTGGATGCATGAGAACTGAGCAATTAAGTTCTTTTGTCACATGACTTATTGACAAAAGTTTGGTTGGAAATACTAGGCCCTCGTGTGTACTTTTAAAATTTATAAACGCAGCGGAAGACTAAAAATACAAACATGTATTTTATAAAAACATGCACACGATTAATATTTCCACCAAGATCCAATTACACCATAATAGTTGTCATAATAAGATAGATTAAGAATAATACCTTTTGAGTAGATGAAATCACGTAGGATGAAACAATATTCAATGATATGAATATCTCTACAGTTGATCCACACGAACACTTCAAACAATACCCGGAGGCTGCTAGACCTTAATCACTAGCCAAACTCCTAAAACCAAACTCCTAGTCTTGGCCTTTTTCTTTCTGCCGTAGACTACACAATAAAGGAAAACCATTCTCCTATATTGTTGTCTCCTTTTATTAAGTATTGAGATGGAGAATACTCCTACCATAATATCTTCAAAAGAAGACCGTAAACCAAAACTACTAAGAGAGAAACTTTCATTTTGAAACATATACTTTCAAAAGAAGATTTTGTGTTGTCTATCTCAATAAACTAACATCACCCTCTTTTGTAGTTCCACGGCCAAGGAAAAAAGTAAAATGCCAAATCTCAATATTTTATTCTTTCTTAAAGTTTTACCAAATCCGTGATAATGACTTCCAATATCTTTTAATATATTGAATTAATATATTGAATGTTGAGATATCAAATCAATGATTTAATCAACTAATAAATCATTGTCTATAATAC
>CM067167.1:248127731-248167193 GCA_034093135.1 Erigeron breviscapus | reverse complement strand
CTTGAACTTCAAACTCGACCATCAAACAAAAGTCTTATGCTATTTGCATGAATCTTCTCGACCAAACAAAAACCAAGAATATTCTGATAGCGTCTAACTTCTGTTCTCCAAAATCTAACAGCTGAACAAGGTCTCAATCAATCTTCTTTGATCACCTCTTGACAAATTGACAACTTGCATTGGATCATACATGCGTAGCAACATCTGTTTCTTTGAGTCATCAACAAACATCTGTGCTTCGCCTGACTTGACCCACTAATTGAGGTGATTTTCCGTGCCCTTGCTCATAAGTAATATATTGTTAAGTTGTCATGAAAAAGGATGTTAAGCACTACCTGATTTGCATTTTCTCTTGCTAATCATTATTTTCGATTTTGGCTTATATAAATCACCTTAGAACAAAGATTATTAAAAGCTAATAGATTATAAATCAACCTTCAATTGCATTCTCACAGCTCATTATGAGCGAGTTTAATAAGTCAAGACTCCACTCAAGGCTGATAAAAGATACCATTGCTAGCAACAGTTGGGTTTGCACAGCGGAAGCAAAACAGAAAAATAAATAAAGAATACAGAGAATTAACGTGGTATCTCACACAATGTGTGTGAACTAATCCATGGCTGCAACTAGGGTTTTTATTAATATGCTCAGTACAACTCAGAATTACAATGAAAGACAAGAACATATATAGCTAAACAGATTAGGGTTCTTTTCTTGTTGGACAAGGAACTGGTCGACCTCCTAAATAACCTCAATAGAATCTGTCGACCTCCTAAACAACCTCGATAGAACCGGCCCTAGGCTAAAATAGACCGAAAGGCCTTCACAAACCCAACAACCATTGCCACCATACATCACCGAGAGTGCAATTAACCAACTAGAAACTATGACCACTAGAAAAAAGAACATAAAATCTTCATTGAAACATTATATAGAAGTCCTTTGATTACTACCCTGTTGGTGGGCAATAATGTCTTCATTGAAACATTATATAGAAGTCCTCGAAATGGATCTAAGAAGCATTTTTGGTTAGTTTTGAAAAGCTATACTAATTTTCAGGTCGACAGTTTCTAAAAGCTGAAATTGAATGTGTAGTTGGCTGAATGTATTCACATTTATATAAAGTTTGAAAAAACTGCAGGTGTCAAGAATGGGTGGGAAAATTTTTTCCAAGTCTCATGTTATTATATAAATGTGCATATTGCCTCGATGAAAAAGCCATACTGGTTGATTTAGTGAGATCTTATGGAAACAAGTTTCCAGAATGCCCACAAGAAATGGTGGCACTTTGTTGCTATGGAGAAAAAAGTAGCATCGCCACCTGAGGAGCCAAGTACATACCTGCCAATTTTGCTCCATCTACTTTCGTGACTGAATTCCAGGTCATCAGGTCCAACCATGGTGTTTACGAGACTAATCATACTTTAGATAACGACGGTATGATGAGTAATCAAAAGAGCTGAGCCCTGGTTTTGATGTTCTTGAGGATACGGAGGTCTGAGATTCAGAATATTACCCTAATGACGAACAATTCGGAACTTCTGATTTTGATATGGGTTGGGCGGATGACTATGATGCTGACCGAGATATGTACCACAAACAACATGATTAGGACCACTATAATAAGGAAGGGTATGCAAGGGAGGACAATGGAGAATCTTATAGTTTTGGAAGGAAACAGTACCCCGGAGACGACAGCCCAGATCAGTTTGATCAGTCAGACTTATTTTACACCACCAATTATCAAAACAACGAAGGGGTAATTATGGTGGTGGTCTTAAGGTCTGTTGTCAGCCGTGAACATCCTCAGGACACCCATGCTGACAGGATTCCAAGTAGGGATGGTAACCATGACCACCGCCTCTACTTGGAGCCGTGTTCCCTTAGTAGCTGGCTTAGAGGTAGAATAACGTTTCCAGGAAGGTCAACCTCACCAAGGAAGGGTAACAATCTGAGGAGAGAAAGGGAATTTGACAGGGGAAGGGCAATGCAGGTCCAGATGCTCACCTGGACGAGTGCCACATGCATCATTAAACCGTAGTAGGCTTAGAGACAGAATTAAGGATATGTACTAAGAAAAAAAACTACATCCAAAGCCAGTTTCTGGACTTAGAAGAAGATTGTCAGAGTTGAAAAGTCAGCCAAGGTCAAAATCTCTGGGGAAGAGGAAATACCCAAGAGCAGAAAGTTAACAGCCTGAAGTCGATGTCATTTCTTCTGTGAATATTGAAGATAAGAACTCACAAGAACATATAGACAATAATGTCAATGAAGTAAGTGAGGTGGAGAAGAAAGTGGAGGCCATTGATGAGGATGCAATTGCGGATCAAGAGCTTGAGGGTTATGGTCATCACCAAGACGAAGACTATGACTAAGAGCAGATCGATGGGGAATACTACAGCTTGGAAGAAGGTGAGGAATATTTTGAAGAAGAGGAGGAAGGATATGAGACCAGAAAGAAAGAGAATGAAGTGTACTCTTAGATGTAACGTATTTCTTGAATATTTGTTGGGTTTAAAATAGCAAAACTTTATGATTGTAGTTTGTAGAAGTAGCAAAGATTATTCTAATTTTTTATTTTTTTATTTTTATCTGAAGTTTTTAGTTTGTATGTAACTTTGCATGGAGAAATTACTCCTGCCTTTTGAATTCTAAATATTCTATTCAAGGTAAAACCGTAAAAGCAAAACTAGTCTTTTTTCAACATTTGGATTTCCAAAGAAATTAGCACATCTTTATTTCTTTAGCTTTAATCATTCATTACTCAACAAAAACTACATTCAAAGCAATTAGCATCCAATCACATCTTTTTATCTTTGCCATTCATATATATATTCAAAAAAAAACTATATCAACCACATCTTTTTATCTTTACCATTCATATATTCCAAAAGAAAAAAGAACCTAAAACAATCTTCAATTTGTTCAGTATAGAATGAATCCCTATGAAGCTACATCACCTCTTTCAGTTTGGTCGACTAACAAGTAACAATCTTCAGCTCTTCCTAGCTATACCCCTCCATTGTGTTTATACAGTCTTCTTCAAGACCTTGTCTAGTTATAGGTCTCCCGTACTTTAGCCACGATTTCCTGCCAAAACAAGTTAAACATATGTTAAAGTACAATTATATATAGTTGACTTTCAATTGTGCTTATGAAAGTTATATCCAATGAAAACATATCTAAACCTCGATCAATTCATATAACTTTCATCAAGTATTATGTAATACAAACAAAAATATTTTTGGTCAAAGTTGCAAAAGAAAGACTTTGAAAATTCAAAACTGGACACTTTTAATGGGACGGAGGGAGTATATAAGAATATACGTAAATACCCTAGATAAAAGTGTTGAAGTTGAAAAAATTTAATGCCTCCTCGATATTCCATTATGCAATGACATTTGATGCACATGCACTTAATGTAAAAAGAGGTAGAGGTTGGACCAAAACGTGTCCTCCGTGCAGATAATGCGTCCGCCATACAAATAATGAGTCTTTGGCTTGGCTCGTCGGTTCGATTCCATTGTCCTGAATTGTGATTATCGTTTATTTTTGTCAAATACAAAATAACTTTTTTTAAAAATAAAAGAAACTTTTACTAAAGAACTTTTATAAATGAATTTTTGGCTAAGAACTAGGTTTATTTTGCATCGGATACGACAATATTACTTTTCATTTATTTAAAGAGTTTTGATATACAAAATGTCGTTTAATTTTTTTTATTTTTTGACAAGTGAATTTTACCTCAGACGCGTATGATGTGTGCTAATCGCACAACGAAAGGGTCCCGCACTAAGCGGATCTTAAATAGCCTTTCTCACCATACCACCTCCTTAATTGGAAAATACCGTCGAGGAGAACCTACCAAGGTTCGAACTCGAGACCTTGGAGTAAACTCACCCGGGGCCCCGCATAGCAGGTTTAGTGAAACACCCCTGACTTAAATGATATTCATATTTTATTTTGTCTGGAAGTGTTGGCAAGGATTCCTTTTATTTTATTTTTTTAAGTGTGAGCCAACGCAAATTCATCACGATGCCAAATTCATCAACAAACAGGTTTGATTTGTTTTTAACTTTCAGCGAACCGCTTCACATAATGTATCCAAAAAGCATAATATTGATTACCAAAATGTCATTTTAGCTCCAAATTGTTATCTTTTCAGATAACATCTACATCAATCCTTATACAAATGCTAAAAATGGGTGTTTTACTAAGAATAATGACGTTAAATTACATACAAATAAACAATATTAACTATTAAAACTACAATGTAAACATGTATAATTTAACTAAAATCGGAACACAAAAACAAAACTCAACCACTTATTTCTCCTTTCTTCTTCTGCACCGCCACCACCACCGTTTTTCCTAGTCGCCACTACCATGTCGTTGAATATTTTGTTGATGCTTTAGACTTATTAAGACATATTTCACGAATCTTTGAAGTCTTTTTCATCAGCTTCTTTTTCTTCGACTTTAGCTGACTATGATCTTCTATTGATACCTGATGATGTATACTGATGCTGATAAAATGTACTTAGCAATATGTTTTAACTAATTTAATTAAGTCCATTTTTGGGACTAACAATCTCCCCTAATGAGTTAAAACCTTTATATACAATGGGGTCCCTATTTTGAGAACTTTTTGCAAGATTGGTCCTTTTTTAACAGAATCTTTAGCGGGGACCGTCAAATCTTCACGTGACCATCACGTGCGGCAATATCGTCTTTTCATACAACACATAAGGGACCCTCATTGCTAGTGAACTCGAAAAAGGGACCCCCATTGCTAAAATGAGAAAACCATAGCGACCAATCTCGCAGTTAACACATTAAAAAACTTTTTTAATATTTAGGGAGATGATATTAGTACCATATATTTTGATAGATCTACCACATTTATGCTTAACCTACTTGTACAGTCTATTGTAACACTTGTACAGTGTGGTAATTGAATCAAAATCTATGGTACAATTATCATTTCCCTTATTTAAAATAGTACTATCAATATATGAATAAAGTAGTTACAAAACAAAACAAAAACACTATAGCCAAAAAATAAAAAATTTTTGGCTAAGTAACTAGGTTTATCTCATCAACTAGGTATAATGAACCGTGTCTATCCATATATAATCCTGGAATTGTTAAGGGCGATAACATATGGATAATGAACAACTACGATGATAAACAGCCTAATTGGGAAATGTTGCCACGTGATTGCGAGGCTAATTGTCAAGTCGTACATGTATTGTGTCCGCCAAAAAACTACAGGGAGTATGGACTCGAGTATTACAACATATCGTGTGAGAGTGACAAGTCGTTTCGCCAATCTATTTTAAATTTTTATACACATGAGTTTATATGTACTTCTTTATTTGTGCAGAGCCGTGTATCTCCCCATATGTTCAAGGCAAACAATGAATGGGAGTAATATATGAGCTCTGTTTTTTTTTTTAAATAATTGTCTGTTATCTTTTATTTTTAAATATGTAGAAAATTATTTTGTACTTATATATATTGGTGTTGATCTTGGTTTTTACTTGCAGCTATCAAAACGAAAATTGGGGCGCGTTTGGTTGCAGAAAACACCTCTTGTTTTCCATTTTTGTTTTCCAAGAAAACATGGAAAATAAAAAACGCGTTCTAATCATAGTTTTCTAAGAGTATTTTCCAAGAAAACAGAAAACAATGTTTTTTACTTTTCAATGGAAAACTTGAAAACATCTTTTTCTTGTTTTCCATTTTCCATTTCTCCTCTCCCTCCCCTCACATCTCTAACATGTTTTTTAGTTTTCTAATTAGAACGTGTTTTCAAAATTTTTATCTGTTTTCTAGAAAATAAAAACCCTTTTTATTTTCTAGAAAATTAAAAATGAAAAATTTAAAAATATTTTCTACAACCAAAGGGCCCTTAAAATGCAATTTTCTATATTGCTATTGGTGTACAATATTAGGCTTAATCCTTTGCACCTCATGGTCGTTTAGTTAGTTTGCACGATTGTCAATAACTATAACTAATACCGTATATATGACACTCAAAAGTTAAATTCTAATTTTTTTTAACAGTTAGTCGGTATTCGACATCAGGGAACATCTCACCGTATAATGGTGAAGTCCTGCACGTACTCTATACTACGAGATAGACCATAAGCCGTTACAAGTGATTCAGGAAAAAACCCACAGACTTGTCACTCCTAAGAGTCGAACCCAAGACCTGTGGGAAAAACCAAAAATGCATCTGCCAGTTGGGCTAGCTTCATTGCAAAAGTTAAATTGTAATGATTGTTTGATTATCCTTGTACTAGTGACCTTCCTTTAAGTGTCTAGATTTGTCAAAATACCAGCCATTAGAGAGAGGATTGCCTCAAGTTGCCTAACATGACTAGTCATGTTAGGCAATTCTTGACCCTTGGATTAAAATCAAGGGTCAAGATTCAAAGTTAACTTTTGAATCTTGGCCTTTAATTTTCATCCAAGGGTCAATCAAGTTGAAAACAACTTGAGGGAATCCCTCCCCCATTATAATATATGCTACACTGTATCATTTGTCTAAGAAACCAGCGGTGGACATTCTAGAGGATTATGACACCGCCCTTAAATAAGGTTGGGAATGGTTTTGGGCCAAACCCGACCCAAAAAGGATAGAAGTGAGGGTGATAAGTCATAAGTGTGATCGCTCATGGAGTGATCTGCTCAACGGGATCCGTCCGATAGGTTCCACCCTAGATGGAGAGGTTGAAGTACTAACATAACTATCACTGACATTTATCTTAACTAATATTGACATACATCTTAGTAATAGTTAAGCTAAGTTGTATCTTAGTACTCTCACGTTTTGCATTTTACAGCTTTTGCATGGTAACCACATCTACATATAATGCACGTTTTGCATTTTAATTAGTTTTTTTTTTTTAATTAGTATTGACATACATAAACCTTTATAACGTTTAAAAACATGTAATTAAATCATTAAATATATAATTTAGGAGTTTCACACAATTTTAATGGCTTATTAAATTATACATGTAATCATGTTTAATTTTTTTTTTTTTATTTACGAGCATTAATCTGGTCTATACTCTATAGTGTTCAAATTAGTCTATCACAAAGATACAAACAACTCATTGTCAAATGTCAATGCATTCAGAGTAATTTCAAATGATAAAGTGATAATGAAAGAGACATGTTATTCTTTCACATAAATGGAAAATATGAACAAAACCTCAAACACGATGTCAGCAATCAAAATCCCCTTTTTCAATTTAGCCTATTTTTTATAATAAACAAATTTCATTAATTTAACCTAACAACCTTACATTAGTATCTCAAACTTAGGGCGCGTTTGGTTCACAGAATGTTTTTGGAAGGAATGTAATCTTTCAAAGGAATTAGAATTTGAATGAATGGAATTTGACGGAATGTGTTTGACTTTTTGAAAATTCAAGTGATGGAAGGAATGAAATTCCTTATTCTGTCCCCAAGGAATGGAGATTCCACCAAATGATGGAATGTTTACATTCCAATGGAATGAGATTCCTCTATCTTTGAGCAACCAAACACACTAAGGAATGGAATTCATTTTCAATTCCATCAGATTCCATCACATTCTGTGAACCAAACGTGACCTTAGTAATTAATTTTCAATGTCTAAGCCATCTCCAATGACAACCTTAATCTCAAACTATGAATGAGAATAATATAAGGGCTCGTTGGGTTTTTTTTATTTATTTAAATAATACTGTAATTGACTGTTATGATATGCTTAAATCTGTAATAAAATAATTTTGTACTTATATTGGTGTTGATCTTCATCAAATCAGCGAGTGCTATTGATCAATCTTTCTCTACACTTTATAACCAAGTACTATCCGTTAAGTCAGATAAAATGTTTCTTTTTTTACTTGATAAACAAAAATAACCTTCGATTACATACTTATTACTTAGTACAATCTGCCTCTTAATTCACTTATGAGGTTAAAAAATTAATCGGACCCTATGCCAATAAGATTACCCAAACATTAAAAATGAGTTTATTTTACAATAATTGTAATGTAGAAGTCGGAGAAAGGAAAGAATTGTATTGCAAGATGATGATACATCATACAACTTAGCTCTACATATATACATAAAAATTAGAAAGATGGAAATCAAGGATTTCCCATATAATTATGGAAATAGTTGTACTGTATCATGTTTTTGTTATTGATAATGACAGTTCTTATCTTTTATTTTATAGCAGCTGTCTGATAAATAAAAAGAAAACAAAATAATGATATATAACATGTTATATACACATTGACGACTGGTGTAGAAATTTGAGATCGGGAACAGTTAATACAGAACTGGACCCATTTTAGGTTTCGAGCAGTACATCTAGCTCGCTTGTACAAAACATTAACTTTCGAGCTATCGAAATTACAGGCCAAGACCTTTCACATAATGATTGTTGGTTTCCTTCTAACAGCCTACCACCAGATTACAAAAATATATCACATACATATACATGATACATCTTTTAATTTCTTGCTCTTTCCCTTCTCTTTCATGCTTTTCTCATCCTGAACGCTTTTTTCCTCGTCGTCAACCTCACTTGTCTTGCTGCTCCCTTCCTCCAAAAGCCTGTTAGATAAATTATGGAATAATGCACTCCTTATCTCATCTTTGGATTTCTTAAGGTCTACAAATATAGCACCAGGAGCATTGATTTTTGAATTCAGTTTTCCTGAAGTCACAATCGGGAGAGGATCCTCTATGCTCATAAACGCTTCTGCAACCATTTGTGGACATAAATGCAAGTTGCGACCCTTCTTTTTGCTTAAAAGATGGTGTACAAACTTCTCTGGAAGCGAACCAGCAACATTGTTCCTTCCCGCCAGCAAATTAAATAACATTTTAGAACAACTTGAGTCTTGCAGACAAGCTAAAGTAACCATCATTACCAGTTTCAACACTAAAAGTGGGTAGTAATAAGAGACCTCAATGTTTGATCTTCGAATCCAAGATTCAGTATCCTCTTTATTGTATAGAATTTGTTGGGCCACTGGTTCAACATAAGTGGTTACTTCAAACCTTAGATATCTCTGCTCAATCACCGATTCATGGGAGTGAAAATTTGTGAACCACCCAACAAAAGAAGACTTCGTAGTGTAAAGGATTTCACTGAAAAACGACTCCATCAAAATCAGACGATCCAAAAGATACATAAAACTGTGAGGTGATATGTAGCCAGCACACCTCTGGTCAGACCAAAGAGTATCTTTCAAAGCTCTACGCATTGGAAAAAGCGCCATGTCTCTCATGCCAGAATTCCACTTTTCCGCAACTGACAGCCAGCTGGAAGTCCACTGAAGCCCCTTAATAATCATCTCATTTAGAGTAACAGATTTACTGGAACAAAGACATACCATCATCACTCTCCCGATTGTCCAATAGGAGATATTACTCTTGTTGCCCACAGTTTGAAGAATAATCTCATCAAGCAAGTTAAGCGATAGATCAGTCTCCCTTAATGAAACCATGTCCTCAGAGACTGATCTTCGCCAGTCTAAGGGAAACACTAGATCAAAGTATCGTGCAGAGATTCCAAGGAAATATTGCAGTTTCCTTTTCTCAGGAGAAGTGAGGTGAAGACAATGGCAATCTGAAAGAAACTTGGAAACCTCAAAGATGTGTGTGCTTTGATGAAATGCGCGCTGAACCATTTGACTTTGACTTATAGAGACCTTCTAGCTTTAAAAGTATTTTTATACCCACAGAAAGTAATTCCGACTGCCAGTAAGACCTAATAGCAAATACCAACTGCCTTATATTCATTATGAAGACCGTTGTTACCTGCGGTTCTTATCCAATCACCATCCTTGTTGACTAACAGGTAGATCATGTTTCCATTTACACAACGTTTCCTCACTCCAAAATAACTTATACTAAAATCAGAAAGTGCGTCGTTATTATTCAGCTCTTCATTTTCAAGAGATTTGATGCTCTGAAAGATATTCATGACATTCTCTTTCCACTGGTTCCAATAAAAAACAAGAGTTCTAACAGAAACACAGTTCTGAAAGATCTTGTTTTCACAATGCTTAGTGATATCAAACGGCAATTCATCCTCCCAAAAGTACTTTGAGAAATTAATACGCAAATGAGAATCTAAGATTTTCCTTATGGATAAGATTTCTCCTCTTAGACTCTTATTTTTCTGGGAAATGAGTAAAACTTTCTTGAGCTCGGGCAAACTACTCTGCTGCTCGGAGAGTACCTTAAGCTCATTACAAACAAAATCATAGAAATTATCAGAGGTCATTTTTGCAAGCAACCTTGCTTTCTCACAAAGGTCTTCCTTCTTACTAAACTGCTTCAATGGCCAACCTCTACCTCCATTTCCCCATAACGAGCTAGAAAACACATACCAAAGTAAGAGATCCGCTGCCTCCCTATAATGTCCAGCCTTCTCCAAAAGATCAGCCTCTTTCTGAACATAACCCAATGACCTAGCCAGCTCCACAGCATCAAGAAAATGGCCCGATTCTTCTTCTAACAATAAAAGGTCCTCAAGGCAGCCTAAAGACCTCAAGAATACACGCTTCGACTCCACAGAACAAAAGGACCTGACAAATTTCACCATGTTTGTAAGATCTTCATGTTGATGGCAATCAAGAGCACAACTCTCCAAAAATCTTTGCTCAGTTTCTTCTATTTCCTTAGTTCTAACATTTAAGTGCTCTTTCCAGTACTCTATATACCGCAACCCCTTATCATAAAGTTTCCCTTTTCTGCAAACTGACAGACAATTGGAGACCTGATCTCCTTTGGCATAGGCTTCAGCAGCATCGCTATAGCATCCTGCTAGAGTGAAACACTCTGCTGCTGTATCAATTTTTCGGCACTTATATAAGTAAGTTTTCCCTGCACATATAAAAGCATTTAAATGATATTACAATTCAAGCACTTAGCGTACAGGGGGTCCTCATAAATGGATTGATTATGTTTGTATTTAGTTTCAAGAGGGTCAGCCAAAAGGTTTAGCAGTAAATGTGCAAAATGCTTTTTTACAGATCAAGTGGTTATATTGCATAAAGTAGTTACCAGCTCTTTCAAACTCTTCCAAATCACAATAACATGAAGCGGCAGAATCGAATTTCCCAATTGACTCAAACAATTCCGCTGCTTCTCTAAGATAGCCCAAATAAGCTTCGGGATTCTTTCCCTTCATTGGATCAGCAGATGCTCTGAGACCAGAAGCCTTTGCCAATTTCTCCCACATTGTGTCACCAGCTCTTTCAAAGCACATGGTTGCCATCACAAACTTGTTCTCATAAAAAAGCTGAAACAACAGGAAATCATGTCAAACAAGGTAACTAAATTAGAAATGATAAAAGTAGTATAGCAGTAAAGAATAAATTTGACCTTTTTACCACGCTCCCGCCACTCTTGAGGGCTGCTTGAGACTCGCATAGCCTGTGCCACTGAATCATCTAGTTTTCTTATTTGAACGAGTCCCCTCCTTTTCCAATAGTCAAATATTGGCTTGGAGAGCTCCTCTTTATTCTCACATACCCATAGTCTTTGCCTCGTTCGAGTTATAGCCACATATAATTGTTTTAATTCAGAGCACAAGACACTATGTCTTGCCTCATTGAAGGTCGGGAAAGGCTGAGGAAGATTTTCATCGAGCCAATCCCACTCCTTCATGTAGCCATATATCACTCTCCATTGGTCTTTTAAAGGGGATGTCCCAAAAAAGTTATACAATAATACATCCTACATGTCATGGCAAATCAGAAATCAATTATCAAAAGCACTTTAAAATTAAAAGAATTAGAGGAACCATTTTGACCCGATCATCTGGAATTTGGTTGATTCGGGTTATATTTTACCTCGAACAGATCGAATGGTCGAACTGTGTAAAATACATTGTTAAAATGGAATGGGTCAAAATTCGGCCAAAGCAGAAAGTATCTTAAATATTTACAAGTTACAACTACTTTCTTTTATCAAAGTAGTTTTATTAGGATTTTACTGCTCAGTAGTCAGTAATATAGCATGTCTAACCATATTAGTACATTAAAATATCATTTTGCAGAGTAGAGGTGGCCATTTTGACCCACTTCGACTTATAACTAACCCGCCCATTTGGCATCTTAACAAAAGAAAACACACCTGAAATTCAAGGCCTTTACACTCCAGTATGGTGAGAACAAGTGCACTATTTCCAACATATTCTGAAACCTCAATCTTAGCACAATCGTCACGCACTAATATCACTTGATCCGCCCCAAAGCCAACTATTTTTCCACCACTTTCACTGCCCCCAAAGATTGTTTCAATTGCATTTTCATTATTGCTAGACTCGAGCAAAACAGGAGCTTCACCAGAAATAAGACTAGTCTCGTTAGAAAGGAAAAGTTAAAATGTGGGATCAGATAATTATCATCATTTCCCTTTCTGTATACTCTCTATCCAACAATGTCACTGTCTGTATACTCTCTGTAAATCTTATCAGATATGTTTCTATCTTCAAAGACTGATATAAATATCAGTATTGTATTTTGTAACAAATCAATAACAAGAGTTCTTTTATCAAAAGCTTAACATGGTATCAGAGCCATTAAGTACGATTTCATCACTTACCAGTTAAATCCCAAAATTGTATCACCTAAACCGAAAACCGAGCCACCATGGCTGAAGAAGCCAGCGGCTCCAATTCCGATTTGGCATTACAATTAGCCAATTTGTTACAAAATACAACCAATCAACAATCTCATAATCCAAAACTCTCAGATAATCTTCAGATTAATCTGAAATTAAATAGCAACAATTTTGCCTTATGGACCCGAATGATTCGGGTTGCCATTGGCGGCAGGTCAAAAACCCTTTTATCACATTTAACCCAAAAGCCACCAGAAACAATAGAAACAGAAAAATACGAAGTATGGGAACAAGAAGACCTGATCGTATTCTCTTGGCTGATTCAAAATATTGAGCCAATCATAGCTGGCAACCTAACCGAGTATCCCACCGCAAAGGCCTTGTGGGATGCCTTGGTGGTTACATACAGCAGCGGCAAAGATAAGCTTCAAACCTTCAATCTTCATGTCAAAGCAAATGAGCTCAAACAAAGTGACAAATCACTTGAAGACTTCTGGATTTCTTTACAGGGTGTATGGGGCGAGATTGATCGGATAGATCCAAATCCGATGACATGTCCAGCAGACATCAAAGCATATGCCCAAATTAGATCGGAACAAAAATTGTTCCAGTTCTTAAACGGGTTGGATCGGAAATTCGATCCAATTAAAAGAGAGATTCTACGAATAGATCCCCTTCCATCATCGGAAGCTGCATATGGGATGATTCGCAAAGAGGCCGCTCACCAGAATATTCTGGGAGCAACCCCTAATGAACCGGGTGGCATCGCCGCCGGCTTACTCGCCGGAAAATCAGAAGGAACCGGTTTTGCAGCCAAAACATACCCAAGAAGCGACAACAAGATTGATAAATCACATCTTGTTTGTGATGAATGTGGCATGGCAAAACATACCAAGGACCGATGCTTTCGGCTAGTGGGCTATCCCGATTGGTGGATCGGTCCGAAAAAACCAACCAAATCATATAGAACCGCACCTACCGCCAAAGCTAACCCCAATAACCCCAATGGTGGCCGGAAATATGATGGGTTTGGTGGGGTAGCGGCGGCTGGAGAAGCGGTGGCTGGTGAGGAAGCGGCGGCCGGAGAGGAATCTTTTTCCATGGCAGGTACAAGGGAGAAAGGGAGGGGTCGGTCGAACCCTACCTCCCAACATTATGTTTCTTTTTTTCCTTCAAAACATTATATACCTAGTAATAATAATAGTAATAGATATAATGTTAAGACCAGTAATCGGTTTTATGGTCTTGATGGGCTAAGTGATGGACTAAGGGATGGGCCTGAAGGGAGCCTACAGAAAAAAAGAGGAGCAGCGTATGTAGCAAAAAGGGAAGAAAAAGATGGGTCGTGGATTTTTGATTGCGGTGCAACAGATACAATGACTTATGAATTATCTGATTTTTTAGATTTTTCAAAACCCAGGAGGACTCATATCAAAGTGGCCAATAAAGCAAAAATGGATGTAAATACTGGAGGAACAATTAAAATTTCTCCGAGTATTAAGTTACCGAATTGTCTTCATGTTCCCTCATTGTCACATAAACTTTTATCAATTAGTCATGTGACAAAAGAACTAAATTGTTCGGTTCTCATGCATCCAACCTTTTGTCTTTTACAGGATATCAGGACGGGACAGATTATTGGGCGTGGCACTGAGAAAGATGGACTGTATTATGTGGATGAAGTGACTCAAGGTGGAAATGTGATGCTAGCTCATGGAACGGAAGAAAGAGAAGCTTGGTTGTGGCATAGAAGATTGGGACACCCGTCAGTTAGTTATCTACATGTCTTATTTCCTAATATTTTTCCTTCAAATAAGTCACTTTCATGTGAAACTTGCATTTTAGCTAAGAGCCATAGACAAACCTTTAAACCCAGTAATACTAGAGTCAAAACACCTTTTTCATTGATTCACTCAGATGTTTGGGGCCCAGCTCCTGTTACTGGAGGTCAAAAATTTCGATATTATGTGATCTTTGTTGATGATTGCACCCGAATGACTTGGATTTATTTTTTAAAAAACAAATCCGAAGTATATGATAGGTTCACTGCATTTTATACCATGGTTCAAAACCAATTTCAAGAATCTATTAAAATTGTGAGAACTGACAATGGTGGGGAATACATAAACTCACAAATGAACCTGTTTTTCCAATCCAAAGGTATAATTCATCAAACCACATGCCCTCATACCCCAGAACAAAATGGTGTTGCCGAACGGAAAAATAGACTTTTATTGGAAATGACTAGAGCTTTAATAATCGAGTCTTATGTCCCAAAAATGTTCTGGCCTGAGGCTCTAGCCACTGCCACTTACCTAATCAATCGACTTCCTACAAAAATCCTGAGCATGAAAACCCCATTAGAAGCCTTTACTAAATATCATACTCCTCCACACGTTCTTACTCTTCAACCCAAAATTTTTGGCTGTACGGTGTTTGTTCATATTCCAAAATCATATCGAAATAAACTCGATCCATGTGCCGAGAAATGTGTTTTTGTGGGATATGGAGTCACTCAAAAGGGGTATAGATGTTATAATCCGAAAACTCAGCACATGTTTACCACAATGAATTGTGATTTTGTTGAAACCAACTATTTTTACTCACCACAACACAATGGTCAGGGGGAGGAACAATGTGACACATTGAGTTGGCTTAGTTATAATCCTGAAGTTGTTGAATCTCATAAACAGTCCTCTCAGTCTCAGAATTCCAGTGCCACCGAAAATACTGCCCCAAACCTGATTCCTGAGGTAAGTAATTCTCCTGATCCTGATGTTTCAAATGAAAGTTCACCAGATTCCACGAATGAGTTTGTACAGGAAAGTGAAGATCAAATTGAACAGAATGATGCAGAAGTTGAACCAAATACTACAGAAGCTCCAGAAAAGTATGTTCTACCACCCAGGTCAACTCGAGGAATACCTGCAAAACGGTACTCCCCAGAAAAATCCTCTAGAAGCTCAAAGTATCCTATGGCTAATGTAGCAGAAGGATACCTTTCTGAAGAAGCAAAAGCATTCACAACAAAACTATATTCAGAAGAAATTCCATCAAATACAGAGCAGGCATTGAAAATAACTAAATGGAAGGATGCTATGAAGGTTGAGATGGATGCATTGGAGAAGAATGAAACATGGGACAAATGCACACTACCTCAAGGAAAGAAACCAGTAGGATGTCGGTGGATTTATACAATTAAATACAGACCAGATGGAGAAGTAGAAAGGTATAAAGCACGATTAGTTGCAAAAGGGTACACTCAAACATATGGGATTGATTACTCTGAAACCTTCGCTCCAGTTGCAAAACTGGATACAATAAGGGTTTTATTCACAGTAGCAGCAAATCAAGGATGGCTTCTTCATCAATTTGATGTAAAAAATGCTTTTTTACACGGAGAATTGAAAGAGGAAGTATATATGAATCCACCGCCAGGTTTCTCTCAGAATTTCAAAACTGGAGAAGTCTGTAAGTTGAAAAGATCTTTGTATGGACTAAAGCAGTCTCCCAGGGCATGGTTTGGCAGGTTCACAGTTGCAATGAAGAAATATGGATATAAACAAAGTAATTCTGATCATACTTTGTTTCTCAGTCATAAAGGAGATCGCATAACATGTTTAATAATCTATGTCGATGACATGATTATCACTGGGAATGATGAAAATGAAATCAAGAAGTTAAAAGAAAGTTTGTGTGCAGAGTTTGAAATGAAAGATTTGGGAAATCTGAAATATTTCCTTGGTATTGAGGTGCTAAGGTCACAACAAGGAATATTCATCTGTCAGAAGAAATATATACTGGATTTTTTGGCAGAAATAGGGATGATAGACTGTAAACCGGCAGATACACCCATGGTTATCAATCAAAAATTGTTTATGAAGTTAAATGGAAAACTTGCTGATAAAAACAGATACCAACGAATGGTGGGAAAGCTGATTTATCTTGCTCATACTCGTCCCGATATTGCATATGCAGTTGGAGTAGTAAGTCAGTTCATGCATCAACCCCAAGAAGAACATATGGATGCAGTCCTAAGAATTATCAGATATCTTAAAGGTACTACTGGTCATGGAGTTTTATTTAAAGCAAATGGACACCTCAATATTCAGATATATACAGATGCTGATTGGGCTGGAGACAAAGGAAACAGAAGGTCAACATCTGGGTATTTCTCGATGATAGGAGGTAACCTTGTTACATGGAAGAGTAAAAAGCAAAAAGTTGTCTCCTTATCAAGTGCCGAAGCTGAATTTCGAGGTATAGCTAAAGGATTAGCAGAAGCATTATGGTTAAATAAACTCATGACAGAGTTGGGTTTTGCTCCAAAACAAAGTACTCAAATCATGAGTGACAACGAAGCTGCTATTCAAATCTCAGAAAATCCAGTGCAACATGATAGAACCAAGCATGTAGAAGTTGATCGTCATTTCATCAAAGAAAAACTTGAAGACGGAACTATCAAGTTACCATTTGTCAGATCAGAAGAACAGCTTGCAGATATTCTAACAAAAGCTGTAGGAACAACAATATTTCACAAATGTCTAAACAAGTTGAATTTTGGTGATCCCACTATTCAACTTGAGGGGGAGTGTTAGAAAGGAAAAGTTAAAATGTGGGATCAGATAATTATCATCATTTCCCTTTCTGTATACTCTCTATCCAACAATGTCACTGTCTGTATACTCTCTGTAAATCTTATCAGATATGTTTCTATCTTCAAAGACTGATATAAATATCAGTATTGTATTTTGTAACAAATCAATAACAAGAGTTCTTTTATCAAAAGCTTAACAGTCTCGGCTCCAAAATATCAATTGAGTGAACAAAGTAACAGTAAAGAATGTCAATGACACTCTGGGCTAACTGAAGGACACCGGCATGAGTTCTAAAGTTCTGTTTTAGTTGGAAAACCTCGGATACAAGACCTTTCTCTTGTTTAGTTAAAAACTCTTTATAGAACAGAGATCGTATATCCTGAAATCTAAAATCAATCCCTCTGGCAATGGTTTGTGCAGTGTCGCCCGCAAAATAAAGCCCTCATCGACATTTTGGCATATATACTTGAAAAGAGAAATCTGCCTCATACTAAGATCTTGAACTTCATCAATATACACAAAATCAATAACGTCACCATCATAACGTCCATTTTTAAGTCGGTGATGGAGGTCACTCACTAAATCACCCAAATCGAATTCCCCTCGCTCACTTTTCATCTTTTCATATGCTTGAAAGAGGTAGTAAATAGTTTCTCTTTTCTGTTTTGTCAAAGTGGACGAACGACTTTCAGCCAATAAACAGTAGCCCTCGTAACTTAGTTTTCCGTCACTGCAGTCCCCTGCATGTGGGCCTCCTTTTATGTGTGATATAATTTCTGTGAACACTCTGGAGGGATCAAGTTTCTTTGTTAGACTTGAGTTAAAGTGAGGCCAGTAAAGTGTACAAAATCTGTCATATGTAACCTCCCTTAGTCTTAAAAAAGTTTGCAATGCAACGGATCTTGAACTTGTATGGTTACCATGAGAAGCTTCTCTTGCCTTTGGAAACCTTTCAAAGAAAGAATTCCCCAATGTGCCATCCAACATCATTAGAAATTTATGAAATGTTATAAAAAGGGGGTAGTTTTTCGCTGGAATGTCAATAAATGTATCTGCAATATCGCTGAATTCTGATATCATGTCTGGATAATCAAGATTGACCTCCAATAATGTATTCCCATTACATGAAATACTGTCAAACACAACCAAAGCTTAAAGTCAGAATACAGAACCAACGCAACAAAAAAGAAAAGAGAGAAAATAATAAGTACTTGTGCACCTTGTAAGGTGGGAAACATGTTGCTTCACAACATGACACAAATTTGGGTTGACTGTCACAAAAAGTTGGCGGAGAACACTTGGTTTTCTGTCTTTAAAATCATCAACAACTTTTGAATCACTGATACTGCTTCTCTCCCCTTCATAAATCCCTTCGGAAGCAACATAAAAAGACTGTTCCTTTCGAAACAACTTCATAGTCAATATAGTGGTTTTTCCGGTTCCAGAACTCCCAATTATGAAAGAACTTTTGGAAAATAGAACAATCTCCATTTGTTCATCACTGACTTGCATGGGTAGATCAAGTTGTTCTTTATCAGAAAGCAGATGTTTCACCGCCCCATCTGAGAAGGGGTAAAATTTCATAAGCAACAAGCTGTCATTCACTTTTGAGTTTTCAAGATGACTTTTACTTTCACAAGAGCTCACTTCAGTATTCCTAACAAAACAAAATCGTATAATTTCTTCAGAGCCTGTCCAACTCTTAGGAACTTCCAAATTCCTGAACAACGTAAATACAGTACAAAAAAACATTAAATATGCATATATGGATTGAAACAGTTTAGAGGTTGGAAAATAAAACTATCAAAGCAAGTTCGGGTTGAGATGGGTCAGTTTTGAGTAGGATCTGAACATTCATGAACAGGGTTTTTTTGGGTAAAAGGGATTCACAAAAAATGCTAAGTCGACTATTACAAAAAAATGCCCTCTTGGGCTCCCAACATTATAAAGAGAGCCAAAGATGCAAGAAATGAACCAACTGGGTGACTGGACAAGTAAAAGGGATTCACCTTGGTTAGAATATACAGAGAAATGAAAATCAGGCAAAGATGCTAAGTCGACATTCATGGACAAGTTTGATGACCCATAAACCCCATATTCTGTGTAACTTAAAATGCTGATAACAAAAACAAGTTACTAGTATTATCACTGTAACAAATGAATTGTTGAATTGAAAACTTAAGAAAGTTGTTTTTATAATTAAATAAAAATTTGGGCCGACTTCCAGCCCATTCAACCAATTCTACTAGCATCCCTTCAAACTAGTTTCCTTTACATGACCTGTTTGAGATAAAAGGATAACCATATTGACCTATTCGGAAATGAGCTTACCCCTCCATGCATTTTTCTGTACAACGATTAATATAATCATCCGTGTATGCAGCAAATATCTTCTCAAGACGTCTTGTGAGTTTTTGGATCTCTTCAAAAGGTAATACATCCCAAACCTTTAAAACTTGTACATAATTGAATTCCTTGATGATGTCAATTGTGCATATAACATATAACCCTGCAACCTTAAACTGTTTCAGAATATGTGAGGATTTTACACAATGCAAGTCTACACTTAGCTTTTGGGGCCGCCAGCCACCAGAGAGTCTCAATAAAAGATTTAAAACAAGCTTCTTCAATCGAGCAGTAGTCAGCTTTCCAAATGATCTTCTGAAGTCGTCGCTGAACAGGACCTAATGGCATGACGAGTAACAAATATGATAAACAATTGTAGAAGATCTTAATAAATTTTGGAAAGTGTTTATTAACATATACCTTCCATTTTGCATGTTTAAAAAGGATGCTATTCTCGTTAACCAGATCATCAAGTTGCTCTAGCTCTTTTTTTGTCTTTATAACTGTCATCTTCAAGCCTTCATCGGAATCAGCATCAAACAAACAATGGCGATTTCTTGCATCATAAACTAATTCTTCCCATACAGATTCACTATTAGTCAAGGTTCTTTCGTTCCCCAATATCCATAGGCAATGTCTGGACAAAATTTGAAGACAAAACATACACAAGGTTAGACATTGTTTTTAAATAGAAAGCTATATGTATAGATAATGAAGATTCTTTGCATCATAGATAATTCCATACCTTGCTCTGGTGAGGGCAACATTAGTCCTTTGTGGACTAGACATGAATCCAACAGATCCACTGCTGTTAGATCTGACCGTCGACAGATTAATAACATCTTCTTCTCCACCCTGAAAATCGTCAATCGATTTCACCTTTACTGAAAATCCATCAAGTTTATCATACTTGTGAGCAAGTTTTTCTTGAATCATAACAACTTGGGCAGCATAAGGAGATACAACACCTATACTAAGCTTCTTCCTTGAGTCTTTCCATGCTATAAAACAATAGAAAAAAGTATATATAATTTTAAATGATACGAAGATGTAACTTATGCTTCTAGTGTTACAATAATATCACTCTGCTTTTTTATATGACCAATATACACACCTTTATAGAGATTTTGTACAATCTTAATCACAATAGCCACCTCAACCATATTTCTTTTGCTCTGTCCATCATCATCCTTTTCTTCTCTTCCTCCAACAATGTTTATAAACGAAAACGAACCAAACATTGGTCCTGAAATATATCGTTTTTCATAACTTTTACATAACACATTTGCTGCATCGAGGATCTGATTTTGACAGAACCTCCGATTAGGGAAGAAACTGATGGAAGGATGCATTCGATACTGAACATTTAGTAGATACCGACAATGGCCTACAGAACTCAGTCTGTCAAATAAGCTCCGTCCAAAGCCAGATTCAATGCATAGCTGACCACAAGCATTCAATAAGATTAAATGAAGACGACAAATTATAAAAATTGTAGGTAGAAAAATCGTTAAAGACATACATTGCTTGTAATCATTGCAGGTAATTGGCACTCATCGCCAATGAGAATAGCGTGCTTCATCCCAGGAAGCTGAAGAGGAATAGTGGACTCGGCCTCTTTTAATTGTGCAGCTTCATCTATGACCAAAATGTTCAAAGGCTTCATTGGAACCATATGCAACTTGTAGGAACTCGATGTCGTGGAAAATATAAGAGAAGCTCTTTCGAAACAGAACTCCACTATTACGCGTCTTTTTACAACATCTGGAAGACCTGGTGCTTCAAGAGATATCTGCAGACCTCTTAGAACCAATATAGACATGGCTCTTTTAGAATTAATGGACGACATATCCTCCAACCCATTAGGAAATGGTTTAGATGTGAAAAGGTGCTCAAGTTCTTCTGAAATCAAGTTCTCATCAAACAACAATGATTCAAATGAGCTTAAGTTATCCAAAAGATATATCATACTATGGAAATTGTATTCCTTCATGAAACTTCTTGGGACATGAGTCAGCATAGTACGGATGCATCTTCTAAGTGGCATTACAGAAGAACCAAATCGATATTGCAGAAACTCAAGGAATGATTTCACTTGCAACTTGTTGCTTTTACTTTCATATTGATTTTCATTTGCATGTTGGTTTTCTTTAAATAAATTATTTTCTAGCAAGACGTAATACTGAGATACACAATTTTCAAGTAAATCAGTCATAGACCTCATGCAATGCTTCCAACCAGTCAAAGACCCAAGGCACTCTGTAAGCTTTTGAACCCGATGCTCCAAATATATGTCTTCCATCTCTGCATTAACGTTTAACCGCTCCTTGCTGCCAAACAGAAGAATGTCTCCAAAAGAACAAAAGGAATCAGCATTTGCATTTGTAGTTTTAAAGGATTCTTTAATCAAACTTAGCACTCGTGAAACTAGTTGTAACAGAGCAATGTTTGTTGGTGCACAAGTAAGAGTCCTACGGTTCATTTGCAAGAGAACAAATAGCAAAACACTAACTGTTGTTGTTTTTCCTGTTCCAGGTGGTCCCCATATCTGTTCCACATATGAATTGTGACAACATTCGGTTTTGTCAAGGGACGCCATAACTGCTGCTCTTTGTGATTCGTTCAGCTTATCCAACAGATTTCCATTTTGAGAATAAAGACTATCGAAATCAAAATAACAGGTATTGCAATTCTCCTTAACCTGTAGACAACATATAAATAGATAAATAATGATATTATCAATTGATGAAATGAAGTTTTCCATTTAACAACTTACCATAGAATCAGGACCAAGAACCGCGTTAATGATATTCAGATTTCCCTTCATGTGCAATGAATCCCAAATCCTGGTCTGGATTTTAATATTTTTTAAGAAAACGACAGACATCCCATCTTGGAATTTCAGCGGTTGTGAAGCTTTAACTGTAAATCGTGATGATGTAGCTTCGAAAGCATCTTCATTATCATTCTCTGTGATTTTGCTAACTAACGAAAAAGCCCATGTTCTTCCCATGCGTTGCAAATCATAAACCGACTCTGCTTTTCCATCCATGAAAATGAGAAGATCACCAGGTAATGTCTGGTAAGGCGGTTTGCCACGTTCAAAAGATCTGTTTCTCCACGAACCAACTTTAACATCATACAAAGTTTTTCCATCGCGTCTGGCCTCGTGAATAGAGAGAATGTGAGCTGATGGATATCTATGTATGATCTCCATAGAGCAAGCAAGTTCAGCACGTGTTTCCTCAAGCAAAGGATAAACAAAAGAACGGAAATACTGTTGTTCCGAATCAAAAGTAAGGGGTATCTTGTCCACCTGCCAAAAATGCATCAATTCATCAGAATGATTCGTGTACTGGAGATAAAATCTCGAGACGCTCAAGTAGTGATTATCAGATTGCTTATACAATTTGATGATACAAACACTCTATACTGATTGCTAGCTATTCTAAACCAGAATTATCGGTCTCCACATAATTATAAACATCCAGTTCAAATAAAGAAGCAAGGTTGACTTTGAGGTCAAATAGTTTATACTTTGACCCCAAAAAATATATCAATACAGTAAGATTAAGACCAGTCCCTTTGAAAAGTTATTTTGTTTTACATGTTTGTGTTTCAAGTTTGTCCATCTAATGATAACTTTATAGCTCCACCCCGGCCTCTATATCTCAAGTTCAATTCTACTAGAGTCAAGGAGATTTATGTCAAAAAATATATATATTATAATATATATTTCAGGCTGTAATATCAACCTTTTTAAAATTTTGAAATACTCCTTCCATCAAGCGTCCATCTCATCTTATTATTGTAAAAAAAAGGCTTTAAGCTATAGAATTAGCAACTTTTATCCTAATGTAGGTAACAAACCCATAAATATACGAACGTAGTCCTACTTTAAATTTACTTTTGTATTAATGATATAGACTTAGCAACAATTTTCACCAAAATCATTTTACTCATGCCTATCTAGGTGCCATTTACATGGCTCATGGTGCCCTGCCTACTCCAAAACAAATTTTCAGAGTACCACATACTTGATATTGTCGGTAACCACAACGACTACATCAAAAATATTATAATAATAATAATAATAATAATCTATACTCCTTTATAAAAAGAATAACACCCTATCTCCTAAATGTTGAGAGTTACACATGGCGAAATTACACTTATACTCTCCTTATTTCCTACCACTTGAACACACACAACCCACTCATTGAACACACACAACCCACCCCTTCTTAGTATATGTATAGCATTGCGATTTAAACATGCTCCATTGGGGGGAAAATAGGTTGGATGATTTTGTTATGTCCATTGTATCCGCCGCGACGGGCGGGTACCATGCTAGTAATAATAAATAAATAAATAAAAGCCTGTTGAATAACAACGTACATTGGTTATAGTTACAACAAGTATGTAAGTCATGTTTTTAGCTCAAACCCAATTTTAAATTAAATGTCCTAAAATATACGAGTAGTAAATAAAAAAATTGATTCGAGTAACCGTCACAAAACTCAAACAAAATCTAAATAATCAAAATTTGTACTCACAAATTTCTGACCTTTTTTTCTCTTGAAACGCAAATTTAGTTATTTACAACAAATTTCCATAATATGACTTTAAACGCAAACTACAAACACAAAAAACCTCGTCGTCCATTATTATGTACTCTATGAAAAAAGAAGACATGGCCAGACCTGGTTTTTGTAGAGGTTCTGATTGAGAATGTCATCAAGAGACCATGAAAATATCAGCTCTAAAAACTCATCTTTTTTCTTCTTAACCTTATTTACTACTTCCCCTTCTTCACCTTCCATCATCATTTACCATCCAAATATGAGAAAATGGGTTTTTGTTATATGACATGGAAAAACTAAATTTTAAGGGGTTTTGTTTTGGTTGCTGAGAAAAATACGGAGTAGAGCGCGTGAGACAGAGGGGTACGTACCGACTACTATCATACAGGCTTTACACGTCAGCTTAGACTAGTGTTATTTTGGTATCTTTAATTTATATATGCTATGTCTTTTTGAGTTTTAAACTTTTAATTGGAGTAAAAAAAGGAAGGTGAAAGGATTTTCTATAGTCAAGTTGGGAAGATCTTGACCTTTGGATGAAAATCAAGGGTCAAGATTTAAACCCTTGATTTTCATCCAAGGGTTTAGATCCTCCCAACTTGACTAATCAAGTTGGAAGAACTTTAGGAATCCCCTCCAAAAGAAAGAGACGTGTTATAATTTTAAAATAAATTTGCGTTTTCAAGTGTTTTTTTCTTTTTCTTAAAGAAGAAAAAGAAAGTGAATTGAAAGCAAAAAATTTTTTAATTGTTTTTGGCTATGTTTTTCTCCTCTCAAGAATGAGATGATTAGAAAGGAAATAAAGTGATCATTGTTTTTATATCTTTTCTTCTTAACATAACATTAAGGCCCTCGCATTGAATGTGGGTTAGAGGATAAGTTACACCCAACCCATATGGGTACATCATCATCATCAATAAGGGAGGCCTAGATGGGGGCAAACCCGATTCCCGGCCGGAGCATTATTTTTTAAGAAGACATAATTTTCGAAAGATTTTTATATATATCTTCTAGGGTAGAGATCCTGTAAGAAGGTGTCTTAAGGAGAGAACGGAGAAGGTCCTATGGGCCAATTAGAACGCGCCATGTGTCAAATTAAATTAAAACACGCGGTGACAATTTTGTAAATAAATCAAACTTTTGTGAAGCTTGGTCAGCCTGGGTTCTGGGTCAGCTTGGGTTCTGGGTCAGCTTGGTTGGTCAGCTTGGGTTGGGTCAGCTTGGTTGGGTCAGCTTGGGTTGGGTCAGCTTGGGTTGGGTTGGGTCAGCTTGGGGTTGGGTTGGGTCAGTTGGGGTTGGGTCAGTTTGGGGTTCGGTTGGGTCAGCTTGGGGTTGGGTTGGATCAGCTTGGGGTTCGGTTGAGTCAGCTTGGGGTTGGGTCAGCTTGGGTTGGGTCAGCTTGGGGTTGGGTCAGTTTGGGGTTGAGTTAGCTTGGGGTTCGGTTGGGTCAGCTTGGGGTTGGGTCAGCTTGGGGTTGGGTCAGCTTGGGGTTCGGTTGGGTCAGCTTGGGATTCGGTTGGGTCAGCTTTGGGGTTGGGTTGGGTCAGCTTGGTGTTATGGGTGAAATTTCAGGTGTCAATATCCTGAAGGTCCAAGATCTTGACATTCCAGGATCTTGACATAGAAGAATATTCTGATTACTTGTTAATACTTTGCTAACGTTATGATTCAAATGTTATTATCATTTCCACGTAAGATAAGCATGCAGGTTCCAGAATATTCGATATAAAGCTAAGGAAAATACCTCTAACGGTAAAAGGAAGATTTCACACATGGGAATTACCATCAACACGCAAAGAAGACCCGTTCTCCCAACATAATCGGACTTCAAGTTAAATTCAGCACGAGGAAGATACTTCAACGTTCACTTGACTAAGCAAAGATACGCTCCAACGTTCAATCAACGAAGACCTGGAAGATCCCTACAAACTCGCATAATTAGTTAGATCTTAGGTCTATATAAAGAATGAGGCTGATCGATCATAGGGATCCTATCTATCACTTACATTCTGCTCATTACACACTTGTATTCACACACACTGCTCTCATTTACTTTACACTTAGATACATCGATCAACCAAATTCCACCATTTGTAAACATTCAACAATCATTAATAAGAGAACAAAGGCAGGGACGATTGCTTCCTCCCGGGGTTTTTATGCCGGCAATCCTCAAAGGATTAAGGGCTTTTCCTCGTCAACAAATCTCGGTGTTCTTGTTCTTTACTCTTTACTTTTAACGCATTATTTACTTTGATTAGCGTTATTTATCGTAATTTCATTTATTTCGATACTTGTTATTCTGATTATCATTGCTTTACACCTTTGTTTCTTGTTTAGTCGACATAATCGTTCTTTAAATCCTTTTACTAAACGCATCTTTGAATCTCAAACATATTTTACAAGCCCTTAACCTCACGAACGAAAGTTTGGTTACATTATTGATCTAAGTCTTCAACGTAAATTATCTTAGGTAATTTTTGACCAAAACAATTTGGCGCCCACCGTGGGGCAAAAGGTGCTTTTCTAAAAACCAAGATTTGTCTTCTCTTCTATCTAATCATGTCGAATAGGCAAGGGAAAAGGTTTTTCAAGAGTAAAAACACAGGGACATTCGATGCAAGGAGAAAATTCAAACATTCTTACCCTTTTATTTACGCTAATGAAAATCTATTCTCTATTATTAGTCGAATTGAAACAGATTTGGAACAAAGGAGCTCTGAAATCATGAGAGATCTGAAGATATTACAGCTCAGATTTTTAGACGTTCTTAAACTCCAAGCAATTATAAAGAAATCCAAAGATTTGGACCCTCATGCCATAGAAAGTCTGGGAATTGAAGACTTGAAACGGCAAAAGATAAACCATGAGCCTTCCAACTATGAGGAAGCACAGCCTCAAGGTATCAATTCTATCAATTCTAACAAAATAGCGATTGCAGGAACGCTACCCAAAGACAGCATTGATATGTCAAAGAATCCTAACCTAAAGGTTTGGAATATGGAAATGCAAATTTATAAATTATGATTTCCTTAAACTAACAACTCAAAGCAATTTTAGTGTAAAATTGTTTTAGACAGGTATAAGAGCATCGGCTATCATTTAGCAAACATATGCATTACAACGTGGAACAAGGTCTTCACCTTTTGGCTTTTACGCCAACTTTTGGTTTAAGGTTTCCACCTTCTCTTAAATTCGCCCGTGTCGCACGATAATTAATTTCACGGTTGAAGGGTTAAATTCCAAGGTCGTCGAAATTAATTCTGTTGGTTATCGGTGTTACCATCGATCTCCCGAAATTGGCTAACCACGCCATCTCCCGAAATTGGCTAACCACGCCACCCGAAAATCATTCCCTCGAATTGGCTAATCACGCCATCCAATATACTCGAGAGACTGGGGACACCCCCTAGATCTTAAGAGCCCAATATCCCCTTGACGATTTGAAGATCAATATCTTCAATCTCAAACAATGATGGGTTTTAGGATTCCTATTCCTAAAACTCATTCCCACACAAAATAATATGAATTTTTGTCTTCTTTTGATACGCAATAAGTTCAGAAGAACAAGTAGGAGTTATGGCTGTCAAATACCTCGATAAATGATCAAAGACTGGCGATCAATAAAGAGGCTGGAAGCTAGCAAGTCATAGTCTACAAGTGGGATCTTAAATACGCTTGCCAGGTGCATGTATTCAACCCTCTATTTGTCATGTCAAATTTTTACTGTTTTCATAATTTAGACCATTTATTAACTAACATATAAAAAGTATTTTTGATGTTTAGTTATAAAAAAAATAATAATAATAATAACAACAATATGTAGCATGCAATAATATAAGTACATGTATATATACAAGTAGCAAATAATTGTTATAGGATAAAATTTTTATCTCCCAAACATAGCATACAAAAATTATACTACTTATACCCAAAATATAATTTATGTACCTTCGAAAGATGATCCGCTTCACCTGCAAATAAAAACGAGAAACACTATAATAAACTAAGATAACAAATATCCGAAATACTTGCTTTTTGAAATTTAAAATTGTGCTCGAAAGCACTGGGACAACTACCCTAGCAAGCATAATCCTAAGAGAAAGAAAGTTCAGAGTACTACTAAGTTAACTACACCACCACGGTTGATCATTCCAGATCAACCACGCCCCGGAGAAATTGTTTAAAGTTACAGACCACAATCCAAATAACATAATAAAAAGTATTAATATAATTACAGCCCATCAAATTAACTGGTTGAAATCATTAGGCTGCTTCATCATTCACCTGCACTTCATCTCCCACCTGCACTTCATCCTTCTCCTGCATTTCATCCTCTGCCTGCACCTCATGAGCCACTGCCTGACCTGTTTTAACTATAGCATCAAACGTATCGTCAATTGTTGCCTCATCAACTGGTTCCTCAGCCTGCTTCTCCAACTTTGACTTGCCTCCTAAACTGACATATTCATCGTCCAACTTTTCCAAGTCCCACTCTTCAGGAAGTACCATACCAGCTGATTGGGCTTCAAGAGCCATTTGAACTCTCACACCTGCAATTGATCTTTGGGTACTCATCTTAGCATTTTTAGTAATCAAGTCTGACTTTTCCTTCAGCTTTTTCTCAAATTCACATGTCTGGTTCTCAAGTTTCTTGGCCATCTTGGCAAGTTCACTCTTTGTCTTGGCGAAATCTTGTTCCAAGGCTTTCATCACCTTGTCCTTCTTATCTAGCTGTTGTTTCAAAGAATTACACTCATCTACCTTCTCCTTCATGAACTTCCAAACCATTTCACTACTATAGGTAGCCATATCTAGAGCCTAACATTAAATAAATCAAAGTTTTAACAAGCCTATTTGAAAATAACTAAGTAATAATAAGAAAAGAGTTATACCTTCTCAAACAGCGCCTGAACTGAAGCCAAATCCATAGGACCTTGAACCTTGAGCACAGAAGACTTCTTGTTAGAACCAGTTTCGCTGAAACTGGCCAGTCTCCAGTTGCACCTGGAGACTAAGAAGATTTGTCCAGAAATATATTGAAGTCCAGTTGCAACGTACAGTTAACGCAACTGAAGACTTCCTCCTGTTGAGATCTGACCAGATGAAGAATCGTTCCAGTTGAAGTCAAAGACAACAAGTGGAAGATAGAGAATGACAATGGCAGCGAAGCCCAGTTGACATTCTACTCAGATACAAACTGGAGACCATCAGTGTAAAGTACTTACAAAGCTTTACACTGATTACGAGTAAAAGACCTTTATGCTTTATGTGCTATTACACGGATAAAAGGATTTATCTATGTATAAAGTACAAAAGGTACATAAAGCAGGTTGAGAAAAGTTACTTTATTCTGTAACTTTACACACCATTTTAAGGAATTAAATGCTATTCCTTAAATGATCTCAACCATATTTGTACGCCCAAAGTTGACATCCCAATGTCAACTTTGCCTATAAATAGAGGTCTTTGCACAACAAGAAAACAACTTTGCAAACCTGCAATATTCTTGGTGAACTTGTGCAATATTCTCTCAATCGCTAAAAGGAACATTTCACTACTTTAAGTGTTTCGATTGTGTAGAGAGTTTCCAAGTATTAGATTAATTGTATTTCATAGGTTGTTAGGATATTTACATACTTTGTATTATCTTGGTTCCGCAACAACATTGTAATTTATTTAAAGTTAATAAATAAATTACACTTGAAAAATACATATTGTCTCACCATTTTACTTTACAAGTATTTACTTATTGCATTGTCATTTACTTATTGTCACCTTAATAAGTAATCTTTATCAAGAACTTGGTATACACTCACTGCAACTAGTCGTCTCCAGTTCAGTGTTTATATTGCAAAGTAACCCCACCATCGACATAGAGGTGTCTTCAGGTAGTACCATCTATTGAGTTGGGACTTACAAGTGGTATCAGAGCAGAAGGCTAATAATACTTGCCTAGATCTACTTAGATGACTACTACTGAAGGTGGGGATGGTTCTGGTCAAGGTGAAAACCCTCTTAATACTCCACCCTTCAAAATGTTAATACAAACCCTCCTCCTCCTAATGCCCCTAACCATGTCCATGTACATTATTCTAACACTCCTGTTCCAAATTTGATGGAAACAGTGAGACTTTTGGTACATGGAAGGCCAGAATGCTCTTGCATTTTGGTGGGATAGAGAGGTATATGCTGAAAATCCTTAAGGATGGACCTTATATACCCATGTCTGTTGGGGTAAGTCCTCTTCTAGATCCAACTGGAAGAAGAGGCTCCAGAGAAAAAGCTCGAAGACCATTGGTCTGATGAGGATCGTAGACTTGTAGATCTGGACACCAGACTCAAGAACATGATCCTTGGAGCTGTTCCTGAAGACTTAATTCCAACACTTGTGTTGTTCCCCAGTGCCAAGGCAATATGGGATGAATTAGTCATTCAGTTTGAAGGAGGTGATGACACCATTGTCACCAGAAAGGTTGCCCTGAACAAGAAGTATGAATCCTTCTTTGCTCTACCCAATGAAAGTCTAACTGGTACTTACACCAGGTTTTCTAGCCTCATTAATCAGTTGAGAGGCTTGGGTGTAGAGAAGGATAAGGATATTCTTCTTGAGAAGTTTTGTGATATTCTTCCTTCCAAATGGGAAAATATGGTTCTTGTCTTAAGACAAGGTAAAACCCTGCACAGTCACACTCTTGCATCGCTCTATGGAGCCTTTAGATTCACTGAAGATAATAATGCAGCAAGACTGGTGGCTGAGCAGGATGCCATGAACCATGCCCAGAGTCCCAAGGTTGCTAGCATAACTGAGCGACCTTGTGCTGCTTTAATGTCTGCAGAGAGTGTCCAACCACACTTAATGAAGGAGATGTTAAACAGTTTCTTGAACTCTGGCCTGACCACTGAAATCAGTGATGGTTGTGAGGAAACTGACGATGATGATCTGGTAGCCATGATTGCTAAAACCTTTAATAGGTTTAAGCATAAATCTAAAAGATTTAATGGCCCAAATAATGCTTCCAGCTCCAACTCTCTGGATAAAGCCAATCTTACCTGCTATAAGTGTGGTAAGAAAGGCCACTTTATGAAGGAATGCAGATCTAGTCAGATGAACAACCAAACTGGTCCCCCTGTCCCTAATTTCAATCGGCCTGATGAAAGCTATAAATTAAAATACAAAAAGCTTAAGGCCCAGATTGCCCTCTTGTCATTTGAAAAAGAAAATGAGAAAACCAGTGCTTGATGGCACAAACTGAGGGAAAATGGGAGTACTCTGATGACTCATCAGCTGATGAAGAAGAGGAAAGGGACATGTGTTTCATGGCCTTGGAAGATCAACAGCAGCATGTGGCAAAAGAAGATGTCATCACTGGAAGATGGGTGGACATCATCTTGAAGAAGAAAAAAAAAAAAAAAAAAAAAAAAAAAAAAAAAAAAAAAAAAAACTGCAGAAAATGACAAAATAAGAATAAGACAAAAAAATGGTATGTGACTTATGATAATCAGGTTGACCCAAAACTAAAACTGGACCTTGCTGAATCATTAAGTGGTGATTTGGCTTTTGTGGAAACTGTTAGAGCAGATAGTGAAAGATATCTGGATACTATCTTAATTGAACTGAACAATGTTAAACCACAACTAAATGATTTACAAAGTGTCCAGTTGGCTCTCAAGGAGTCAGTTTTGAAAATTGAGGCTTTTGAACTTGAAAATCAGAAATTAAAATCTGATCTTGAAAAAGAACAAATGATTATCAAGTCATGGGTAAAAGCATCTGGAAAGAATTATGATGCTTTTTCAAGAACTATTGATTCCCAGAAGAATGCATGGAAATCTGGAGATCTTGAAATGGCAGCTCTCATACCAGATCTTCATGCATTGCCTCCAGCTCTCAGGGTTGAAACTCCATATGATCAACCTAAGATTGTTAAAACTGACCCCTTTGAGACCACCCCCATTGAGGTTAAACCTGGAGCCAATCAGGCTAGTGCTCCAGTTAAAAAGGCATCTGGTAACAAGTCTTTACCTCAAAAGTCTAAGGAGCCCAAGACTCAAAAGACCAAAACTCCAGCTGAACCTAGGTCCAAGGTTCAGCAGCCTGATGAAAATAATATTTTGTCCAAACTGGAAAGTCAACTCCAACTTTTGTCTCGACAGGTTCAGAGTTGTACTGCCAGAATTAAAAATCTGGAAGGAGGTTCATCACCTCCAGTTGAAAAACAAAATATTAAAACCCCCTCCAAACCAAAACAAAAGAATGTTCCATCTGGAACAAAATCTGATAAGAAAAAGGGGAGTAAGTATCAAATACCAGTCGTTTTTACTCCTGGTCCTGGAGCTGATAACAATGCTCCAGTTCCAGTCTCCAGTTCAACACCACCAGAATCAACTGTGACTTCTCAGGGAGAGTCCAGTGAACCCATCAAGAAAGATGGGTTCACAAAAATAACTGATGATTTTTGTGGGTGTGCAGGGCGATCAAAAAAAGAATATCTGGTATCTGGACAGCGCAGCTGGCCGGACCATGACCGGATGTAAGCCCCTGCTGGAAGAGTTCACTGTCCAAGATGGACCGGCAGTGACGTTTGGTAATGATCAAAGTGGAAAGACTGAAGGATATGGTGTGCTCAATAACGGACAGTCGAATTCAAAAGAGTTGCATTTGTGAATGGTTTGAAATACAACCTGATCAGTGTAAGCCAACTTTGTGATGATGGCTACAGAGTTTTGTTCGATATTGCTCAAGGCACCATATTTAACAAGGATTGGAAAGATGTGATGGTTGCACCAAGAAAAGGTAATGTGTACATCATGGATATGGAACCAGCTCCAAAAGAGCAGTGCTTCTGTACCAAGGCTGATGAGGACACCAACTGGCTGTGGCATAAAAGATTATCCCATCTTAATTTCAAAAATATTAACAAGTTGTCTCGCAAACAACTGGTGGATGGGATACCTCAAATTTCTTTTAATAAAGAAAAGCCATGTCCAGGGTGTGAGATGGGCAAGCAGAAAGGGCCAGTTTCAAAACAAGGCAAAACTTTAGCATCACTGAACCTCTTCACATGCTTCATATGGATCTCTTTGGTCCAGTGAATGTTCAAACTAGAGCTGGAAAGAAGTACACTCTAGTTGTGGTCGATGAATTCACCAGGTACTGTTGGGTGGTATTCCTCAGATCCAAAAGTGATGCACCTGCTGAAATCATCTCTCTCATCAAAAGAAATGAACTTAAGTACACTCGAAAAGTCTGTCAGTTGCGAAGTGATAATGGTACTGAATTTCAAAATAAGGTACTTGAAACATTTTGCAATGACACTGGCATCTCTCAAAACTTCTCATCAGCACACACTCCAGAGCAAAATGGAGTTGTGGAAAGAAAGAATCGCACACTGATAGAAGCAGCCAAAAGTATGCTATCTGAATCAGGTCTTCCCACCAGTTTCTGGGCTGAAGCAGTTGCAACTGCTTGTCACACCCAAAACCGGTCAGTCTACATCAAGAGACATAAGAAGACCGCCTATGAAGTACTCAGGAATCGGAAACCAAATATTGGATATTTTCATGTATTTGGTTGTCCAGTTTATATTTTAAACGATTCCAGTCAGCTTGGAAAGTTTGATGCAAAAGCTGATGAAGGTGTATTTCTAGGATATTCAGATATTCGAAAGGCCTTTAGAGTTTATAATTATAGACTCCAAAAGGTTCATGAGATAATTCATGTCACATTCGACGAATCAAATGATGCAATCAACAAGAGACCAAGCCTTGATATTTCTCCAGTCGTTCCAATAAATTTTGGTGAAACTGACCAAGTTCATCAGTCAGTTGTTTCACCAAAAGATGTTTCCAGTTACACTCAACTGGAACCAGTTAAGAAGAAGAGCACCACCAGTGACACTTCATTTTATCCCTCCATCAATTTCAACTTACCACAGAAACTGATGATTGGATCAGATGTTCGTGCCACTCCAATATCAGCATCAGTTCAAACTCCTACTTCTCCAGTTCTTCAAGAAATGCCTTTTAATGAAGAATTTCATGATGCCAATCGTGACCTCATTGACTCTGATGAGGATATAGAAGTAGTTTGGGCTGATCCTCCTCCAAAAGCTGCTGCAACTGAAGAAGATCGCCAGGTGACTTGCACTGATATTGTTTTGCACCAGCCTAGTCAATACACTAAATGGACTCGAGCACATCCAATTGAACATATTGTTGGAGATCCAAGTAGTGGGGTTCAGACTAGAAGAGCCACCAGTGAGCAATGCTTAAACATTACCTTCTTATCACTAATTGAACCGAAGAAGAAGTGTATGTTAAGCAGACTTCAGGCTTCATCAATGAGAAGCATCCTCACTGGGTATATAGACTGAACAAAGCTTTGTATGGTCTAAGACAAGCCCCAAGAGCCTGGTATGATACTTTAACTAAACATCTTCTCAAAAATGGCTTTCAAAGAGGTGCAACAGATAATACCTTATTTATCTTGAAAGAAAAAGGTAATATCTTATTGGTACAAATTTATGTTGATGACATTATATTTGGTTCAACTGATGATGCAATGTGTAAAAAGGTTTTCTAAAATCATGTCATCTGAGTATGAAATGAGTTTAATGGGTGAATTAACATTTTTCTTGGGTCTTCAGATTAAGCAAACTGAAAATGGAATTTTCATAAACCAAGAAAAATATGTCAGAGATTTGTTAAGAAAATACAAATATGATTCAATCCCATCGAAAAACACACCTATTGCAGCACCTTTAAATTTGGACTCTGACCTATCTGGCAAACCAGTGAACACCACTGAATATCGTGGTATGGTTGGTTCACTGATGTATTTAACTGCCAGTCGACCAGATATAATGTTTGCAACATGTCTATGTGCCAGGTTTCAGGCTAACCCAAAAGAATCACATTTGCACGCTGTAAAGCGTATCTTTAGATACCTGAAAGGGTGTCCTAATCTTGGTCTTTGGTACCCCAAAGGCTCAGGTTAGATCTAATGGGTTATTCAGATTCAGATCATGCAGGTTGTAAGATAGATAGAAACTCAACAACTGGTGGTTGTCATTTCCTTGGAGGAAAACTGGTAAGTTGGACCAGCAAGAAGCAGACGTCAGTCTCTATGTCCACTGCTGGGGCAGAGTACATTTCTGCGGCCAGTTGCTGTGCCCAGATTCTCTGGATCAAGAACCAGTTACTAGATTATGGTCAAAAGTATACAAGGACCCCAATCTTTTGTGACAACACCAGTGCAATTGCTATATCTCACAACCCAGTGATGCACTCCAAAACAAAGCATATTGACATCAGGTATCATTTTATTCATGATCATGTTATGAAATGAGACATTGAAATTCATTTCATCCCCACTGACAAACAGCTCGCTGATGTTTTTACAAAACCTCTTGATGAGAAAACCTTTAAACATCTCATCAGCGAACTGGGAATGTTAAATCCTTAAAACTGGAGATTTTGTCATGAACGCGTCAGTGACACTGATGAAGTTCTCCAGTTGAGGAGGTCCAGATAATCTTTGCTCGCCAGGCTATCGAACGCCTTTGTGAAACTATCCTGGCACTAATCGATTTCTGGATCATCATTTTAGGGGGAAAGACTCAAAATAAATTTTCTTACTAAAATTCTTTTTGTTTGAAAATGGCAACTGGAGAACTCTCTAGTTGGAAACTGGCACTGAACTAATCCTCCAGTGTACATGTTCAGTCTTGTCTTAAAAACTGGTGGTCAACCAGATTTTCATAACGTTGGAAAATACTTGGTCAATATTTGTGACACGTGAAGGTACTCGAGTGTTTTAACCCACTCAATATCGTCATCTGACGTGTTAGAGTCATTTTTGTAAAAGACAACACTTTTCATTGGGAATATGAAAGTTAGTGGGCGCGTGGAGAAGTTAAGCCGTCGTAGCATTTAATGCTAACACGGAGAATTAAATTTTTGGTTCAAAATTCAAATTTACATTTAAAAATATCTACAAATTGATTTTTGATAATAAAATATAATTCTTGGTATTTTATTGGGATCATGATTTCATTATAAATACCCCTTATTTACTCCGAAACACATTTACTTCCCTATCATATTCTCTCATGTACTTCCAATCATCATCAAATCTCTTTGCTTCATAAATTAAAACCCTAAATTCCCAAATTTTCAGTTTCATATTCATATCTTTAGAAAATGGCACCTAAATCAAGAAGTAGGGATGTAAATCTGCTTACAGTCCTTACAATCCATCAACAAATGTCAAACGAGCCATGGTGCCCCTCAAATTCAACATCATTTAAATTGAATCCGAACAATCCCATGGCCAGTTTGAGAGGGACTCAAGCCACCGATACATTAATCAGGAGAACCCAAACCTTTCTTCGTGATTCTCCCCTCGGCGAGTCTTTTTCCCTCAACCCACGCAAGTTGTACCATGAATACTTGTGTGAGTTTTGGTACACTGCAGAACTTTCAGAAGACTGTTCATCTATCACCTTCACCCTTAAAGATGGATCAGTCTCGTGTGCCATTACTGCAGAAACGTTGAGGGATGTTTTACACCTCAACTACTGGAGAGAGGGTGAGTCTCCAGTTGTGATATCCCCAAACATCAATTTTCGCCAAGTACTCCTTGATATGGGAAACAAGGAGTGTTTGGAAAATGGGTATTAAAAGTAAAAGGTGTTATGACTATGAAGGGCCTTACACCATCCTGGAGGTACTTCTTCATTCACCTAGTTGAAAGCATGGTGGGAGTTCTGGTGGATTGGACCAGATCAACTCCACACAAGCAGAGATGGCTTACTGCTTGTGGAATGGACTCAGAGTGGACTTTGCTGATATTTTGTTCAGAAGCCTGGTGATCAAACTGAAGGGCTCCAGGGGACTATGCATCCCCTTCTCCAGGTATTGTAACACCCGTTTCGTAAAAATATGGATTTCCAAAAACTTTTGCCTAACGGCATCAATTATGCGGAAACGATTTATTAAAAACTCTCAACAAGGAAAACAGTTGAGAAGCAATATTGGTGTTACTAACGTATCGTAGAAATAATAAAAGAAAATCCATAAGATTGCCCAACATAAAGCAATCAAAACAGCAGTCATTACATAGGGTTCCAAGAGGAAACAATATCATAAAGTCTATGAGAAACTATTGGGTAGACTAAGGCCATCTTGATCATCTACCCATCTCTCGTCAAAGCTTCACACATCATCTCACTGCTTAACCTGAGGGGTTACAACACATTAAAGAACAAGTGTTAGCTATAAATAGCTAAGTAAGATAACACCAGGTTTAAGCAAAACATTTCATCCATTTAAATCGTCCTTTTAAAACTTTAAGTCATTTTAATTAGGCATACATATCATCATATAAACATATCCACGTCACATATAAGCATAGAGTTCATGACCCTAAATGTGCCTAATCAATTTCGTCACTTTGATTCATCTCGTTAAATTGTGACTAGGTCACCGTTAAGTTGTAACCGAAGTTACCGTTAAGTTGTAACCGAAGTTACCGTTATCATATAGGGTATGAGTTTGTGTGCAGGCGGTCATACGACCTCAAAGAAGCCTCACACCCGACTTGATGGAGAAGTCTTTCGACGGTCCATCTGCGTCGTTAAGGAAAGACAATGTCGATCCCTGAGTAGCACGTTATGTTCATGACATTAGGTGGGTCATCAGACCACCCGAAACTACTCGCCACGTATGACTGTTGCAAGGAGCAACCCAAGCAACCACCTCAGCGTACCTATATCCACCGTCAGGCACGGGTTATGCATAACACTCATCATCTAGTTAGCTCGAGCATTTACCACATTTAGTTTAGGTTTCTTATGTTATCCTAAACTAGTCATCATCTATCATCATTTCACGTTAGGGCCCTTAAAACGTGCACGTGTCATGGCAACCTAAAAAGGTCTAGTGGTCTAGATGAACAAGCCACATATACATGCACATATCATCATTACATCATATCATTAACCACCGTTCATCATAACATATCATATCGTTAAACATATCATCACATATCATATCATAACGGATTTACGGGGAAGCATTTTAGGCATAGGCATCGTCATCTTTAATCCCCGTATACCTCCCATATCAACCCAACCACAATATAGGTTATACATTACCGTTATGGAGGTTATAGTTTATAAACCATTTATGTTGCACCCTCAGCGTGACAAAAGTAGTGTATCTTACCTGGTAGTAGTGTACGCGCGCAATGAAAGGCTAAAAGTGCTTAACAATAATCCCCAACACCTAAGATACATTAATATATGAAATATAAGTCATTTGGGACCTTAAATGGACTTTAATACGAATTTAGTTTTGTTCTTACGAACTTAATTCCAGAAAACGAACTTAACTATCCTCAAACGAACTTAGCCTTCAATAGACGAATTTAGACATCTCAAACGAAGTTAATCTTCGTTTCCAAAACGAATTTAGCATTATCAAAACGAATTTAGCTTTCATAAAACGAACTTAGGCTCTTCAATTAGCAAACGAATTTGAACCTCATTTCAGCCAAAACGAACTTAAACTTCATTTTACAAACGAAAATAGACTCCTTCAAAACGAATTTAGGTATCATTTTATGGCAAACGAATTTGGCTCTTTCGAACGACTTTAACTTCAAACGAAGTTTATCTTCGTTTGACAAACGAATTTAGATCCCACAAACGAACTTAAAGTTCGTTTTGAACCTTAGCTGAACCAGAAAACGAATTTCATCTTATTTTCGTCCAGAAATCATAAAACGACTTTGTTCTTCATTTTTCCAGAAATCAATCGACTTTGGCTTCACCCAAAACATGTTTTTGACATATATAAGCCTATTTTGATCATCAAGATCGATTATAAACTCGTTTAATTCCGTTTTGATCATTAGTTGGCTTAAACACATAATAAACCCTAACTTATCAAAAACCCTTTATAAAATCAGATTTGATTCAATTAGAAACATCTTTAGATCTGAAAATATAGACAACGAATCATGGATTACCTGTAGCAAATGATGGCCGATCCAATTCAATACAAAACACTCGATTCGATTGACCAAAACTTGAAGATTTTGCTTAAGAAATCAAGAAAGGTTTGGAGAGGCTTAATGTGGGTTTAAGATTAGGGAAAATGGCTGAAACTAATCAGAGATTAGGCTACCCTAATCACAATTTTCGTTTTTAACTTTACACCTTTGGCAAAACTAGTCCCTGGACTTCATATTGACTTCATTTCGCTTAAAACACCTATTTAT
>CM067167.1:248108246-248126731 GCA_034093135.1 Erigeron breviscapus | reverse complement strand
GATCGTACAAATATGGTTGGGTGTATTTAAGGAATTAAAGCTAATTCCTTACATGTGTAATTTTAAGGTTTAGGTATATAAGTCGTTGATGTGACTTATCAAACCTTATTCCCAACCTTTACTTTACCTTGTACTTTAATTAATAGTTAATTCTATTAACCGGGTAAAGATATGTAAAGTAAAAAGTCTTCCTCATAATCAGTGTAAAAGTGTGTAAGTACTTTTACACTGAGATGCTTCAGTCTTCGATCAGGTAGAATCAGTTTCTGAGCTCCACATCTGAACTGATTCTCATTCTTCAGACTTCAGTCTTTGACTTCATTCTGAATGGTTTTCTGATACGTTGATCTGAACTGAAGTGAAGCTTCAGTGAACAAATTCTGAGCGACCTCAGAATTCTATACAAGTATTTTTCACTGAGCTTCAGCTATTTCTGAACAAATTATACTTGGTCGATTTTCGACCTAACACTATCAAACCATTTGAGAGTTCTTATGAACAAGCAAACTTTTGCTTGTTCCTCAGAAACTCTCAAATGACCATTTGAGTGTTCTTTCCACAAGCAATTATTTTGCTCGTTCCCAAGAACCCTCAAATAACACTTAGGAATATTTGAGTTAATGTTTCAACTACTGTCAAGACGCAGAACCAACATTAACTCAACCAATGTTTATACTGCTGTAAATATACACAGAACCAACATTAGCTACGACAATGTTTCTACTGCTGTAAATACGCAGAAACAACATTGTCTATATTACCTATTGGAAGTATTGATTAAGTTAATGTTTCTCCTGCTGTTAATACGCAGAAACACAATTAACTTAACTTCCATTTGGAAGTACATTAAGTTAATATTTCAACTGCTGTTAAATGCAGAAACAATATTAACTTAATGACTCTTTACATGTAATGTCTAGAACCTGTAAAACACAAATAATAAACAAACATATAAACATAAATGGATCCCAATATGATCAACAATATATGGCAAGGTAATATTATTGACAAACGGTAATTACAAGATAATTTACAAGACTTGAATATATATAAATATACATCACACATCTAGAATGCTTTTGTCACCGAGAAACATGCACCAACACAGTCACCATAAATCCGATTATTTCTCTTAGGCTACTTCTGGAAAGATCCTTGTACTGCGCCTCGTAGGTGTTCAGAATCACCTGCACAAGCAACTGATGGGACAGAGGGTCTGACAACACGAGCAACCGATGAGGCAAAGGTCACTCCATTGTTTTAGAAACATGAGCCCTTGGTTGTTGAGATTAGCCTCTCTGTTAAGTATTAACAGGTCCGCCGCCATCTCGTTGCATCTCAAACTAACCTCAGATTAACTGTTTGTCGATGGTAGTGAGTATGGCCGTTTTGATTTGAAAGAGATGGTAGTACAAGAAAACTTGTTAAAAAGTAAATGGGTGAAAACTCAAAAGAATTGTACATTTTTTTTCATAAACAATGTTCAGAATCTCATTATTAATTTACTTTTACATTATAATATGTTTGAGCTATAAGTAATAAAAATATAAGAAAAAAGTCTTTCGGGTAACCTGAACCGCATAATTACCCTTTCGGCCAACCAAGCTTCAGGTGACTGGCAACGTAAAAACAGGATTGATTTACAGTTCCATAATCTAACCCCCTCCCCCTATATCTCTTCCCGATGCTTTCTTAAGTTATAAGAAGTTACAACATCATCAGCTTCACTACCAGTGTACATCCCAAGTTGATCTCCAGAAAACTTCCAAAGGGTTGCTAAGTTGCATCATTGCAAAATAACAAGTTGCACCTAGAGAGACAGAGAGTGGACCAAGAGCAGCTTTCATCTCACCGACCTACAATTACGATAAAATCTCACTTTGCCAAGACTTGCTAATCAAATTTCCAAGTGTTCACTTATTACTTTGCGTGCTGCAATGCTCGTAAGTGAGGTTCACTTATTACTTACCCTGACATTTTTAACAGACCCGTGATCTTCTGTAACATGAACTATGTAGAGTAATAGAGGTAATTTTCCATTATTTTTGGAAGAACTTAGGTGTATATACAGACTTTATAAAATAGAAAACAAACTAATAATGTCAAACATCAACTCGCAAGCCCTCAAATTAAATTGCTTGTATTTACCTTGTCCTCGGAATCTCAGATTGCTACTCTAATGCTCCTGTGGCTGGGAAGATCCTTGCCGGAGAAACATGGCTGTATAATGAAAGGAAGAACTACATATAAAAAAATTTAAAATCATCGATGATAGCTAGACTAAATTTACCATAGAACTATTTGGTAGTCTAACTATCTGTAAAAGAAGAAACAGGTTTGTGTTCCCTTAATACTTTCAAATCTCTGGCAGCATCACAATTATTCTGGATACAATCCACACAAAGACTCGAGTTCCCAAAGAATGAATAGAAAGATGAGTTGAGAAATTTCAGCAACACATTGCTGGTATCTGACCCATGAAGAGGTTGTACGAAATTATTAGTCACATGAAGCCCCGCAAGTGATGCTAAAGTTCCAGTTAGACAATTGTGAGAAACATCCAACTGCTCCAGCATCTCCAGTTTACTGAAACCCGAGGGATTATCACCTTTCAGACCATAAACCATTGTTGCTGATGTTTAAAGTGCCAAGTGTCTTAAGATCTACTATTGATGAAGGTATTGTTCCTAATGGATTTCCACAAAGTCAACCAGCGAATATGGAACTAACAAACCGAGCAACTGTGACAAATAATAAATACGTTGATACCTAGCAAAGACAGACACTAAACAAGCTACTTATCATATAATGTCTCCATTAAGATGGGAATGAATCAAAATCTGCCAACTGGTACAATCACACACACTAACGAACTACAATATGTGAAAATAAAGACTAGTAACTAAACTTAGTGAAGTAATAAATTTTATATATAACTATATATAATTACATTTGAATTAACACTTAGTTAGCTTGATTTTACGTAATAAAACTAAGCGGTAACCGACTTTCACATAAATCAGAGACTACAAACCTATATATATATATATATAGGAAAAAGATAAAATGAGTCCAGCTTAATTTGAGTCCAAAAAGGGTCCATGTAACTTACACATGTGTAAGTTGTAAAACTTACACAACTTACACATGTGTAAGTTACATGGACCCTTTTTGGACTCAAATTAAGCTGGACTCAATTTATCCCACCCCTATATATATATATATATATATAATTTATTATATACTATATATATATTGTAGATATATGTATAATGTAAAAAAAAAGGGTAAACGTGTAGGTAGGTGTATACACGGCATATATATAGTATATATATATATATGTATATGTATATATATATATATGTATATGTATATATATATATGTATATGTATACATATATATATATATACATATACATATATATCTATACTACCTTATAAAGCATTTACCCTCTCATTTTCTCAAAAAAGAACTTGATCTACCCAAATTACCCCTCTCTTTTATCCATTAGTTTGAATATCATCACCTAATATACCTATAATACCCTTAAATCTCAACCACTCATTTTTTCTCCTCCTCCATAAATCATTTTATTCCTCTAATTCATTCAAAATCTTTTATCTAAAAAACCGTACATCGATAAATTATAAAAATTATATGGGTGTTCTTAAAATTTCATGCTCTTTCATTAGAGAGCCCGTCAGGTAGATCCCCCATCACCGATCACCCCTATGACCTATCACCCCTATGATCGATCACATCCAATGACCTATCACACTCTATGACCTATCACCCCCACCATCTCACCGCCGCACCGCGGAGCATTTGGCTAGTTATATATATATTATATATATATATATAAATAATATATATAGATAGAGGGCAGTTATTGTGAGAACCAGTAAAAGGTCGAGAACTGCGAGAACTAATCTAATCCATTAGATTATCTAAATCAATGGTTAATAATACTTAATGGCATTTGTGTAAATAAGCTTTCAATTAAAAGGCTGGAACGTGCATAAAGGGTAGAATGGGTATACAAAAAAGAGTATTAATAAAACAAATCATTTATTAAAAACAAAACACAAACAAAAACCCCAAACCGATGCCCCTTAAACACTCCGTGGAAAACTCCAGAAACCTTCTTTGAAGATTCAATCCATTCCTAAAATCAAAACAAAATCAGGAATTGAAGAAAAAAAATATGTGTTTGTGTTACATTAAGAATCCGGGACAATTGTTATGGGTGAAATTTCAAGTACCAATATCTTGAAAGTCCAAGATCTTGACATATCAGGATCTTGACATAGGTGAATATTCTGATGACTTACTAATATTTTGCTAACATTATGAATTACTTGATATTATCATTTCCACATGAGTTAAGTATGCAGATTCCAGAATATTCGATATCATGCTATGGAAAATATCTCCAACGGTGCAAAGAGGAATTCACACATGGGATTAATCATCAACACGCAAAGAAGACCCAGTCTCCCAACATAATCGGACTTCAAGTTGATTTCAACATGAGGAAAATACTTCAACGTTCACTTGACTGGGCAAGATACTCTCCAACGTTCAAATATGAAGACCTGGAAGATCCCTACAAACTCAAATAGTTAGTTAGCATCTAGGTCTATATAAACAAAGGAGGCTGATCGATCTAGGAGATCTTTAACTCACTTGCTACACACTTGTATTACACACACTGCTCTCAATATTCTCATCTCTATTCTCACACTTAGCAATATCGATCAACCGAATTCCACCATTGTAATCATTTTAACAACCATTAATAAAAGAACAAAGGCAGGGACGATTGCTTCCTCCCGAGGTTTTTATGCCGGCGATCCATAAAGGATTAAGGGCTTTTCCTCGATAACAAATCTCGGTGTTCTTGTTCTTTACCTTTACTTTTATTTTGTTAATTACTAGATCTTTACTATAATTAGCATTATTTATTGTTCTTTGCATTATTTCGATACACATTATTCTGTTTTCGATTATATTTGTCCTTTAATCCTTGTTTAGTCGACATACTTCGTTAACAAAATCTTTTCTTAATACGCATCTTTGAAACTCAACATATTTTACAAGCCCTTAACCTCACGAACGAAAGTTTGGTTACATAATTGATCTAAGTCTTCAAGGGTGATTATCTTGGGTAATTTTTGACCAAAACAATTTGGCGCCCACCGTGGGGCAAAAGGTGCTTTCAATCGATTAAAGAATTTTCAATTTTTATCAAAGAAAACCAATTTTCCGAAATTAATTCCGAAAATGTCGACTCAACCAACTAACTCTTCACAAACTGCTCCTGCTGTTTCTTCTTCGATGATTGGTCATTCTGCAGGAAATAATTCGTATCGAAGAAACAAGAACAATACGGTTCAAACCCGAATCAAAACAGAGACAAGGGACCTGCTGATCAGGCCAATGATTTCAATGCTGCTAGAGGCGTTCCTGCGGGAAACCCATCTCAATTGAACACTGGATCTGGCCGAGCAGAATGATCGAGCTTTTATAATTCTGAGGGCTATCCAGACCCATTTAATATTGGATCTAGAGATGCTGCTCAAAATATTAATTCTGATGAAATTCCTGACCTATTTACTATTTTGCAGAATATCAATGATACGATCAAAACAAATCAGGAATTTAATCAGGCTCAATTTAAGATCTTGGAGTCCAGGATTTCAGAGAATGGACCATCATTCACTCCAAGAAATCTATTTTCGACTCCATGAGCATCTGCAGCCCCTGGATCTGCACCACAAAACACATCATTCCCAACTGCAACTCCGAATTTTGGGAGCAATATTCCACAAAACACTCAGGCTGCTGGGACATCTGCGACCATGGGTGCAGGTTTACATAATTCTAATAATTTTACTAGTTCGTTTGGTTTTACTAATCCATCGCAGGGTCAAGCATCGAATGAGTATATCGCAAGGGAGTTTCAGAGGCTCAAAGATATGATCTCTAGCGTTCCTGGATTCTGTAATCCAATTCCAGAGGTCAACCCAGCATCCTACCTTATCAACAGATATGGTGACAGGATTGCTAACGTGGAGATCCCAAAGAAGTTTCAAGTTCCAAATATGAAGCCATGCGATGGAACTACAGATCCTCAAGAGCATATAGCACTATATTTGGAGAAGATGGAGACTGTGCCCATTCCCTCCAACCTAAAAGAAGCTTGCTTATGTAGAAGCTTTGGATCTACACTTTCTGGATCAGCCTTAAAATGGCTGCAGAGTTTGCCTCCTTTATCTATTAACTCTTTTGCAGATTTAACTAATTTATTTTATAGTCAATTTTCTTGTAGTAGGACTTTCAAAAAATTGACTGATGATCTTTATAAAATCACTCAAAAACCTAATGAATCACTTAGAGATTTTATGACTAGGTTTACGAAAGAATCACTTAATATTCCAAAATTAGATATGTTGACCGCTATTCAAGCTTTGCAGAGAGGTCTCAAACTAGGATCCAAGTTCCAAGAAGATCTTATAATGACGCCATGCAGAAATTTGGACGAGGCAAAAGCAAGGGCTGCAAGATTTATAAGGCTTGAAGAAAATGAATTAACTTCTTCAAAATTGGAAGCTTTATCATATGATCGTCCAAATCGGAAGGCGGAAACTCCAGTGTTCAAGCCAAGAAACAAACCTTACACAAGACATGTCGATAATCAAGTTAATGCAGTCGAAGAAGATGATGGGGTTGATTATCCTGCTCTTTCAACATACTATTTTTCAGTTGGCACACCTGGCATTATAATGGCGCTTAGAGATCTTGGAGACAAAGTAAGATGGCCACAGAAGAAAAATGATTCTTATTTCAAAAAGAAGGATCCTAGCCAATGGTGTGCATATCACGAAGACTTCGGTCATCTCACTGAAGATTGCAAGATGTTAAGAAGGGAGATCTCCACTCTTATAGCTAAAGGATATCTCACAGAACTCTTTGGAAGAAAGAAGGCGTGGATTTCTCAAAGCCCAAGCCAACACAGAAAGCTGACTCTCCACCACCAGATGCAAGAGTAATTAATACAATATCTGGAGGGTTCAGAAGTATGTGGGACAACATATTCAGCAGCTAAGAGATTTGCTAAGCAAAGCAAGACAGATAAAGGAGAAAAAAGCGTGAAAAAAGCATCAATTTCATATTCAGATTTTGTCTCCTTTGAAGAAGATGACTTCGATGATATACTGGAACCTCATCATGACGGTTTGGTTGTAACTTTATATATTGCTATGCCATTTGGTCTTAAAAATGCAGGTGCAACATATCAGAGACTAGTCAACATGATGTTCAAAGACCAACTGGGGGATACGATGGAAGTCTATATAGACGATATGGTGGTCAAATCCAAGAAAGTTGAAGATCACTTGAAAGATCTTGAAGTAGCATTCAACATCCTGGACAAGTACAACATGAAGCTAAATCCTGCAAAATGTAATTTTGGGGTAGGCGCTGGAAAATTCCTGGGATATATGGTCACAAAAAGAGGAATTGAAGCAAGTCCAGAACAAATCAAAGCCATCTTGAACCTGAAGTCTCCATCGAATGCTAAAGATATTCAAAGGTTAACCGGGAGGTTGGCAGCTTTGAATAGTTTCATATCAAGATCTTCTTACAGATGCAAAGAATTTTACGACGTCTTGAAGAAGAATAAAAAATTTGAATGGGGAGAAAGTGATGAGCGTCCATTTTGTGATTATTTCCCATATCATTAGGTCGTGTTTTGATGCTTAAATGAGTTTAGAAATGTGAACTTTTGGTACATAATTGGATGACATGTTATGATAGGTTCACAAGGCATGCAAGTGAAGGCAAACGTCTCTACTCAACTTAACATGAAGCTACAAGACTTTTGGACGAAGACTAGCAAGCAGAACATGAAGAATTTGAGGCCAACATGAAGCATACGACCACATGTTAGTATTTTGGGCATAACTTCTTCATACGGACTCTGTTTCTGACGAGTAAGCTATCCACGGAAAGGCGAGAGAAAGATCTACAACTTTCATGTTCAACCTGAAGTCTCCAGCGCCGCTTAATTCACTCTAGCGCCGCTGGAAGTCATCCTAAAGCTTACCAGCGCCGCTGGGAGTCCTTGATCGCTGATGGGACTTCCCTAGCGCGGCTGGAAGTAGGTCGGTCAGCTAGGGTTTTGCCTTAAACCTATAAATACCCCCCTAAACCCTAAGAGCCGTAACATACTTCCTCCAGAAGACTTTGGTGCTTGGAAGTAAGAAGATATGACAAGAATATCTAAAAATGTTATTACACACAAGCTTAGAATTGATAAAAGTTTCAAGCCGATTCAACAAAAAGAGGAATTGAAGCAAGTCCAGAACAAATCAAAGCCATCTTGAACCTGAAATCTCCATCGAATGCTAAAGATATTCAAAGGTTAACCGGGAGGTTGGCAGCTTTGAATAGTTTCATATCAAGATCTTCTTACAGATGCAAAGAATTTTACGACGTCTTGAAGAAGAATAAAAAATTTGAATGGGGAGAAAGTGATGAGCGTCCATTTTGTGATTATTTCCCATATCATTAGGTCGTGTTTTGATGCTTAAATGAGTTTAGAAATGTGAACTTTTGGTACATAATTGGATGACATGTTATGATAGGTTCACAAGGCATGCAAGTGAAGGCAAACGTCTCTACTCAACTTAACATGAAGCTACAAGACTTTTGGACGAAGACTAGCAAGCAGAACATGAAGAATTTGAGGCCAACATGAAGCATACGACCACATGTTAGTATTTTGGGCATAACTTCTTCATACGGACTCTGTTTCTGACGAGTAAGCTATCCACGGAAAGGCGAGAGAAAGATCTACAACTTTCATGTTGAACCTGAAGTCTCCAGCGCCGCTTAATTCACTCTAGCGCCGCTGGAAGTCATCCTAAAGCTTACCAGCGCCGCTGGGACATCTTGAACGCCTCTGGGGAGTTCCTCAGCGCCGCTGGGAGTCCTTGATCGCTGATGGGACTTCCCTAGCGAGCTGAAAGTAGGTCGGTCAGCTAGGGTTTTGCCTTAAACCTATAAATACCCCCCTAAACCCTAAGAGCCGTAACATACTTCCTCCAGAAGACTTTGGGGGCCATTCTAGGGTATTTTCATCAGATCTAAACCCCCATAACACCTCCATATCATCCGAAAGGTCAAGCATCAATTATCAACAACAATTATCATTCAACAAATAATTATTAGGTCAAATTAATCAGGGTTCGTGGTGTTGATTCGAAGGAGCGGCATTAAGGACTGCGTAACTTCGATATCCCTATTATTAGTTTGATCTCTCTTTTACTTTTCTTATTGTTATTAGGGTTACAACTGCAAGACTATTTGTTTGACAATTATTATTATGGATTTATTTATATTAATGATTGTTAGGTTTATTTGTCTTGTCATGAGTAGCTAAAGTAGTTTGCATCTGCTTGGATAATGTGATCATGCTGATATAGTGATTCTGATAATTAATTATAGTTGTTGAACTGTTTTATGCTTGACCGTCGACCCATAATTGTTTAGGTTTAAATACTTGAATGAATATGAAAGTATAGTTAAAGTAGGTTGGGGACTTAACAGGAAGCCAAACTGCTTGGGTGACTTAACAGGAATCCCATTAAACTATAAAGGTTAGGTCATAAAAACAGACTTAGTTTATAATCTTAATTAGGGGACTTAACAGGAAGCTTAAACTATAAAGGTTAGGTCATAAAAACAGACTTAGTTTATACTCTTAATTAGGGGACTTAACAGGAATCCCATTAAACTATAAAGGTTAGGTCATAAAAACAGACTTAGTTTATACTCTTAATTAGGGGACTTAACAGGAATCCCATTAAACTATAAAGGTTAGGTCATAAAAACAGACTTAGTTTAATCTTAATTAGGGGACTTAACAGGAATCCCATTAAACTATAAAGGTTAGGTCATAAAAACAGACTTAGTTTAATCTTAATTAGGGGACTTAACAGGAATCCCATTAAACTATAAAGGTTAGGTCATAAAAACAGACTTAGTTTATACTCTTAATTAGGGGACTTAACAGGAATCCCATTAAACTATAAAGGTTAGGTCATAAAAACAGACTTAGTTTAATCTTAATTAGGGGACTTAACAGGAATCCCATTAAACTATAAAGGTTAGGTCATAAAAACAGACTTAGTTTAATCTTAATTAGGGGACTTAACAGGAATCCCATTAAACTATAAAGGTTAGGTCATAAAAACAGACTTAGTTTATACTCTTAATTAGGGGACTTAACAGGAATCCCATTAAACTATAAAGGTTAGGTCATAAAAACAGACTTAGTTTATACTCTTAATTAGGGGACTTAACAGGAATCCCATTAAACTATAAAGGTTAGGTCATAAAAACAGACTTAGTTTAATCTTAATTAGGGGACTTAACAGGAATCCCATTAAACTATAAAGGTTAGGTCATAAAAACAGACTTAGTTTATACTCTTAATTAGGGGACTTAACAGGAATCCCATTAAACTATAAAGGTTAGGTCATAAAAACAGACTTAGTTTATACTCTTAATTAGGGGACTTAACAGGAATCCCATTAAACTATAAAGGTTAGGTCATAAAAACAGACTTAGTTTATACTCTTAATTAGGGGACTTAACAGGAAGCTTGGTCTTGATTAGTCGTTCAACAGTTATAAGTAGTTTAGTAGATGATCTAGGTGGCATGTGAACTGTTTCCAAGTAGATGTATTGTTTTTAATATCATTGTCTTCTGTTTACTTTACAAAAATCTTTTCGTTGTTTCTTCTGAAACAGTCTGCCCCGGTAATACCGGATTCCATTGTCTTTTATTATTATTAGTTTAAGCATCGTGACAACTCGATCACAAACCCCCCAACAATCTTAGAATTACACCTAGCTGCATTCTTAGACATAGTCCCTGAGAACGATCCTGGTCTTACCGATTTGCTATACTATAAACGAACGGGTCCACTGCCCGTGAGTGAGTGTAGTAGAGAAGTTAACCTTGTAATAAATAAATTTAAAACTTGTTAGGAATTTAAGTTAACAAATCTCGCTCATCAAGTTTTTGGCGCCGCTGCCGGGGACTATTCACTTAAGAATATAGTTAGGTTAGGGTAATTCGACCTTTTTCGTGTTTACACGGGAAAGTTAGTTTTAGTCTTATTAGGATTAGTTTAGTCTTTTTAAGTTAGTTTAGTTTAGGTTGTTTTTACTTTTTCTTAAAATTTGAAAAACACAAAAATTAAAAAATTTAAAAATACAAAAATATTCTTTTTATTTGTCTAGATTAATTTTAGTTATTGTCTTTTTATTTTTCATCCTTTTGTTTTTATCAATACGTTGTGCTTTTCACGGGTATAGCTAGTGTTTGTTTTACAGGCTTAGTACTACCTATGGGAACCTCAACTCGAGTCTACTCTCATGTTATGTACTGTGATATGAGTCAGTTCAAGCAGTACGTATGGGGATCTTGGGAAGAAGCTTGGAAGAGAATGAAGCAGTTGGTTGAAGACTATCAATATGACAAACCTCAAATATATTAATACATTCCTTGGTATTATGATGGTTTGAATCGAGACACTCAGAAGATCTTAGATAGCGCATGCGGTCACTACTTTCTCGAGTACTCACCAAGAAAAGCTTTCGCTTTCTTGGAAGGAAGTTCACAAGTTGAGAGCATGATTCAAGAAGATCAGACAAGTGAAGAGAAGGTACAAGAAATCCAAGAGTCTGTTCCAACTGGTGCAATGGAAGATGAAGAGGAAACCGGATGCAAACATGAGCTTAACGGAGAAGAAACGGACAAAAACGAAAAATCAGAGGCTGTTTCGGAAGAGCCAGCGCCGCTGGTGAACTCCACCAGCGCTGCTGGTAGACTCCAGTTTCAAACAGAAGCTGACCAGCGCCGCTGGGACCTACAGCCAGCGCCGCTGGCAGGCCCGTTTCAGACGCAATCGCTTCCTAAGTTTGTTTTGACCCCGAAATGGACTTCCAATCAGATCCGGATAGTTATTCTACAACAAACGGAGCATGAAACAGGTAAGCATTCGAACCTATTTGATTCATTATTTATTGAAATGCTTTCCTTTGATTTGTTTTCAGGAGTGCCAAAGCCGCTAAATCAAGAAGATCATGGCATGGAAGAAGGAGCCGGATAAGGATGACATGGCTCTCACGATTAAGGAATGCGAGGACACGGGACAAGACCATTTGCAACCCGAGTCGGGTCATCTAGGGAGTTTTCTTAACCTTACTTATTGTGATTTTAATTATAATTTTAGTTGCATTAAGTTAAGTAATCTTAGGGCTAGTAGTAATTACATGCACTACTTGATATTTTTGAAACTAGCCCCGGACCCTTTAGCTCCCGACCCTTTTGAATGGATGAACATGAGCTTTGAATTGAATTACTTGAAAATAGTGTGTCATAACGGTAATTTCAAAGTTTTGTATGTTCGTATGAAAGGATACATTTTTAAGATGAGTTTTGTAAAGGAAACAAATGAATTCAGAATCTTAAAAGTGAGTTTATAAGGTGAAAGAAATGGTTTAGGATATGATTAAGATTAAATTTACATTTTATTCACCGTATTCGCGTAAACCGCCCGACACCCTATGGGGGCGTTTAAGACCCCGCCATGGTAAGCTTGGGGAATGAATCCGGCTGAAGACTCGGTAAATTAAACGCTTCTTGGGAGGCAACCCAAGTTTTGTTTTGTTTAGCTCTTATTTTTCTTTTTCTAGTTTGATTTCGTATTTGTTTTTCATTTCATTTTTATGTTTTAGCTTGTTATTTCCATTTTGATATTATGATTGAAGTGTGCAGGAGTATTTTGTCTTGTAGTCTGAAGGAAACCAGGCACTTGGCCAAAAGATAAGTGTGGGGGAGTTCCACATCAAATCATGGAAGAAAATCAGACATCGAAGCAAGTACAGGAGACACCAGCGCCGCTACTGGACATCCAGCGCCGCTGGGGATGCATCAGGGCACCCCCAGCGCCGTTCACTGAAGTCCAGCGCTGTTGGACCTGCTACAGAGCAGTCCAGCGCCGCTCCTGACACCACCAGCGCCGCTCCCAACTCCGTCCAGCACAGCAGATCGCGAAAAAACCATAAAATCAGAAAAACCCAAAAATCCAAAAAAAAATTGAAAAATCAAAATACCAAAAAGAAAAGAAGGTGGAGACGCATCAATGGATCGCCATCAAATGGAGACGACTCATGTTTTTGAAGTTCAAACATCATTCAAGTCGCTCCGCAAATGCCATCTTCAACAACAACTCATGTAATTTAGACCCGGGAAATTTCGTTAATCCTTTTTCTTATCTTGTTTTTCCTATTTCCTTTTGTTTTTAATGCCTAGTACAACGAGGACGCTGTACAATTTAAGTGTGGGGGGTGGAATAGGAAAAACCCGGTGTTTAATTGTTTGCATATTCAAAGTTTTCTACTACTCATTTCATGCAAAAATTTAAAATTTTTCTTGTGTCTAAAAACATTTTGAGAATATAAGCTTTGCAAGTAGACAAAAGATGACGATAACTAAGCAATATTAGCTTTGGTAGATGAACGGTTAGTTAGGACTTTTAGTTTAACTATAGATTTGTGGCTGTTCATTTTCCAAATGGATTAGAGCTTAGACTGAAACTGAATGCGATTATGTTTGCCATAGCACATTTAACCGGACTTTAATATGCCTAGCAATTAGAGCTATCTAGTTATTAGTATAGGTGTATTAATTGGACTTAATGATATAAGTGCTTGTGTAGGAACTATTTTAGATGTATGGTTCGCCTTAATTCTTACACTATTGATTGTAAACTAGTTGCATGCAGAGTAAGTATATGAGTCATCTGGGGTCTCTGATAATGTCTATTGCATGAATAATGTAGAAATCTTATGAAAGGCAATCAGTTGATTAAATAAAAAGAGTTCAAAGAACTAATAACGAGTAAAATCTATACGCATCAAGTTATGTCGCTTTGCGCGTGTGGAACCACCGACCTGTCACCGCTGTCTTGATGTAAGGTATAAACTCTAACCATTAGTTGAGTTATGTCGCTCTGCGCGTGGGGAACCACCGACCTGTCACCGCTGTCTCAACTATTAAAGATTATAATATCGTATAACTGCTTTAGTGTTTAGCTAGCAAGCATGACTGTAGTGTGAGAGTATGTCTAATTAGTGAATCACAAGTACAACTAATAATAAGATAAAATGCCATGCTAGTAGCTAGTAGATCTGATTGCTATACAAACTTGAATTAAGTGCTTAACTAGTCAGCAGATGGAAGTAAGATTGAGTTGTAGGACATGTGGAATTATAGAACGGTTTTAGAGGTATTAACACAAATAAAAAGTTAGCTTTAAGTTTTGATTGACTGATTATCTTTACCTCTAAGCTATAGCTTTCTGATTTTGTCTTAAGCTTTCTCAAAACATCTTGCATGAACTAATCTTTGAATGATTTAAAAGTAGAAGAGCTTGTATACTTAAGTTGTCCGCTTATCACTGATTTTATTTTCTTAGACTATTTGCTTGAGGACAAGCAAAGACTTAAGTGTGGGGGTATATGATGAGCGTCCATTTTGTGATTATTTCCCATATCATTAGGTCGTGTTTTGATGCTTAAATGAGTTTAGAAATGTGAACTTTTGGTACTTAATTGGATGACATGTTATGATAGGTTCACAAGGCGTGCAAGTGAAGGCAAACGTCTCTACTCAACTTAACATGAAGCCACAAGACTTTTGGACGAAGACTAGCAAGCGGAACATGAAGAATTTGAGGCCAACATGAAGCATACGACCACGTGTTAGTATTTTGGGCATAACTTCTTCATACGGACTCCGTTTCTGACGAGTAAGCTATCCACGGCAAGGCGAGAGAAAGATCTACAACTTTCGTGTTGAACCTGAATCCTTCAGCGCCGCTCAATTCACTCTAGCGCCGCTGGAAGTCATCCTGAAGCTTACCAGCGCCGCTGGGACATCTTGAGCGCCTCTGGGAGTTCCCCAACGCCGCTGGGAGTCCTTGAGCGCCGCTAGGACTTCCCCAGCGCCGCTGGAAGTAGGTCGGCCAGCTAGGGTTTTGCCTTAAACCTATAAATACCCCCCTAAACCCTAAGAGCCGTAACATACTTCCTCCAGACGACTTTGGGGGCCGTTCTATGGTATTTTCATCAGATCTAAACCCCCGTAACACCTCCATATCATCCGGAAGATCAAGCATCAATTATCAACAACAGTTATCATTCAACAAATAATTATTAGGTCAAATTAATCAGGGTTCGTGGTGTTGATTCGAAGGAGCGGCATTAAGGACTGCGTAACTTCGATATCCCTATTATTAGTTTGATCTCTCTTTTACTTTTATTATTGTTATTAGGGTTACAACTGCAAGACTATTTGTTTGACAATTATTATTATGGATTTATTTATATTAATGATTGTTAGGTTTATTTGTCTTGTCATGAGTAGCTAAAGTAGTTTGCATCTGCTTGGATAATGTGATCATGCTGATATAGTGATTCTGATAATTAATTATAGTTGTTGAACTGTTTTATGCTTGACCGTCGACCCATAATTGTTTAGGTTTAAATACTTGAATGAATATGAAAGTATAGTTAAAGTAGGTTGGGGACTTAACAGGAAGCCAAACTGCTTTGGGTGACTTAACAGGAATCCCATTAAACTATAAAGGTTAGGTCATAAAAACAGACTTAGTTTATACTCTTAATTAGGGGACTTAACAGGAAGCTTAATTAAAGGGTTAGGTGACTTAACAGGAATCTTGACCATTTAGACCGGGGGACTTAACAGGAAGCTTGGTCATGATTAGTCGTTCAACAGTTATAAGTAGTTTAGTAGATGATCTAGGTGGCATGTGAACTGTTTCCAAGTAGATGTATTATTTTTAATATCATTGTCTTCTGTTAACTTTACAAAAATCTTTTCGTTGTTTCTTCTGAAACAGCCTGCCCCGGTAATACCGGATTCCATTGTCTTTTATTATTATTAGTTTAAGCATCGTGACAACTCGGTCACAAACCCCCAACAATCTTAGAAAATCTAGGATCAACACTTAAGATGTCACCGGATACTAAAATTCCTATAATTCATGTATTATACCCCGCTATAGAAAAAGAATCAACTAATATATTAGCTATTCAAGATAAGGAAGCTGAAAATTCTTGGGGACAATCAAAATTCATGGATTACACCAATAATTGAATATATAAATAATGGGACAATTCCTAAAGATGAAAACCCAAAGGCCTTTCGCATGAAAACAACACATTATTCTATAATCAATGGTATTTTGTATAGAAAATCTCTTGCAGGACCATATCTTAGATGCTTAGAATATCCTGAAGACCAATGAGGTTCTCAAAGATATACATGAAGGAGAATGTAAAAAAAACACAGCTGGAAGATCTTTATATTCAAAGATCTTAAGAACAGATTATTACTGGCCAACGATGAAGCAAGATGCTGAAGAATATGCGAAGAAATGCGATGCTTTTCAAAGGCATAGCAACATTTATCATCAACCAGCAGAACCCATGTATCCAGTTCTATCACCTTGGCCATTCATGAAATGGGAAATGGATATTGTTGGGCCAATGACAGAATCTTCAGCTGGGAAGAAATTTTTTTTGGCAATGACAGATTATTTCTCAAAATGGATTGAAGCTGAAGCATACGCCAAGATCCATGAGACTCATGTCATATCTTTCATTAAAAGGAATATATTGACAAGATTTGGAGTACCAACGGAGATTATTTGTGATAGTGGATCGCAATTTATTGAAAGAAAACTACAAATTTTTGTGAAAGATGGGGCATCAAGATGATTACTTCTTGATACGTCCCAAGGTGTATCAATATACCAAAGTATATTGTACACATAACAGTTGTAGAGGGGGGTGAATACAACTTTCTTCGATCTTTACAAACTTTTAAATGAAACGTTTTAAAGATTCAGTTTATATATTAAGTAAATAAAGAACAAGAATCATTAAAACAGTAAAGCAGTAAAGTAAATGAAACATTCTTGAACACAGATTATAGTTTTCAATGTAATCCTTTATTAAGAAATAATCTATACAAAGAATTACAGGGTTGTTGCGGAACAAAGATAGCCTACAGATATCTAAACAACCCTTTGAAATGACAAACTACAATCAATAAGTTTCTACTCAAGAGAATCAGCCCAAGCTGATCTCCAACAGACTAAGTTGTGTGTAAGAGCAAAGAAAACTTGTGTGAAGAATGATTCTCAGGAATGACACACATATGCAATCAAGGAATGAGGCTTTTATAGGCGAAAGCCTTTCTTCTCTTGGTATCCAATAAAGCCACGTATTCTTCTTTCAATGGATGACAAAGGAATATTTGATCGTGCCTTTCATGGTACTTGTGGTCTTTAACGTACTGGCGCACATTCTTTATCATCCAATAAGAGTATGGACACGCATATGTAAAACCAACCACCAACCTGGATCCTAGGATTCTTCCTAGTCACGTCATTTGTCCTTATCTTCAATCCAGGTTGTTATCTTCACTTGATTGTCAGACACAGATTGGGTCATTTGTTAAAGCACCAATCTGCCTAAGTGTTTCCAAGCTGACTGCTAATCCCAAGCTGCCTTCCACTACCAGCTTGGTCTTCTATCTTCAATCCTCCTCTTCGACTTGGATTGAATGCTATAACCTTGTTAATGCAGCTTGAATAACACTTGCTTCCACAAATTATTACAATACAAAACATGAAGCATGATCTGGGCCAGAAACAGATCGTAAGTTGTGTCAGCTTAGTCTGACCCAGATCAGATTACAAGAACCAAAAGATTACTAAGTGTTTATAAGTCAGATTTGTCATCACCAAATTTACAATGAATATTAGGACTCAACAATCTCCCCTATTTGATGATGACAAAACCCAACACACTTCTAACTATCAGCTTACAAAGAATCAAAGTAAAATATTACTAACAGCTTGTGACCCTTTGAATCTTTTGGGTTCTTTTCAATCTGATATGAAGTTTTAACAAGAAAACAGACTTTGTACAAATGCTTTGCATATATTGAGAAATGAAAAACATTACAAACATAAAGACCTATTCCCCAATCATTTCTACTGCTTCTTGTTTAACTTCAAATGATGGGGCAACAGTCACATTCAACTTCCTATCTAAACCCTCATCAATAAGGAACTGCTCATACCCATTACCTTTTTCACCAAAACTAACACAGAATCTGTACAAGGTAAAAAGGTGCATATGTGGTACCTTTTTCAGCTCAGCAGTCCTTTGGAACACCAATTTGCTTCTAGCATTTAAGAAGTACATTCCATGCTCTGGTTGAGTAATAAACAGCCCACTTCTTGCATTTGTAACACCAGCAGGTAGAGACAGATCAAGATGACTTAGAATCTTGTCAAGAGCATCAGGAGAC